>CM069132.1:68375302-68785302 GCA_035221665.1 Okamejei kenojei | reverse complement strand
AGATGCTGTGTGAGTTACCCCAGCATTGTGTGTGTGTGTGTGTGTGTGTGTGTGTGTGTGTGTGTGTGTGTGTGTGTGTGTGTGTGTGTGTGTGTGTGTGTGTGTGTGTGTGTGTGTGTGTGTGTGTGTGTGAGTTACCCCAGCATTGTGTGTGTGTGAATCATGAATTGCCAAGACACAAGGCACTGTAGATACAAATAATGTCATACACAAGAAAGGGCAGATGTTAGTTGAAAAAAGTGAACACATGGGGCTGGAGAAATTTGGAAATGTCATCCCGTCACCCATTCCTTCTCTCCAGAGATGCTGCCTGCCCGCTGAGTTAAAAGAGTTCCCACGGTAGACTTACGAATCACTAAGGTAAACGCACGGGCCACCATGTTATAAACGAGTTTAAAATGTTTCAATTTTTAACTTGAACTGTAAATTTGACGTGGAAAAAATCAAACATGTTTGATTTTTTTCACGAGTTACCAAGTTTCACGGGTACCTGCCGTTAGCACCACGAGTCGCTAAGTTGCTCGCAAGAGTTCCGACGTTCCCGCTACGTTTAGTGTACGTGATTACCGCGAGTGACAACTCTGGGTCACTCGTGGGTCAACTCGCACCGTGAGACAGGCTGTTACTCCTGCATTTTGTGTCCATCTTCAAATGACATCACGCGCTCCAGGCGGCTGTGCGGGTGCATGAAGTCGCGAGTGACTCTTGTGGGCCGTCGTGCCTCAACACAACGACACGGTCGTGTAATTAGCGTGCCAAGGACACGTAAGTGGGGCAGGGGCTTTAGGGATTTGGAAGCCATGTAGATGTGTAGCATGCTGCCTAAATATATCTTCTGTATTGTCGAGATTGGTTGGGGAATAGAGAAAGTGAAATTTTATAGACTAAACATAACTAATTTAGAGCTACAGCATGGAAACAGGTACTTCAGCCCACTGAGACCGCGTCAACCAGCTATCCCCGCACACTAATACTATCCTACACACACTAGGAATCATTTACAATTTAACCAAAGTCAATTAACATACAAACCTGTACATCTTTGGAGTGTGGGAGAAAATCGGAGCACCTGGACAAAACCTGTGCAGATCACGGAGAGAACATACAAACTCAGTACAGGTCGCACCAGTGCCACACTACAGTGACTATTATTTAAAGGATTATGAGATAAATAAAATCTGGAACAGTTTAAGATGACTATGCAGAGAGAAAAAGATAGCCAGCAGATTTAATGGTGCATTGTTGGGTGCTGGCAATGTCGGAAATAATTTACATCTTCATGGAGACAAGAGGAAATAAACATGGTTCTCTTCAAGAAGATCTGTTTGCAGATCTCCCCAGAGGAATGTGATCATGGATATTGTTTTGCTTATCCTTCCAGTGAATTTGAAGGATTTCATAATACTTTGGGCGGCACTGTGGTGAAGCAGTAGAGTGGCTACCTTACAGCACCAGAGACCCGTGTTCGCTCGTAATCATGGGTGCTGTCTGTATGAAGTTTGTACGTTCTCCCCATGACCTGTGTGGGTTTTCTTCGGGTGCTCAGGTTTCCTCCCATACTCCAAAGACGTACAGGTGTGTAGATTAATCGGCTTTGATAAAATTGTAAATTATCCCTAATGTGTGTAGAATAGTGTTAGCGTGTGGGGATCATTGGTCGGCGTGGTCAAGGTGGGCCGAAGGGCCAGTTTCCATGCTGTATCTCCAAATGAAACTAAACTAAACTAAGCTAAACTAAATGGTGTTGTAGGTATTTTCCAAGTGCTTTGAGATATCATAAGGTCATAAGTAATAGGAGTAGAATTAGGCCATTATATGCGATTCAATCATGAGAATTAGGCCATCAAGTCTATGCGATTCAATCATGGCTGATCTACCTATCCCATTCTCCTGTCTTCTCCCCATAACCTCTGACATTTATATTAATCAAGAATCTATCTATCTCTGCCTTAAATTTATCCACTGACTTGGCCTCCACAGTATTCTGTGGCAAAGAATTTCACAGATTCACCATCCTCTGACTAAAGAAATTTCCTTCCTAAAAGAACATCTGTTGTATATTGCCCAGGAGTCAAAAGTATTGAGAAGGACACACACACACACACACACACACACACACACACACACACACACACACACACACACACACACACACACCCCTTCGGCCATGGGCCCTGTGGATAGTGACATCGGTAGATGACCTGGTTGGTGACCGACTCCAAACTCCAGCAACAGCAGCTTCGTCCGCCCGAATCGTGGGCTTCAATTGGCCCGTTCGCGGGGCCTTTCATCGCCCAGCGCGGCTTAAAACTGGCAGTGGGATCTTCCATCGCCCGGCGGGGGTTTCGGCATCGGGAGCCTCGATCACTTCGACCGCCTCGACGCAGCAATTTGACTGCAGGGCGGCGGAAGATCCCGCGGCTGCTTTTAAGCCACGCCGGGCCAGGCAACGAAAGGCTCCGCGAACGGGCTGATTCAAGTTCTGCTCCATGATCTTTTCTCCACTAGGACGTCTCCTTCCTCCAATCACCATGCTCTATTCTCAGTCCCACCCCCCTACTTCCACCTCTGACCGACACCTCCCTCCTCCAATCATCGAGCTGAATCATCATGTTCCCCTCCCCCACTGCCTGCTGTCCAATGTCTCTCTCATCCAATCGGCGCCCTCGATCATCAGTCCCACCCCCACTGTCTCGCGGAAAGCGGAGATTATTAATAGATTTTTTTCACCAAATTTCAAAATCCGGATTACAAAACATGTAGGGGGATTGTCCCCCACCTTTCAAAACATGGAGGGGCATGTGTCCCCTTATTTCCCCTCCCCCCCCCACCCCATCCCCCCCCCCCCCCCCCCCCCTCCCCCCCCCCCCCCCCCCCCCCCCCCCCACCCGAGATTTCCGCCCATGGGTGCCTGGTAGATCATGATCGTGTTCCAAATCCGGGGTCTTGATCTTCAAAAACACATTTCATCAATTGACTAAAGGCTATGCTACATTAAAGGTGGTGCTGATATTATTGATTGATATTTGCCTTCTCTGGGATGTGACTCCTGAGATTTGATAAGTAGTCCATATTTTCCTGGGATTTATCATGTACCTTGTGAGGGCAGTGTAATGGGGACATGTTAGTGGAGGACCTTTGTCTTAAGGGCTGTCAAAGTAATTAAGATTTACACTTTTGTACAGGATTGAGGCAGTCACAGGTCTTGTCTTTTAGGTGAGAGATTTTAACTGAGGAATCCCTGTCCTTTAGTTATAAATGATCATGTGATACAATTAGAAGCAAAGAGTATGAGTTCTCTTGGTATCCTTGCCAAATGTCAGCTTTCAAGCAACTCTTATAATTAGATGACCTGGCCATTTATTTCATTGCTGTTCATGGAACCTTACTAAGTACATACTAAATGCCAAACTGTAATTATAATTAAATTTCAATGTACTTTATAAAATAGTAAGCACTGAGACTTCCTGAGGTTGTGAACAATGCTAAATGATTGAGTATCTTCTTTTTAACTTTCTTTTGCTTTTTCTGCACACATTAAATTCCACTAATATTAACTGACCAATTCTTACCATCCTCCTATTCTCCCTGATATCTCTTTTGCTGTTTTCCCAATTTATTCCTTGATTCTACGCTTCAATGTGGTATTTGTCCTGTTGCATATTTTCGGTGCTGAAATGAAGCATGTTCAAATTCCAGAATTTATTGATGGTTCAAAAGAGGATAATTTGTTATTTCGAACAATATATATTTGACACAGCAGACTAGCGTCAACTGAGCATTACATCAATTTGCCAACATTCCAGGAGTATGATTTAAGATCCTGTGGAAAATGAGATGCTTTGTCCTCAAGGTATTACCCCTTCATTGTGAAGGATTATCACATTGATCAACTGTTGTCTTGAGATGTGCCCTTTTGACTCTCACTCTTCGTGAATAAGGGTTGTAACTGTTGTTGGTCTGTTGCTTTTCACTTGGAAACCCCTATAACATTCCATCTTTGAAGTGAAAAAAGTAATACACACAATCTACTTAAACGTGCTGAGAAAATGTCATATCCACCTGGAAAGCACAGTTAACCTCTGTATGGAAAACTGAAGTCAAGTCTTTGCTGTCACTGCTTACACCTCAGTTAAACTGCTGCAAGTAACTTAGGCAGACGCAAAGTAAAAATGTATGGTTAACTTCTTCAACTCTGCCATCTGTCATGAATAGTTGTTTGTCTTGTCTTTTGATTCTCTGCTTGGTTGCACATGAAGTCAATGGAAGAGAAAAATTCAAATGTTTCATTAATTATTGCATCATTTAGAAGATATATTCACTGACCTGGGAATAATGGATTCTGGGAATATCCTGGCACAGAGTGCAAAGAAGCACAAACTAGTCTGTCAGAGTTACTGTCAGAGGCCTGTGATAAATGAAAAGACTCTAGTGGCTTAACTGCTTACTTAGGCCTCTTGATTTTAACACAGCTGTGCACAAACTTAGCATTGATGTCCCTGCTATTGAAACATAACTTAACCTGACAATGATCAGCCCAGAGGGTTTTTGTAAGAGAAAGCAAGATTGTTCTACTTGGAACATTCATAAGTTTGGATGTCCAGAGATCTAAGTAAAACCATTCAGTGTGGAAGCCTTTCTAGTACATTAGAAGCATATGCAAGGAGCTGAGTAGTCATAGGATCATCCACCATGGCATCGGGCAGCCAGCCAGCCAGGAAGACTCTCCAAATGGCTGACCTAAATATTCAGCAGTTGATGTTTTTTGCCAGCTTGGATTGAAGATCCTCTTTATAATATCTTTGCGTATATAACTTATATACACATATATCCAGAACAAGGGGTCACAGTCTAAGGATAAGGGGGAATTCCTTTAGGACCGAGATGGGGAAAACATTTTTCACACAGAGAGTGGTGAGTCTCTGGAATTATCTGCCACAGAAGGTAGTTGAGGCCAGTTCATTGGCTATATTTAAGAGGGAGTTAGATGTGGTCCTTGTGGCTAAAGGGATCAGGGGGTATGGAGAGAAGGCAGGTACAGGATACTGAGTTGGATGATCAGCCATGATCATATTGAATGGTGGTGCAGGCTCGAAGGGCCAAATGGCCTACTCCTGCACCTAATTTCTATGTTTCTATGTTTCTATATGTCATTTTCTTGAATCTCAAAAATACCCAGCAAGAGAGCTTTCAAAAATTTCCAACACAAACAAAAATAGCTAAACATAAAGTTGTTATCCAAGACTAACAATGTGAACCTCGGTTGTTTTTACTTTTAGTTATTGATAAGCTTTTTCCTTTGTTGAATAAATTTAATTTCACCATTTTTTCAGAGATCAAACATTGCAACTGTATTTTTTTTCATAATGCAATTGGGAAAATTAGTTGTTTTAAGACATGGTTCGTTTAGATTATTAAATTGTGGAATGTTTATCCATGGGTTACGATGTATGGGGAAATTAACAGGGTTCTTGGAAACACCTTTACTAATTGTTAAATAATAGGCACATTGCTCTGATAATAAGGACACTTTTTTTTTCATTCTTGATATACATGCAGCCAGAAACTGATAGAGATTGTATCCCAGTTACAGACACAATGCAGTCACAATAGAATCCAAAAGAGATATTGGAAGTCAAACTGGCGCGAATGGCAGAAAGTAAAATGTAACGGCAGATACGAGCTGAAGTGAATTGAGAGTTGAACTCTTCAGGTCCTTTACTTTCTGTGGTCTACAAGTGGAATGCACTTAATTATGGAGACATGATTGAGATGTTACCAAATAGGCAGGTCAGTTTTTTTTGTGAATAAGAACCTTGTACCATGGTAAAGTACATCAATACACTGTTCGGTAAATAAAACAAAACATGGCAAAGAACTCAAGCCAGAAATTTGTGGATGGTGCAATTTGTGATGGCAAATCGTGGGCCCCCCTCAGTCATGAATGACCATGGCTGATGCATCCTAGTTATTGGTTGCTGGCTCCAAACCTCGGCTAGAGCAGCGTGTCGGATGCAAGCCTGGGCGATGTCATATGGAGGACAGGCTGTTGCCCATGCAGCACGTCCCCCCTCTCCATGTCGCTGATCGATCCAAAGGAACAGCAGGGCCGTTACAGTTTGGCACCTAAAGGCGTCGCAGGAGCTGCCAGAGCGAGGTTGTGGACAACAACAAACTGCCCTTAGGGGTTCCGACTCCGGATTTTATTGAGGTTTACTCCTGGAGCCTTTTCCATGACTGGATAGGGCCACAAGGCAATGGAGGTTTTAAATCAGTTTTCCCTCTACTAGAAGGACTGCCTTCTCAGGCTGAAGGGCCCCAGCTACCCGATATGGCAAATAAATGGCAGATTAATACATAGTGTTGGCATGCTAAATAGTATACAAGAGCAAAGAATACATGGAGAGTATGTTAACAGGAGAGAACAGGTCAACAGAAGCACTATATTATTGTGGCTGTTATTGTGGCTGTTACAGAACACCAGAACCAAAATTCTTAAGCGGTTGGACAGGCTAGATGCAGGAAGATTGTTCCCGATGTTGGGGAAGGCCAGGACAAGGGGTCACAGTTTAAGGATAAGGGGGAAGTCTTTTAGGACCGAGATGAGAAAATCGTTTTTCACACAGAGAGTGGTGAATCTGTGGAATTCTCTGCCACAGAAGGTAGTTGAGGCCAGTTCGTTGGCCATATTTAGGAGGGAGTTGGATGTGACCCTTGTGGCTGAAGGGATCAGGGGGTATGCAGAGAAGGCAGGTACAAGATACTGAGTTGGATGATCAGCCATGATCATATTGAATGGCAGTGCAGGCTCAGAAGGGCCGAATGGCCTGCTCCTGCACCTAATTTCTATGTTTCTATGTTTCTTAACCCCCAAAAAGTTAAATACTAGATATTCTAATAATATTTAAATGTTGACATTTGTGAATTTTATAATTTTGGAATTTAATGTATTAAATTAGAAGTTGATTTGTCACATAATCAATACAGAAGACGGGAATATGTTATCAAAACACATATTCAGAATTGTAGCTCATTTTTTTATTGGTGTGCACACAGGCATCTTTTAGTTCACAAAAAGTTCCTGTAATAAGATATAGAAATTCTACTTGATTTTATTGACAGATGTGTAGAATATTAGAGCTGGGAGATTATACTGGAACTATGTAAATACTACATGGACCATATTTCAAGTAGTGAAAACTCTAGTTATCAAGCAAAATAAATGATCTGATTGTTTTATGGAGGGTGAAGAAGAGAGTCACTGAGAGACATTGAGAGACTACACTTTTAGTTATAAGGATAGATTAACTTTGTGATCTGTTTGGAACAAAATGGACGACCTGGCATGGGGGGGACTATTGGGAAGGAGGGGGGAGGGGAGAAGAACAAAGGGGGACCCGGTGTGGGATATTTTATAACTTTGTTGGTGCTGTTTATGTGGTGACTCTTTGCATACCTTGGGTTTTGCAAAACAATGCATTTCATTGTGACTTGTCACACGTGACAATAAAGTATTCATACATTCATTCTTTCAAGACTAGGAAGGAGACTTAGTCATGGCAGCAACATGCCTAGGCAGAATAAACAGGAAGAGTATATTTCCATTCAAATGGTGGCCAAAAACTAGAGAGCACAGTTTTGTTATTGTTTGATAGTAAGATTAGATGGGCATGGAGAAAAAAATATATATATTTACAGTCAAATGGGAGTGTGGTTCTGGAATTCATTGCCTGGATGAGTCTGTAAAGCAAAAAGGTGCCTAAGGAGGCAACTGATGGACTTTATCCTGTGTCATGAATTAGGTTTTGGGAAATAATGAAATTGTATTTTTTTCATGCATGTGCTATAAATGACCATGATTCCAGCAATCTGACTGGTAATAGTTTCTAGCATACTAGATAAGAAAAAGGAGAGATTCATTGTCTATGCCGGAAATATGGACTTTACACCTTTGCATATGCCTAACTCCAAAATTGGATTGCCTGGACAAGTTGCAATGATAAAAATATGGTTTGAATGCGGCATAACCAGTATTTATTTTCAGAATGAAAAGTGGCTTCATTCCAAGAGATAATTTGGCAGAACATGGAGCAGAATGGAGCAGAATGGTTCAGCTTTCTCCGCAGACGGATACTGGCTTTGCCTGGCCATTCCTAAATGCTCTTCCTTGTGGCTGCCTGCAATTGAATCCAAAGTCAACAGCTGCAGCAATAACTTGATCTGGAAGGTAACCAAGCCTCCCAATGGAGCTTAAAACACAAATTGACGCTGTGCTAAAGAAGAATTTTCTTTTAGCAGTGATGATTGATAGGTTCATTTAAGACTTCCCCATAAAAAGAATTCTAAGAACAGTTTGCAACGTTGAGAAATTAAATTATATAGAAGGGTTTGTACAGCCTGGGGTCTAGGCTGATCAAGGAATGGCTGTCTATCTATGGTGAGACGAAAGAGGAGGTGGCAAGAGACACAGGACTGGAGCAAAACATAAGGTGCTGGAGTAATTCAATGGGTCAGGCTGAATCTGTGGATGAAATGGATAGGTAACATTTCAGGTCACAACCCTTCTTCAGACTCTGTAGAACCGGAGCTCGGCAAAGATCTTAGTTTAGAGATACAATGCGGAAACAGGCCCTTCTGCCCACAATGTCCGCAATGACCAGTGATCTCCACACTATTCTGCACACACTAGGCCAATTTACATTTATGCCAAGCCATTTAACCTACATGACTGTGCGTGTGGGAGGAAACTGAAGATATCGGCGAAAACCCATGCAGGTCACGTGGAGAAAGTAAAAACTTCCTACAGGCAAGCACCTATAGTCAGGATCGAACCCGGGTCTCTAGCGCTCTGAGGCAATAGCTCTACCACTGCACCACCGTGCTGCCCTCTTGCGAAATCTGGCAAAAAGAAGACACTGAAAGAAGGGTTGGAACACAGAGGGATTTGATCAGGAAGCAGGATTTAATAAATAGTCATGTGCCAAGAACCAGTTAAGATTAGTGGTGGGTGAGGGAGTAAGAGGGCAACATGGTTCAGGTTCAACTGAATAAGCTCAGGTTTATTCTGGGTGGAAATGAAAGGTTAGTCTGATCAGCATTAGAATAGTTAAATCTTGGCAACAGAAATGGCAGAGATGGATAATGTTAATGAGTGTGCTGTTCATGGAGTGGAAATGTTGTGCCCTTAGGAAGCTTCAACCAGGTCAATAAAAGTGCTGGGAGTTTGGCAGCGAGGAAACATGAATATGTTTGAGCTAGAAAAAAAAGGAATGGATTAGAGAAGAATGACTGTTTTAGTCTAAGACAGGAGCATTTAAGACCAAATGAAATAGGAGCTTGGAAAAAAGCCAGACCGTCCCAAAAAAACACTGCTGATTAGGCATGTACCATGTTATGAAACTATTTTATTCCCAAACAGCCATCTCTACAGGCCTCATGCAAAGCGATCGAGACAGTGAAGTCATTGTTTCAGCAGCCCAATAGCATGCTTAATCGGATCCTTGTAGCAGCTTGTCTTTCTGTATATGTATGCTGTGCACACATACATGTGTTCCAAACCAGAGTCCTGAACCTTGTTATCAGCGGAGAGCACTTGTTGCCCTATAGCCACAATTTGGTTTGCTGTGGTGGTTGAAATACAGCTGACCCAGGGGACATCTGCAGAAGGAACACATGGTAAATGCTGTCAAGAGCCCGGGCATTGACCTCCATGATCAAATTGCCCTTGAGGCAGTGGAATCCCTTTCAGTTTTGTTAAGCGACAGAGATGGCATTAAACCCTCACAAAGCAACATGCTTTCAGTCACTGGCACTCTACATGAAGAGGAAGAATACAATCCCTGTAAATCATCACGCCTGCTCTTCCAGCTTCTTTCTAACAAAATAGTATTAAACCGTTGCTTGCAGTAAATTGTGAGAATTTGTATATATCTCCACCAAGAACCAGAAGAGAGTCAGCTTCATAAAATCTCAGATGTTCCTTCATGTTCTCTCCTTCCCTTTCTCATCCTCTGCATCTTAAACTACTATAACCTCTCATTTAGCCCTGTGCTGATGCGATCGTCAACTTGAAACATTAACTGTTTCTCTCTGCATATAAGCTGCCTGCCCTGCTGCTTATCTCGAGCATTTCCTACCTTTTCTTCATAAGATACAATATTGAGTGTGAAGCGAGAAAGCATACTAATCTACGTTCAAGATTTTTCATCATAAACTTCAAAATTAAAATTAAGTGGTTTCACATATTAAAGATTCCATCAGTATTTGAGGTGTGGTATTGATAAGGGATTGTTTTTGATAAAGGCCTTAAATGTACTGATGTTTTGAGTGTTAATATATGAATATTTTGCAAATCACATAATGATCACCATGAACATTCATTAAACTAATTTAGTTGCTTTCGGATTACTTTGATATGGGAGCAATACACACCCCCTAGCAAAGATAATCGCTCAATTTTAAAATGAATTAAATGATTTTGATTACATTTATATTTATGGGGAAGCATTTTCAGAATTAAGTGATACAGTAGCTCACAGGAAACATCTTTTTGACTACCATCACTGCTTGCATATTTCTAGTTTTTATATATGTATTTAAAGAGAATTTTAGAAATGAAGCAAATACAATTCACAAAATAGACTGTTCCCGCACGTGACGATAAAAGCACCGTTGAACCCACTTTGTGCCATTTCCACACCTTACCAATCCTTTTTTTAATTTCCCTTTCCCCTGACATCAGTCCAAAGAAGGGTCTCGATCCGAAATGTCACCCATTCCTTCTCTCCAGCATTTTGAGTTAATCTTCGGTTTTAACAAGCAGCTGCTGTTCCTCCCTTCACATTCTTTCATAACTTTCAGTCATCCATAGTTTGATCAATTCTGAAGTAAATTTTAATATTCATATTTTTAACATTTTAAATGTTTTTATATTTCACTTAAACCAGCACAAAAGTTTGTCTATCCTCTTGCTTTTAGCAAAAAATGCAGTGAATTGGTTAACCAGAAAAGCTTATAATTGGTCAAATGCCTTTTCACAGCAAGTTCATGAAAAAGTCATTAGTTGTTCCTTCCTTGTCTTCTACTATCAGATGGCATCATGTCATAAATATACTCAGTTGTCCAGCAGGATATTAATCTATCCAAGTATCAGCCATTTCCTGTCTCAGCCCATATGTTTCCGTTATTTATGTCAGGAGAATCACATTTACACAGTCATTGCTACTGGTTTACAAAGTTCAACCCTTCTGGTATAATTCTTCCTGTGTTCGATGCCTTTGGTCCATTGATAATACACAAGCCTCCAGAACAAAAGCAGAAATTGCTGCTACAGACCTGAACTAACAATAACATCTGCTAAGCAAGGTTGATCTCAAATAGTGGGCGATGTGCCATTTTTTTCCCAGATCAGTCAAAATTCGAAATTACACATGAAAATTGTTTTAATCTGTGCAGTTGTATAGAGTGTGTATTATTGAATACTATGATATACACTATATGTGCTTGTTTTTATAACAAGTAACCACATGCAGCTCATAGATGGTCTTTCAGGATTGAGGATAATTTGATTTCACTTCAGTGCTATGGGTTCACAGATTACTGACGAGACTGATATGGGACCCATAAACTCAGTCACAAATGAAGCATGAGATGCTGGTTGAAGCAGGTCAAAGAGTAGTTTTGAGGTAGTGCAGTTCTTCCACCATCTATACTAAGTTTACATGTGTCCCCAAAGAGTGGAACTCAAGTGTTCAGGTATCACCATGAATGTTCTTCTGTCACTTGAAAGGGTCATGTGCTTGAATGACTGCAGTTATAACGGACAAGTGCCAGCTATTCCATTAGCAACTGAAAGCATCAGCCAGAGAGATTCTGCATGTTGTTATTTCTTGACCAATGCATTGAGTCTGATTTCACTTTCAATTCTCAACATTGAAGTCCTCTATCTATATATAGTCCTCCAAGTAACTAAGAGCTGATCCTGGGATGGTGCTTCAAATTGCAGGTTTCTTATATTCAGAAGTAACATCTTAGTTATTTTATCCCTCTTGGGCTCACACCATCTCTAGCCACTAAATGGCCAATCAGGGAACCAACTTGCCTGAGGTGATCTGTTGCCAGCCCTCTTTTGTCCTGGTTTTATTCTCGCTTCCACATACAACCCTCCAGTACAATCAGTCTTCGGAAGTGTCCCAGCCCGAAACGTTGTCTATCCATTTTCTCCAGAGATGCTGTCCGACCCATTGAGTTACCCCAGCACTTTGTGTCTCTCTTTGGTATAAATCAGCATCTGCAGTTCCTTTTAAATTACATCTTAGTTCTTCTACAAGTTAGTTAAACCCCTGTCTCACGGTGTGAGTCGACCCACGAGTGACCCCGAGTTTAAAACAAATTAAACTCATGGTAATCACGTACAATTAACGTAGCGGGAACGTCGGAAATCGTGGACGTGACTTAGCGACTCGTGGCGCTAAAGGCAGGTACCCGTGAAACTTGTTAACTCTTGAAAAAGTTCAAACATGTTTAAAGTTTTCCACGAGTCAAATTCACGCTTGAAGTTAAAAATGGAAACATTTAAACTCGTTGTAAGAACTTAGTGGCCTGTGCGTTTACCTTAGTGACTCGTGAGTCTACCGTGGGCACTCTTTAACTCAGTGGGCAGGCAGCATCTCTGGAGAGAAGTAATGGGTGACGAGATAACGTTTCCAAAATTCTGCTACATCTTTGTGTAACTCCAGTACCGTGTGTTCACTTTTTGTCAACCAGCATCTGCCCTTTCTTGTGTATGACATTATTTGTATCCGTGGCAGTTGATTGTCGCTCCCTACTGTTTCCCACGTGGTCGGGACAGGACTGGAGTCGGGAGGGAAAGGTGGGGGGGGGGTGGGGGGGTTGGAGTGAGGAGGGAGAGGGGGGGGTTGGGGTGACTTAGTACAGGAGACAAGTGTACTGACTGTGTGAGCAGACACTTTGGTAGTGATTGCCCATGGGGTTCACTGTCGAGGACTTCAGAGCATTATAAACAGTAGAGCGATTAACCCTGGAAAGGGGGGAGACTTCTCTCTGAAGCAGGAATTTTCTTGAGGTTATTAATGACAGATAAATGTATGGGAAGGGTTTAGAGGGCTATGGGGCACATGCAGGTAAATAGGACTACCCCAAGAAGCCAACTTGGACAGAATGGCCAAGCTGGGCCGAAGGACCTGTTCCCGTGTTGTACAGCACCATGACTAAGGCCTATCCAGTGGGTTTGACATGTTTTGTATTTTTCCTTTCTAAAGATGCAGTGTATTTTGGTGACTATTGCACACTGCAGACCAGAAGCACCTTCATTACCCAGAGAGAAGGGATGGGCGGGTTAGGTGAGCAGGAGAGTGGGGTTGTTTGCTGTTGCAGAGGGAGAGGGCAAGGGTGGTACTGTTTCCAGTCTCAGCTCCTGTTCCACCGAGCGTGTGGACGGGTGGCTTGGTTGGCGACGGCCCATCCCCCCCCCCCCCGTTCAGTCCAGGGCCATGCTGGGAGAGAGCCCCCGAGCACCTGCCCCCGAGCACCTTCACTGACCTGCTGGCGTCGCCGACGTGAAGACGGTGTGAAGCCCCCGCGCCCGGTGCAATGGGCGGGGAGCTGGAGAGGAGGAGGAAGGGGTCACACACATGGCCGGGAAGCAGAGGGGTGGGGGATGGGTGGCGACAGACAGGGCAACAATGAGATGGAGAAAGGCAGAAACACCGACGTGCAAAGGAGACCTACAATAGCGCATGATCTCTCCCGCATTATGGCGGGTGATTGTCACATGCCCGCTGTTTCTGATGGTAATGCCTTGGGATCGTTGCCCTTCATGTTGGTGTCGAGGGGGAGGGGGTTATTGAGCTGTTTGATCGCCTCCTGCTATCCCAGGGACAGGGAGACACAGCGTCTTTTGAGACTGGTGGGCAATCATTACTAAAGTGTCTGCCCACACAGTCAGTACACCTCTCCTACACTTGTCTCCCGCACTGATCCCGGTCTAACCCAAGAGCCTTGTCACCCCAGACAGATTAATGACGCCTGCGCATTCCCCCCCAACCTCCCTCCACCTCAACTCATGCCTGGGCACCAAAGCAGCTCAGGAGGCGAACTCTGAGCTCCGTCTCCTAACAATCTGATGTTCAACTGATGTGAAAGAACAGCGGCTGCGGCCGGCCGGCACCCGCCATGAACTTCTCACATGCTCACACACAAAAAGTATGTGTGAATAAACAAAAACAAGGAATAAAACCAAAGCCCGGCTAGAAAGGCAACTAAAAATATATTCCGCTTAGAACGAGCACACGTGGAAACATCTGTCCACATTCAAAGATTTAATCTCCCGGCTCCCCCCAGTGTGTAGACCTGGCAGTAAATTCATTTAAAATATAGCAAACCTCCGCCCGCTGGTCTTCTAACTACGGGATGTGTGTTTCAAACAAATCATAAGTGTAACTGCTCTGGCACTGGACGGTGCGTATTTTCCCTTTGTCGGTCATGTCAATAGATGCGGCCGCGCTGAATTCTATCTTTAACTCAAAGCCGCAGGATGGAGATGTCTTCTTTAACACTGTTGCTTATTAAAACAGACCTTCATTCACAGTTGGCTCAAGAGTAACTCGGGAGAGGAAGTTGGTAACTCGGGAGAGGAAGTTGGTAACTCGGGAGAGGAAGTTGGTAACTCGGGAGAGGAACTTGGAACATCGCAGAATCGAGAAGTAAACGGCAAACTTAGACATCCCCGTGGGAACTCGGTTAAACTCTTGAACATAAACTTGGAATCTCGTACACAATCACGAGTCTGTTTTTTTTCTTTCACTCGGGGTCACTTGTAGGTGGACTCGCACCGTGAGTCAGGGCCATTAAGATACAAATAATTACAGATTACTTTATTGTCATATACACCAGGGTGCAATAAAATTCCTTGTCTCATGAACCTCACAGAGTAAACACAAAACTGACAATAACGACAAATACAATAATGAGTGCAGAACAGCAGAACAGCAGAACAGTCCAGGATTTTACTTCGGAGTCACGTGAGTGACTTCGTGAAGAACCCGCCAGCACGCTTGCGCAGCATATCGTCGCGCGCATTTGCAGCGGCAGCTGGGGGGGGGGAGTGCGCTCTCCCCACCGGCCTCCTTCACAAGACCGGCAGGTGAGTATTACCTTCCTTTACAGCATGGACAAGGGCCGCAGGACGACGCTGTCGGGGAGCTGAGCTGTGCTGCGGCCAGCCGACGGCCCTGTCCCCGGAGCTGCACGGAACGCCGGCAGCTTCAACACATGTGGAAGTCGGGGAGCGGAGCTGAGCTGCGGCCAGCCGACGGCCCTTGTCCCCGGAGCTGCACGGAACGCCGGCAGCTTCAGGAATGCGGAAGTTGGGCACGGAGCTGAGCTGTGGCCAGCCGACGGCCCTTGTCCCCGGAGCTGCACGGAACGCCGGCAGCTTTATCGCAACGGTGGGGGCAGGAATGAGGAAGTCGGGCGCGGAGCTGAGCTGCGGCCAGCCGACGGCCCTTGTCCCCGGAGCTGCACGGAACGCCGGCAGCTTTAACGCAACGGTGGGGGCTGGAATGCAGAGTCGGGCGCTCCCGCTAATACAGGGGCCGACTCACCCGAATGGGTTACCGCTATGGAGCTGCAAGCAACAGGTCCAGACTCCGAGCCCCCCGTCCCCCAAGAGAATAAGGGGGGATACAGGTACGTGGCAAGGGGTCTTGTTTTTCTTTTACAGGCAACCTCTCCCCGAGCTCCAGTAGACCCGAGGGGGCTGGGCCGGGGGACAGCCGCACGACAGGGGAGCCCTGCAGAGTGCATTGCGTACCGCAGCCAGGGATATCTGCCATCGTGCAGCCCGGGCATAACACTGCTGCGTCGTGTAGGCCTGCTGGAGCAGATACCGCCAACAACACACCCCGTCAGGCTGCGGTCAAGGGCGGAGGTGGCAGCAGGAAGCGGTCGGTCAGCTCAGCGCTGCGAGCGGCCGACCATGCGCCTCCACGCCAAGTAATGGTGTAAGTGTGGAGGTAAGCTTGCACGGACTCCGGGGAGCCAGGTTCCGGGGGCCGGCGCCGAGTCAACTCACCTGCCTTCTTATCTGCCAGGTGGGCCGCCACAGTCTGGGAGAAGACAGACTAGCGGAGAGTCCGTGCGGGAGTCGTATGACCCTACTTGGGCTGTAGGTCACGACGACCTGCCATTGGACCATAGACCCTAAGGGGGTGAGGTCCGATGGTGGAAGCCCCAATGAATTCGCAGGGCCTGGGGAAGTCGGCTTGTCCGCTGCATATAGCAGGGACGGTCGCATTGAGCGGTTGGAGCTCTTAAATGGTCCAACATCTCCATCGGGACCAAGAACGAGAAGAACGGCATCCACTAGCCGTGCAAGGACTCCGCTCAGCTCCTCATCGTCTCCAGCCAGAAGCATTAATGATTGCCCAGCTGCTGAGTTTGACGACGACCAGGGACAGCCAGTGACCGCTGAACCAGAGCATGAGGAGGATGCTGGATGTGGTGAGTGAAGTTTGCCGTTTCTACCCAGACAGGTGAACCCTGCACCACGAATTGGCGGGCACCATTGATTGCCTACGTATGCACCAACTCTGGAGTCAGATTCTCAATAATACTTTGGAGAAAGGTTCTCCACGGGCATAACGGCGTTCTGGAAAACCCTGATCGGGGATAATGTGTCCAGTAAATAGCATGATGCGCTAGCACTCCTATGCAACGCCCAGTATGAGATATATTGCCTGCGTAAGAGCTCCATATAGCCCATACTAAACCCCAAATTCGCGGGGTTGTGCCGACCATTACCGCTCCACCGCCGCATCAGTTGCTTGGAGACCTGTACAAACAGGTGAAGGGACTGGGCAAAGGAGGCCAAAACAGTGGGCCTCATGAAACTCCATCGGTCAGAGTTCACCCATATCACCGGCAACAGCCTAATACAACCAGTGAACCAAGGCTGCCGGATAGGGCACAAAGATTCTACCGACCTCCATAACGTCCACCCGAAGCACCGTATGTATGGAACCGCCGTTCATTATGGAGGTAAGGGGGTCTGGCTCCTCTCACGCCGTAGTATCCCTCCTGTACGAATAGGTGGGCGATTGCGGGCGGCCTTGGACATATGGGGAAAACTGTAACCACAGATGAGTTTATTTTACAAAGTGTTCAAGGGTATATAATTCGTGGGAGGTATAGATTCCCATACCCAGCATTCGCCTCGTAGGAATTTATCCCGAAAAGAGGTGGAGGCAGGGCATGCTGAAATTATATGGCGAGCAGGGAAAAGTGGTAATTGGCATAACCAAGCATGGACATATTGAGTTATAATCGATTTAGCTGAGTTGAACACTTTTGTACAATATACCCATGTCAAAATGGATGCTTTTGGAACAGCTAGGTGGATGCTTTACTCAGGGTACTTTATGGCATGTATCAGTTTGAAAGAAGCATGCTATACGGTGACATCGCTGAGGCTCACAGGGAATTCTGAAGTTGTCTGGAAGGGTGCATTGCCTAATGGAACCATCACAGCTTAGGCTGTTTACCAAGTTGGTATTTACCTGTATTGGCTCTTCTCCGACAACAAGATTATAGTGATGGCATGTTGGATGAAATCCTTATAATGGGGCAGACCCTCCAATTGGCAATTCAAGGAGTGGCTGCAACCAAGGCTCTGCTTGAGAAACTGGGATTGTAATCCATCCAGACAAATCAAAAACTGCACCCGCTACGGGTTATGGATTTGGTGTTCACCTTTAGACACTAATTTAATGAAGTTTATCATCCCCACTAATAAAGCTACTGCTATATCAGAAGAGTGCCACAATCTTGCTTGCGCCAGGGTATCGACTACATTCCCAGCTGCACGATTCGGACCGCTACACTACCGAAATTCACAAAGGTCACAAATCACAGCATTTAAAAAACAAATGCTGGCTGCTTTGATCGGCCACTTTGGTTACCACCGGAAGCTAGAAACAAGCTATAATGGTGGGTAGATAATATTAAAGAATGTCATTGACCTATTATATGGAGCAACCCTGATGTTGTGCTACTAACTGACGCAAGTGCACCAGGCTGGGGAGCAACTGGTACGATGTCCAGTTGTGGTGGCAGATGGAACTTTCATGAGTCTACATTCCTGGAGTCACATGGGATAAACTATATAGAAATGCTGGGGGTGTTTCATGGACTGCGGGCTTCTGTACTAATTCATGGGATTACATGTCCGCTTTCGAATAGATAATGCTACAATAATGGTTTACATCAATCATATGGGTAGTATTAGGTCGCTAGTTTGCAATGAATTGGCTAATACAATTTGGCACTGGTGCATTGAAAGAAATATTTGGATTACTGCGACCTATTTGCCTGGGAAGCTTAATTCAGTGGCGGACACCAGGTCACGTGTCTTCAATGACAACATTGAGTTGAACCCCCAGATTTTGGAGATATTATAGCTCAAATTGGGGACACCAGATATTGACCTATTTGCGTCCAGGCTGAACCATCGAATACCAACATATGTGTTGTGGGAACCAGACCCTGGGGTAATAGCATTGGATGCATTTTTATCCATTGGGGGAAATGGGTTACTACGCGTTTCCCCCATGCTGCCTCACCAGTCGGGTATTGCAGAAAATTAAACTAGACTCTGCAACTGACATATTGATCATTCCCGACTGGCCTACACAACCATGGTACCCGATGGTTGTAGAAATGTACAACAACCATGGATGGCGATTGGGAAACATCCCAAATTGATTACTCACTCGATTACAGGGGGGTCAGTCATCCTTGCCATGGTCATTAAACTTGTTGGCTTACAGGTTCTGAAAAGACCGCTCAACCGGGCAGGCATCTCGTCAAGAGCCATGAACCTTATTGCAGCATCGTATCGGGAATCCACCCGCAAACAATATCTCACTCAAATCAGAAAGTGGGAGGTTTCTGTGCCCGGAACAACAAGTCCTCCAACTCGGCAACAATACTGGATGTGTTGGAGTTTCTAGCAGGCCTCCATTTTGATGCAGGCCTCAGCTACAGTGCCATCAACAGCGACAGGAGTACGCTGTATTCATACCTGGATATAAGTATCAGCTCCCACCACCTGGTGTCTAAACTAATGAGGGGAGTATTCAATACCAATCCCTCCACGACCCAGATATACAGTAACGTGGGATGTGGGGATCATGCTGACCCTACTGAGGAGCTGGGCTCCAATAGATGAGCTACCATTTGAAACAGCTCACCCTTAAGGTGGTGATGCTCATGGCACTGGCGACAGCCCAACGAGCCCAGATGTTACAAAAACTGCGACTGGACACCATGGTGGCCAACCCTGGTCAAATAAAATTCTTTGGTAAAGAGTTATTAAAACAGGAGTTGCTACTAACGTTTTTAAGTCTTATTCCACCAGGGCTGCAGCGAGAGCCATGAAGGTGCCCATGGACCACATTTTCGCCACTGCGGGCTGGGCCAGTGGGGGGAAAACCTTTCAACGGTTCTATAACAAGTCTCTGGCCGTTCCTGCGACATTCGCAGAAGCTATCCTGGGTACCGCTCAGTAAATGTCTGGCCCCGAATTAGGGGTTGTTGTTTAGTTGATTAATAAATTGTGTTGATTGTTCAGCCGCTGTCAACTGAACTCCATTAACAGTCTTACTCCATCAGAATGGCGGCAGTGTGATAAGCATGGATGTTGTTCAGGGCGTGAAATCACAGAGCTTTGAAATCTTCACGAAGTCACTCATGTGACTCCGAAGTAAAATAGTAAGATTAAACGAGAACTTACCAAGTTTGAAGTTTGATCTGTATTTTACGAGGAGTCGCGGTGAGGGATTTCGTGCCCACCGCTCCCACCCTCTATCATCAGGTCAAACAGGTAGTTCTACGGTTTTCATCTTACTATTTTCAGTCATGGTTGGTTCTGTGATTCCACACCGCTGCTTTGAAGGATGCTGCGCAAGCGTGCTGGCGGGTTCTTCACGAAATCCCTCACCGCGACTCCTCGTAAAATACAGATCAAACTTCAAACTTGGTAAGTTCTCGTTTAATCTTACTATTTTAGTGCAAATACCGGGCAGTGCAAAAGTATAGTAATGCAATAAACAAACAAGGTAGAGTTAAGTGTAAGAGTGTGCGGCCACACCTCCAAGAATGGGCTGAGAAAGAAGTGCTTGGTTCAGGAGTCATGAAAGCAGTTGGGAAGAAGCAATTCTTATGTCTGGAAGTCTGAGCTTTCTGAGACTCCTGTATATTCTTCCAGAAGTTAGAAGAAAGAACAGGAAATGGCCAGGGTGGCAGGATTCCATGAAAATACTTCCAAACTTCTCGATGCATTGGATAGTGAAGACGCACTGGATGGAAGGAAGTCAGAGTCCTGTGATGGACTATGCTGTGTCCACCATTCTCATCAGCTTCAAATAAACTAGACAGAGCAACTGCCATATCCAGGCATCCTGTCAGAATACGTTCTATAGCATATCTACAGAAATTCGAGAGAATCCGAGTGGACATGGCAAATTTTCTCAGGCGTCTAATATTCTTTGATCACTGCATCAATGTGAAGGGACCGGGTTAGTCTGCTGGTGACATGGATGCTTCAGTGCTTGAAACTGACACCACAGCACAACTGGCATAAGGTTCCAGATGCTATCCTGCACATTGTCTCATTGATGTTCTAGATTTGACCAACAATGTGATATCATCCATGAACCTGCATCTCTGTACAATTAACATCAGATATTAGATGAATCACAATAGTCTTATTTGAAGGCATTGTAGCAAATCAAATGGCATCCTACCAAAATCACAGTCTCCCACCCCAGCAGTTTTTTATCCAGGCATGATTCATATCCTACTGCTTTTCGTGCCCATGAATTGCCCAGGGACTTCCTGCCAAATTGCCACCATTTGCAATGGGGACCTAAATGTTCGGATCTATTTAATTGGTGCAAATTTAATGTTGCGACCACCACTTTATTCAAGAACATAAGCAAAAAATGAATTAAAGGAGGGACTACAGCCACACAAATCTAAAAATATAAATTGTTGGAAACAGCATCTGTGGAAGTAGAAATAGAGTCAATGTTTCAGGTTGAAGACCTTCCATTAGAACTGAGAGATTTAGAAATGGGCATTCGAACCTACTTTAATATTCAGTAAGATCACGATAGATCTGAGCTTGGTCTCAGTTTCATATTCATTCCTGATCCCCATAATCGGATCAGGAAGGAATTTAACTTGGCCTTGAATATATTCAATGATCGAGACTCTCCTGCTCTCTGGGGTAAAGACACCAAAGTTTCAGGACCTTCTGTCCATCCTAAATGTGAAGCTCTTATTCTGAACTGAAACCTTCAATACTGTATCTATTCTGTATAAACAAATCATACATAAAAGCAATTTACCAAGGTTAGGTGGCACTAGTGATCATTTCTGGGCGGCAATGGCCATTGGGAAAGTTGCCCAGACTATTCTGCACAAAATTCATCACATCATAGATGACATTTACCTTGAGTCAGTCATGTGGTTCATGATATCTATGTGCTTTGTGGCATTGTGTTACAACCTCTGACCTTAATTTATAAAGTGCAAAAACCTGGAGCAAGCTCCATAGCTGATTGGCAGGTCTGAATTAAAGGATACTCAATGTGACATCAGTGCTTCACTCATCACCCCGGCCCAGCTCACATTTAAATTATAAACCAAGCCTCGCTGTTAATTCCTCAGTCACGGCATTTATGTTAGAGTAAGATGCCTCTGTGTGCCAGCCTGATCAGTCCATTCCTTGAGGTAATGAGGGGCTGCTCACAACACAGCATTTGGTCAGTGCTCTGGATCATCCACCAGGCTCTCCCATACTTCTGTGGTAGCTTTTCCTGCAACTGCTCTGTGGTTGCCATGGAAAAAAGGGTTCCTTAAAGTCTGACCACCTCCGCAGAATAGCAATGATGTGACGACTGAAAATTCTGCATGTAGTTTATTTCTGAAAAGGCACAGGTCTCATTGCTGTATTTCTGTGCAAAATATCTTGGTGCTGCCTGTGCTGATGCATTTTTACCCAAGTTTACAAAATCTGAGTTAAAGATAAAACATGTTCAGCACACTGAAAGAGAATGGACTCCAAGTTGTCAGCAATGTATCCTGTCACAGCATAGTTTTCTATGTATTTGTTACATTGCCAGCACAGGTGACAATAATACAATAGTTGCCTCCATTTAAGTTTATAATTTAGATTGTGTAAATAATTGAGATCCCAGCACTGATTCACAGACCTACCACTGGTCATTGTTTACTGCCTTGAAAAATAAGCTGTTTATCTGCATTTCTTGTTGTTAGTGATCCTCTATCTACCCTAATATATTACTCCCAATAGCATCAGATTTTATCTTATGCAATAATCTTTCATGTAACATCTTGTCGAATTTATGAAGCTATAACTTTTGATAAACATATGATGAAAGAATGGATCAACTGAGCTTATATTCACTGGAATTTAGAAGGATGAGAGGGGATCATATGGCAACATATACAATTCTTAAGGGATTGACAGGCTAGATGTAGGAAAAGTGTTCCCGATGTTGGGGGAGTCCAGAACCAGGGGTCACATTTTAAGAATAAGGGGTAAGCCATTTAAGACTGAGATGAGTAAAAACCTTTTCACCCAGAGAGTTGTGATTCTGTGGAATTCCTGCCACTGAAGGCAGTGGAGGTCATTTTGCTGGATGTTTTCAAGAGTTAGATATAGCTCTTACGGCAAACAGAATCCAGGGATATGGGGAGAAAGCAGGAATGGGATACTGATTTTGGATGATCAGTCATGATTATATTGATTAGCGAAATATTGATTAGCGATGTTTCTATGTTTCTATGTTTAGTATCATTACGTGCTGCAACTCTTCTTAGATTTAATGTCCCCAATTTGTTAACATAGTCAGAGTTAGATATGTGCTAATTTTCCTTGGCATTTCTAGCAGTAAACCAGCTCAATTACCTATAGAATGCTCTAAAAAAAGGTCAGACAACTGAACACTTTTCAGTATTTTGCTCTTTCTGGCTCCAGAAATCCACAACTGGCAGTTATCGACATAGCCTACTAATTTACTGTGATGAGGCATGACTGCAGACTAACTTTGGACCTACTCTTTCCACTGTTCCATGTTGTGCTCCAATGGAGTCATGCCTGATTTGACCGCTCAGTAGTTTTGGTCCCCAGATGTCCTGAGGAAGTGCTTGAGTTTGTAAATAAATCACAGGATGGTTTGAAAGGTAAAAATGAAAAAAAAAAATAAAGTGAACGACATCTGTAGTATGCGTGTTTCTGAATGTGATTTTTCCAGTATCCTCAATTAAGCCATCGTAATGGAGTTTACAGATCAGGAAAAGTTCCTTTGGCAGTGTTATCAGGAGTTACTGAACTGTTTGTGTAACAGCCGGATAGACAGGAACTAATTTGTCTAATCCTCTTCTTTTCAGCCTCTATTGCCACTGAGGGAAGTTTATTAAGTTCAAACAAATGGATCTTTGAAAAACCAAAAACAAGGTTATCCCCAACAGTAAATTCACACTTTGCATTTTACGCAGCTTGAGCTATACCTTGATACTGATTACTATTATATGTATATTTAAATGCAGTTTGCCTATTCACAAATAGGAGCCAATTTTTAAATGAAAATTTCTCATATGAGAATAATCAATAGCATTTTTTCTGAATGTCACTTCTTAAACTAACACCTAGAACCTCAGCAGTAAGTCATCATTAATTGTACATGGGGCCAACTTTTTTTTACCGCATCTGGAATTCTATCGTTTCAGCTGATTTGTGGATTTGCTTCTGATATTATACACAAATATCAACATACATTTTAAGTGCAACATGCATTCCATCAAATTAATGCAACAAGATGTGCATGGCTTGTACATTCCAAGGATATACCGTGGACCTCTGGCCTCACATAATGTGTAGTTCGAATGCTTCAACTAATGAGACGTTGGCAGCATGCATGAGTAGCATGGTGTTGGACAGGAGGAAACTGCCCAGCCATGCTAGTAAAAGGGGTCCGCAATGGCTTGCAGTCTGTTGGGTGACTAGAAGGTGAATTGGTGGTACAGACACCAATGGGAATTGGATTCAAAAGTCTGGTGTGGCTGTGTGGCTTCGCAGATCCATCATGAAAGAGGTCTTTCAGGGTCAAACCATAACACTTCACTATGACAAAGAGGATGTGATAAAGGAGGTGAAGACTTATGGAACACACTAACGTGCAGGAAGAAAATGATAGAGGAGAGGCAGAAAGGTTCAGATTAGGAAATTATTTGCTCAGAGGTTCTTCTGGAGCCCTTTGACATTAACATGACTGTGAAACAATGTCTGAAGTGATTTTTCTTCTCAAAGAAGATCTTCGTATAGATACACCACCTGCTGCAACTAGACCTACAGTTGGCAGGCAAGGATATAGATGTCATTCCAAAGCTGTCAAAGTTATTGTCATGTTGAATTTCAGTGCTCCCAACTCCTAATAGCCCAGTACAAGTGACATATGTCACATCTCACCATCTCCAACATACGGCTACATGGGAGCGGTCACAGTCTATTACCCAAGAGCGCTGAGTAGACAGTAGGACACTGTGCATGAATGAGCACTTTCAGGAAAGCCCAATTGAAAAATGTGCATGCCTGACCCAGAGGTTTTCCAGTCTTGTAAGGGATTTTACTTCGGAGTCACGTGAGTGACTTCGTGAAGACCCCGCCAGCACGCATGCGCGACATATCGTTGCGTGCATTTGCTCGACAAGCTGGGGGGGGGGGGGGGGAGTGCGCTCTCTCCACCAGCTCCTTCATAAGGACCGGCAGGTAAGTACTTACCTTACTCCCACAGGATGGACAAAGAGAAACGGAAGGCGACGCTCTCCAGGAGCCGTGGTGCATCGACCAGCCAGCGGCCTTTGTCACCGGAGCTGCAAGCACCACCAGCAGCTTCGGGACGTGTGGGGGTAAGAATGCGGAAGGCGGGCACTCCCGTTACACCAGCGCCCGACTCATCACCTGAATGGTTCACCGCACCGGAGCTGGAGACTGCTGATCCAGATTTCGAGCCCCCATCCCCCAGACAAAGAGGGGGAAAACAGGTACGTGGGAAGGAGCCTCGCTCTTCACCAGCGACCTCACCCCGAGTTCCAGCAGACCCACGGGGACTGGGCCGGGGGACAGGTGCACTGCAGGGGAGCCCTGCAGCTGCATACCACGTACAACTGCCAGGGAGATCTGCCGTGGAGCAGTCTGGCAGATCTACTGCTGCGTCGAGCAGACCTGTAGGAGCAGGTGCTGCCGGCGAAACACCCCGTCAGGCTGCGGTCAAGGGCGGTGGTGGCAGCAGTAGACGGTCGGTCAGCTTAGCTCTGGGAGCGGCCGACCATGCGCCTCCACGCCGAATATTGGGCGACAGTGGAGGTAAGCCTGCACGGACTCCGGGTAGCCAGGCGCCAATCCAACTCACCTGCCTTTGTATCAGACAGATGGGCCACCACAGTCTGCAAGAAAACAGACTAGCGGAGAGTCCGTGCGGGAGTCATATGAGCCTACTCGGGCGGTAGGCCACGACAACCTGCCATTGGACTCTAGACAGCACCTTACGGAGGTGTGGTCCAATGTGGAAGCCCCAGTGATATCGCAGGGCCTGGGGAAGTCGGCTTGTCCGCTGCACATAGCAGGGACGGTCGCATAGAGCGGTTGGAGCTCTTAGTGGACCAACTCCTCCAGCGGGACAGGGACCGGGAAAAACGGGACTCGCGGGCCTCTACAAGCCGCACCAGGAGTCCACTCAGTCTCTCGTCTTCACCAGCCAGAAGTGCCAGCAGTTGCCCGGCCGCTGTATTTGAAGACAACCTGGGACAGCCAGAGACCGCTGAGCCAGAGCACGAGGAGGATATGCTGGACATGGTGGGCAAGTTTGCCACGACCGCACAAACAGGGGAACTCCTGCACCACAAACTGGCGGGCACCATTGATTACCTGACCACTCACCAACTCCAGAGTCAGGTATTCAATGACACAATGGAGAAAATAAAGCCACCCGAGAACTGCATCAACCTCAGTGTTCCCCTGGTTAATGCTCAGATCTGGGGACACTTGAGCACGGCCACCAGGATGCAGGATGTCCGCCTCCAGCGTATCTTGAAGGTCCTCTCCACGGGTATAACGGCGTTTGCTAGGACCCTTGACGGGGATAATGTGTCCAGCGAAAAACAAGATGCCCTGGCACTCCTATGCAATGCCCAGTATGAGATCAACTGCCTGCGTAAGAGCTCCATAAAGCCCACACTCAACCCCAAATTCGCGGGGTTGTGCCGTCCATCAACCGCTCCACCGCCTCATCAACTGTTTGGAGATCTGTCCAAACAAGTGAAGGAACTAGACGAGGAGGCCAAAACAGCGGGCCTAATGAAACCTCCTACGACTAGACCTCACCCATACCACCGGCAACAACCACCCACCAACTGGAAACCGCACCAAGGGCCTATCCCCTTCCACTTCCCCAACACAGCGGCCTTTTTTAGGGCAAGGCCAACAGTGGCCTGCATGGAAGATGCGGCCGCCATCCCGACAACCTCCACAACGTCCACCCAAAACGACATACGCCAGGAACCGCCGTTAACCATGGAGGTAAGGGGGCCTGGTTCCTCTCAGAACGTAGCATCCCTTCCTGCACAAATTGGTGGGCGATTGCGGGCCTTTTTGAAAATATGGAACACTATCACCACAGACGAGTTTATTTTACAAAGTGTTCAAGGTTATGTCATAGAATTCATTGGTGGTAAAAATCCCCCTACCCAGCATTCGCCTCATCGGAAATTTACACTTTCCCAAAAAGAGGTGGAAGCAGGACAAGCTGAAATTGTATGGCTAGCAGCAAAAGGGGTGATTGGGAAAACAATGCACGAACCCCTTGAGTTTGTGTCCAACATTTTCACCCAAATTAAAAAAGATGGGGGGTGTTGAATTATAATAGACCTAACTGAGCTGTACACTTTTGTACAATATACCCACTTTAAAATGGATACCTTTGAAACAGCCAAGCAGATGCTTTACCCGGGGTACTTTATGGCATGCATCGATTTAAAAGATGCATACTATACAGTGCCCATCACTGAATCTCACAGAATGTTTCTGAAATGTGTCTGGAAGGAACAATTGTGGGAATACAAAGCATTGCCCAATGGTATCACCACAGCCCCCAGACTATTTACAAAATTAGTAAAACCTATATTGGCTCTTCTCCGACAACAAAATTACATAGTCATGGCATACTTAGATGATATCCTAATAGTGGGTCAGACCCTCCAATTGGCTACACGGGCAGTGGCAGCAACTAAGGCTTTATTCGAGAAGCTGGGATTTGTAATCCATCCAGACAAGTCAAAATTGCACCCATCATGGGTAATGGATTATTTGGGGTTCACCCCAGACACCACCTTAAAGATGATCACCATCCCAACCAATAAAGCTACCCCTATAATAGAAGCGTGCCACAGTCTTGCTTGCGTCAGGGTATCGACCATCCGGCAAACGGCAAAAGTAATAGGGAAATTGGTAGCTACATTCTCAGCTGCACAATTCTGGCCGCTACATTACCAAAATTTACAAAGAACAAAGATCGCAGCATTAAAAGCAAATGCTGGGCACTTTGATCGACCAATCCGGTTACCACCAAAGGCTAGAACCGAGCTACAATGGTGGATTGACAATATTAGCGAGTGTCGCAGACCCATCATAGTAAGCAACCCATCCGTCGTGCTACAGAATGACGCAAGCGCACAAGGCTGGGAAGCAACTGACACTATGTCCAGTTGTGGTGGCAGATGGGAATCTCGTGAGTCTACCTTCCTTCAGTCACACGGGATAAATTATAATGAAATGTTAGGCGCATTTCATGGACTGCGGGCTTACTGTACTAACTCACGGGACTTACATATCCGCCTCCAAATAGATAACACAACAGTGGTGGCTTACATCAATCATATGGGTGGTATCAGGTCGCTATCTTGTGGCAAACACAATTTGGCACTGGTGCATCGAGAGGAATATTTGGAATACAGCAACCTATTTGCCAGGGAAGCTTAATACAGTGGCGGACACCCGGTCACGAGTATTCAATGACAACATCAAGTGGATGTTGAACCCTCAAATTTTTGGAGACATTGTAGCTCACTACGGGACACCAGATATTGACCTTTTTGCGTCCAGGTTGAACCATCAGATACCAATGTATGTGTCTTGGGAACCAGACCCTGGGGCTATAGCAATGGATGCGTTTTCTATCCATTGGGGGAAATGGTTTTGCTACGCATTTCCCCCATTTTACCTCATCAGTCGGGTATTGCAGAAAATTAAACTGGACTCTGCAACTGGCATATTGATCATTCCCGACTGGCCTACACAGCCATGGTACCCGAAGGTCCTTAAAATTTTGAAACAACCATGAGTTTCGATTAGGAAACACCCCAAATTGATTACTCACCCCATTACGGGGGACAGTCACCCATGCCATGGTCACCTAAACTTGTTGGCATGCAGGTTCTAAAAACACCACTCATCAAGGCGGGCATCTCACCACGAGCCATGGAACTAATCTCAGCATCATGCCAAGAATCAACTCGGAGGCAGTACCTCACGCAGATCAGGAAGTGGGAGGCATTCTGCTCTCGTACCAACACGACTTCTAACACAGCAACAATCCCTGATGTCCTGGAATTCCTAGCTGGCCTTTATTTCGATGCTGGCCTTAGCTACAGTGCCATCAATAGCGCCAGGAGTGCACTATCCTCATACCTGGACATAGGTATAGGCTCTAACCACCTGGTGTATAAACTCATGAGGGGAGTGTTTAACACCAACCCTCCACGACCCAGATACACCTTCACCTGGGATGTAGGGATCGTTCTGACCCTACTGAGGAGCTGGGCTCCAATGAACGAGTTACCACTCAAACAGCTCACCCTCAAAGTGGTGATGCTGATGGCACTGACTACAGCCCAACGAGTCCAGGCATTACAAAAGCTGCGGCTGGATAGCATGGTTTCCACCCCTAATCAAATGAATTTCTTTGTCCAGGACTTATTGAAGCAGCACAGGCCAGGGGCTCATGAGCTGCAGTTGCAGTTTCGGGCATACCCATTAGATGCCACCATCTGCATAGTCACCCATCTCCACCACTATATCCGAATTACATCAGGAAGAAGGAGCAGGGCTCCTCATCAGCCACAAACCTCCGCATCATCAGGTGACTGTACAGACAATCTCCAGGTGGTTCAGGGCGGTGTTGGATGCAGCAGGAGTTGCTACTAACATTTTAAAATCTCATTCCACTAGGGCTGCATCCACATCAGCGGCGAGGGCCATGGAGGCGCCCATGGACAACATCCTCGCCACCGTGGGCTGGGCCAGTGAAGAAACCTTCCAAAGGTTCTACAATAAGCCACTGGTCGCCCCCGCGACATTCGCAGAAGCTGTGCTGGGAGCCGCTCAGTGAATGTCTGTCCCCGAATTAGGGGTTATTTGTTTGTTATTATTTGGTTCTTCAATAAATTGCATCATTCATCGGAGCAGTTTTCAGCCAGTTTTGACTGAAACTAGCATTAACAGCCTTCCTCCATCAGAATTGCGGCAGTGTGATAGCATGGACGTTGTCCAGGGCATGAAATCACACAGCTTTGAAATCTTCACGAAGTCATTCACGTGACTCCGAAGTAAAATAGTAAGATTAAACGAGAACTTACCAAGTTCGAAGGTTGATCTTTATTTTACGAGGAGTTGCGGTGAGGGATTTTGTGCCCCCGCTCCCACCCTCTATCATAAGGTCAACTCGGAAGTTCTACGTTCTTCATCTTACTATTTTCAGTCATGGTGCGTTCTGTGATTCCACACCGCTGCTTTGAAGGATGTCGCGCATGCATGCTGGCGGGGTCTTCACGAAATCCCTCACCGCAACTCCTCTTAAAATAAAGATCAACCTTCGAACTTGGTAAGTTCTCGTTTAATCTTACTATTTTACTCTCTTGATCAAAAGCTAAAAAATATCAGTAGATGACAATCTTGAGATAGCCATGACATCTTTGAAATGTGATGGGCTGGTGTGCCTGAACATTTCCAGCCAACTTGTCTGAGCAAAGAGTGACACAAGACCTCTGTTCCTCACTTTTGAGACCTTCCAAAACCAGAGGACAGGAAAGGAAGATGGAAACGACAAGATCTACGTTACTATCCAATCACTACTGAGTAAGCATTCTGAACATGTGTATTGGCAGTTTACTAATACCTGACTCCCTCTTGAAATTTGCAGGAGAAAGTCGATTACTGAAAGTGCCAGAGATACGCCTCTCTAATGACCAGCTAACACTCCATTTAGGGCACACTAGGATTTTACTTCGGAGTCACGTGAGTGACTTCGTGAAGACCCCGCGGCATGCATACGCGACATATCGTCGACCGCATGTGAGCGACAGGCAGTGCTCCTCTACTGTAGGGACCTGCAGGTAAGGAAAACTAACCTGCGGTCCTTTTTTCATTTTTATGGACTCTGTTTCAGAGTACTCCAGGCCACTTCGGCACTGACTGCGGACCGCGGGATGCGGGCAATCAGCCGCGGCAGCAACAGACTGGAGTCGGGAAGAGCCCGTTGACCCAGGAGGGGTCACCACACACCAGCTGCAGGAACAGATCTTTACCGAGGCGATCAACATATACCAGGCCCAAACAACTGCATATCGTCGAATGTACCGGCAGTCAACACGCCCATCTGGAGCAACATCAGTCCGGGGATAGGGCACAGGAGCTGAAGTTCCTAAAACATCCTGAAAATGCTGACGTCGGGGATTGCTGCCTTTGCCAGGTCGGTTGACGGCATGGAAATGACGTCAGAACAGGAGGATGCTCTTGCAATATTAGTCATGAAGTTTACACTTCCTGGAGTATCGCCATCAAACCGACTCCAAACCACATATTTGCGGGGTTGTACTTGGCATCTGCGACGCCACCACCGAGACAGCTGTTCGGTGAGGACCTGCCCAAACAGGTCTAGGTCCTGGATTAGGAGGCGAAGGCAGACGGGTTGATGAGCCCACCTCCCTCCAGCAGGCCGGCAGTGCGCAGACAAACACCATATGCAAGACCTTGGGGGCCACCTGAAAGACCAGTATGGACTTACACACCGGCAGCACCTCAACACAATTCAACAGAACACCAGGAACTAGAACGTCAGGCCCACCGGTAACCATGGAGGTAAGGGGGTCTGGTTCTCTTGGCTGCATGTTTAACCTCACAAGTAGGAGACCGGTTATATACATTCTGGGATGTAAGGGAGCTGATTGTCACTATCCCAGGGAACAAAGCTATAGACATAATAGAGGCATGTAACAGCCTTGCTTGCACCAGGAAACCGACTATTAGACATACTGCTAAAATAATTGCTAAACTTGTAGCTACATTCTAGCTACATAATTGGGACGTTACACTATCTAAGCTTGCAAAGAGCAAAATCTCAGCATTAAAAGCGAATGCTGGACATTTTTACGGGCCTATGCAGCCACCTATCAAGGCATAAATTGAGCTACAATAGTGGATTAGCTATGATTGTGATTGTTAAATCCCATCATTACATCAAACCCATTAGTCGTGTTCCAAACCGCCGCAGGCACCAAGGGCTGGGGAGCTACCGACACCATTTCCAGTTGGGGTGGTAGATGGGATTTGCACGAGTCTACTTTTTATCAATCACAAGGTATAAACTGTTTAGAAATACTGGGAGCATGTCACGGGCTATGGGCTTAAGGCACTAATCTGCAGCATACGCATGTCTGTCTTCAATAATACCACTGAGGTGGCGTATTTAAACCTTATGGGTGGTATCAAGTCAATATCGTGATGAGTTGGAAAAAATTATTTGGCTCTAGTGGATTGATAGAAATATTTGGATATCAGCTACGTACCTTTCTGTTAAGCTCAATATAGTGGCGGACACCAGGTCACAAGTATTTAATAATGACATCAAGTGGATGTTGAACCTCCAAATATTGCTAAAACTATAGCCTAATATGGAACACCAGATATTGACCTCCTTGCGTCCAGGTTGAACCATTGGATACCAACATATGTGTTTTGAGAACCAGATCCTGGGGCAGTGGCGATGGACGAGTTCTCGCTACATTGGAGGGGGGGGGGGGGGGGGGGGAAATGGGTTTCTATGCTTTCCCCCATTCTACTTCATCAGATAGGTATCGCAGAAAACACAACCGGATCTGCAACAGAAAGGACCATGGATACCATACAGCAGTGTGCAGAGAGTGTTCACTAGGAAGCAGTACCTTACCCACATAAGGATATGTGAGGTTACCATATTCGGACCTAGACCAGCTACATATCTATTACGATCTCCAATGTGCTGGAATCCTCACGGGCCTGCATTATGATGAGTCCCTCAGTTACAGTGCCATATACAGTGCCAGGGGTGCACTGTCATCCTATCTCAACATTGGAGTGGGATCTCACAAGCTGGTATCCACACTGAAGGGTATGTTCTATCCCTCCACGACCTCGATATATTACAAGAGATATAGGGGGTGGTGTTGACCATACTCAGGAGCTGGTCGCCTTTGGCAGATTTACCACTGGACTTATTCACCTTCAAAGTGGTGATGGTACTGGCACTGAAGACAGCACAACGGGTCCAAACTCTACAGGAATTGCCTGGATAGAATGGTATTGACTCAAATAAAGTCACTGCGTTATAGAAGAATTGCTTAAACTACACAGACCTGCGACTACAGGTCTGAAAATGGGTATCAGGAGATGGCTCAAGGGCTGCATCCACATCAGGTGCAGCAGGTAAGACACTAACATTTTAAAATGTCAGGGCTGCATCCACATCAGCGGCACGGACCATGGAGGTGTTCATGGATTATGTCCTCGCAATAGCGGGCTGGGCCAGTGAAGCTACATTTCAGCAGTTTTATAACAGACCTGTGGCCGCTCCCGCAATGTTGGCGGATTCAGTTTTAAGTGCTGTTCCCTAAACGTTTGTCCCCGAGTTCAGGGGTTTTATTGTTGTATTAACAAATGTTATTATTTTTCAGCTTGTTCAAGTCTGAAATAGGTTAACATACTTCCTCCATCAGTATTACGGCAGTGTGTGAGCATGGACGTAGTCCAGGGCATGGAATCACAGAGCTTTGAAATCTTCACAAAGTCACTCACGTGACTCCGAAGTAAAATAGTAAGATTAAATGAGAACTTACCAGTTTGAAGTTTGATCTTCATTTTATGAGGAGTTGTGATGAGGGATTTCGTGCCCTCTGCTCCCAACCCTCTATCATAAGGTCAACTGGTATATTTGAGTTCTTTAATCTTACTATCTTCAGTCATTGTTGTTATCTGTGATTCCACACCGCTGCTTTGAAGAATGTTGCGCATGCGTGCCTGGCGGGATCATCACAAAATAATAAAGATCAAACTTCAAACTGGTAAGTTCTCATTTAATCGTACTGTTTCTAGTTTGTAATTTGACAACTCGATAAAATACATAATTATTACCAATTGCATTATATTCTTTACTGCATAACGGCTATATATTGTGACAAACTGCTTCAATATAAAATCTCAAATCCAATCTGTACCATAATTACCATATGTATTTACCTTCGATCAGGTGTTACCAACAATCCTATCAAGTGGCCAACAAACTGATGCAAACTGAAGTTCCATATTCCATTACAATCCTGGACCAAGCACTGACAAATTGGTTGAATTCCACTCACAGTAATATTAAGGTAATAGTTATCCAGCCATGATATTAAATGTTATTAAAAAGTTATGGTCAATTTAAAATCAATGCAATTTGAGAGGCAAACTCCCTGCATACAATGAAAAATAATCATGATTGTTGAAAGTCAATCATCAGACAGGGTTTCTCTACAGGATATTGTCAGAGTAATATCCTAGACCCAGCAGTGCTTCTTTCTTGAGTTTCCCATGAGTGACATTGTTTGAAAATTGCATTTAGGACATTGGTAATATGTAAACCAGAGTGGACTCCAAATGACAATACATCTTAAGATTCAGTTGATACCATAAAACCTGGAGTAGGTCAGTGAGTCAGGCAGTATACCTGAGATGCTACCTGATCAGCTGGGTAGATCCACTACTTTGTGTTCTCCAATAGATTCCAACATTCTTAGAATAAATGATAGGCCATTTAAGACTGAGGTGAGAAAAAACCTTTTCACCCAGAGAGTTGTGAATTTGTGGAAATCCCAGCCACAGAAGCCAGTGGAGGCCAAATCACTTGATGGATTTAAGAGAGAGTTAGATAGAGCTCTAGGGTCTAGTGGAATCAAGGGATATGGGGAGAAGGCAGGCACGGGTTATTGATTGGGGACGCTCAGCCATGATCACAATGAATGGCGGTGCTGGCTTGAAGGTCCGATTGATCTCCTCCTGCATTTATTTTCTATGTTTCTACATTTCTATCTGTAGTTCTTTGTAACTCAATTCTTCTCTTCACTACCTGTCTACAGAGATGGAAACCTATTGTAATGACCTGCACATTTCAGGTAAAATTGTTAATTTTCCTTAACTAGCCTTTTTTCTAATATTTTAGTGTATGGAATTGAACCATTAATGATTTAACGGTTTATTGTCTTAATGTGGATCGCTTATAAAGGTTTTATAAATGCATGCTTGTACTGTAATGTCAATGGCAATTTCCAGTCTTATTTATCACTTACACTAGAAGAAAAATATATAATTATGGATCCTATTTATTATTTTTAAAATGGTGGTTTATGTAATTAAATGCAGGATTACATTTGCTGGACTAAGAGTGAAACTACTTTGCATGGAATTTTAATGATTAATTGAATGCAAAAAATAAAAATAAAAGCAGCCTTGTCCTGATAGGGCACCTATTTGAGTAATAAATTAGATGTTTAGATATACCAGACAATATTGTGGTAGAGCATCTTCAATCACCAGGGCTCCAGTCGTTAACTAAAAATTCTTCAGTTCCTCGGGGCAACAAGGAATGGGCAATGAATGTTGGATTTGTCAGTAACACCAACATCTTGAGAATGAACAGAATGTAACGTGCAGACTGATCTAGCATTGGGCAAGGTTCCATCGACTAGATTGGCCTGTGCAATTGTTTTCAACATCAGCTCATATCAACATTGAAAAGCTCCACTGCCTGATTGTGTTGTTTTTCTGCTGTCGAGCACTGCACCAAGACACCTGCCAAGTCATTAAAAAGCATTCTTTCTAAGCTTAAACAATAGCCCAAAATGCATTCATACATTGATTATAGATGTCTTCAAGATCTTAATCATGCTTGCTGGCCATCTACTGGAGTAGACAGAGTAGTATGGGTGTCAGCTTTTAATTGTAACTGTCTTGCAGAGTAGTGTTGTTTTAATATCCTGTATAGATTTTTATGTAATACACTTACTTGCAGGCAGCCTGAAGCAAGAATCAATTCTGCAAAGGGTTCTTCTTTTGTTAAAAGCCAATCTTGTTTTAATGATGCATGAAGAAATATTCATACATTGACATATTTCTGTCAGGATTCTTTTGAAAAATCAATTAAGATAATATTGTTCTGGCCTAGTTATCCAGTAAATGCATATAAGGGATTTAAAGGATTTAATATGATTTACTGTTAACATTATTGTTTTTTACATCTCATCCCATTATTTTGTACTAGACGATTGCTTTATGGTTTCATTTGTAAGTGTAACCATGATTAAAACCTGAGGCATCCACTGACTACTGATATTATGATGATTCTAATATATGTATATTCTGGAACATCTGGATGTTGTTAGTCTAAATTTAGTTTGTAGTAGCATGTCCACATTTTAATGATTAAGGTTTGTTACATGGTTCAATATATTACAGTAAATGGTTATAAATGTATCATCCTCATTTGGTTTCCTTCTCTTTCTCAGCTGTGTTTTACTCCTTTTGAAATTTACATTACTTTGCACATTCTATGAAGTGGAAAGAACTTCCACTTTAAAAAAAAGTGTTTTGTTTCTGGATTAAGATTTTGATGGGGGTATTATCCCAAATATTTATGAGCTGGAAAAGAGACTGTGGGAATAAAGCCTCTAAAAGAAAGGAGAATAGGGAATCAGGGGATTAAAGGCCAAATTATCTGCGACCATCCACTCCCACAATCAGGCTAAATTGAAAGTTGGAAACTCAGCGGGTTCTAAGGAGCGAAGGAGATAGGCGACGTGATTTTCAGCTAAATTGAAAGTTGGCCTTATAATGATTTTTTCCTTGCACTTTATTTTCAACATTAAAACTCTTTACATTTAGCACAATGCAATTACCACAAACTCTTTAATGAAGTCTAGCAGGGAGTGTTATCTGCATTGTGAACATGTCGTTGTGGGCTGAAAGGCATGTTCCTGTGCTGGATTGTCCTATGTCATGTTCATTGGCAGCTCCAATCCCAAGACTATCTCAGTCTCAAGTCTACACATTTAAAGCACACAATAGCCCTTCATAAATACCAGTAGGAGCAAACTACTTGCCCGCACATTTGTCACCTCTTTGCCCCATTTGAGTTATACGACATAAAAACAGGCCCTTTGGCCCCACTCGTCCTTGCTGACCAAGTTTTCCTCTTAGACTATTCCTATCTGCCTGCATTTGACTGAGATTCTTCTCAACACTTCCTATCCACATATCTGTTCAAAAGTCTGTAGTTCCCACATTGGCCCAATTGATCACTTCTGAACACACAAAAACAATTGAAAGCAAGTCAATCTTGATCCTGAGGAATGTCAAAAAAGATTGCACTGTGGACTGCAGCCTTTTTCTAATCTGTCAGAATGTTAGAAAAGATAATGATGAGAATCCTAGAATCATACTGCATTGAAACAGGCCACTTGGCCCAATTCATCAATGTCAGGCAGTGGCCACTCTTCCATATTAATCCCATCGCCCAGCACAAGGTCTATAGCTCTCTACACCTTATTGATTCAAGCATTTATTTGGTCACTGCATAAATGCTGTCTACAATTCAGCCTCATTGGCTCTTTTCAGCTGTGTATTCCAGGTGCTCACCACTCTCTGGTTGACAAAATGCCCCTCATATCTCCTCAGAATTTTTTACCCAAAACCTTAAACAAATGTTGACTAGTTTTTTTCTTCCTCTGATATGGGGAAAATATTCCTGCAGTGTACCCTCTTTATACCCTTCATAATTTGTATGCAGGTGACCCTCCTCCATATGAGGGTCACCTAGAGAATGGTCTGTATTACAATTTGACAAAAGACAAAGCCACATCCTCTCCATGTGCATCAAGAAAGACGAGTTGAAGAAAAATAAATGTTATGTTTACTCTTTACGTTTTTTCACATAAATTTTGAGAGGGTGCATTTTAATCCATATATCTTTCGGATAATGATTTGTGAATTCTGTATCTGTGCATGTGTGGCATGGTGGTGCAGTGGATGCCTTACAATGCCAGAAATCCAGGTCTGATCCTGACTATGGGTGCTGCCTGTATGGAGTTTGTATGTCCCCGTGACCTGCATAGGTTTTCTCCGGGGGCTCCGGTTTCATTCCACACTCCAAATACGTACAGGTTTGTAGGCTAATTGGCTTGGTAAATTTGTAAATTGTCCCTGGTGTGTCTAGGATAGTGCTGGACACACCAGGATAGGCGGGGACTCGGTGGTCCGTTCCACGCTGTATATCTAAACTAAACTAAGCTAAACAGTCGTAACCATGGATGGCTTTTACCCCAGTTGTATCACCTGTTAAGCTCCACTTCTCCAGGGATAAATTACCTAGATTCTCTGTTCGCTCCTTATAACTTAACCATTCAATCCCAGGCAATGTCCGGCTACAAATCCTCAGCACCCTACCCAGCGCGATCACATTCCTCCACATCCTGGTGACCATAACTGCTTACAGTTCCCCAGCTGAGGTCTGACCAAGATTTTATAAGTTCATGAGTGATGGAATCATTGCCCCTAAGGGAAGTAAGCTGATTCGCCACCATGTCTGTGTCAGCCCTCTGAAAGAGTTATTCACTTAATTTTGTTCATTCTTAACTTTTTCAAATAATTGTTTCCTTTTTCTTTAAAAAACTATGATTGACTTTGCTTCTGGCAGTTTATCTGATCGAACATTCAGTGTCCTAACTCCATTCTAACAACATAATTCTATGTATCTTGCCTTTTTAAAAAAAATACACAGAATGTTGGCCACAGATATTTGTATTTTAAGTGAAAATTAAGTGGATGATTCTGCAGCAGGTTTACTGCTTGAAGCAAGTATTGTGGGACTGATTTGTAGGATTGATTCCATGGGAATATCAGAGGGAGATTTAATGGGAAACTGTGAGGCTTTCTGTCGAGGTCCACCTACCTTGTTTCACACTTGTTCAAGTGGTGCGCCACACAAGGCTGAATAGTAAAGGGTGTTATGTAAATATTGTTATTTTCATCTGCGCAACTGAGTATTAAACTTCATAAGATCAGAATTAGGCTATTCGGCCCATTTAGTCTACTCTGCCATTCAATCATGACTGATCTATCTCTCTCTCCTAACCGCATTCTCCTGCCTTCTCCCCATAACCTCTGACACCTATACTGATCAAGAATCTATCTATCTCTGCCTTAAATATATCCACTCACTTGGTCTTCACAGCCTTCTGTGGCAAATAATTCCACAGATTCACCACCCTCTGACTAAAGAAATTCCTTCTCATCTCCTTCCTAAAAAAATGTCCTTTAATTCTGAGGCTGTGACCTCTAGTCCTAGACTCTCCCACTAGTGGAAACATCCTCTCCACATCCACTCCAGGGCGGTGAAGGCAGGTTCTCTGGATGCTTTCAAGAGAGAGCTAGATAGGGCTCTTAAAAATAGCGGTGTCAGGGGATATGGGGAGAAGGCAGGAACTGGGTACTGATTGGGGATGATCAGCCATGATCACATTGAATGGCGGTGCTGGCTCGAAGGGCCAAATGGCCTACTCCTGGACCTATTGTCTATTGTCTATTGTCTATTGTCTATCCAAGCCTTTCATTATTCTGTACATTTTAATGAGATCCCCCTCATTCTTCTAAACTCCAGCGAGTACAGACCCAGTGCCATCAAACGCTCATCATATGTTAACCTATTCATTCCTGGGATCACTTCAAGTGGAATAAATGTCTGTTGTTATGACTCACGGAAAATCAGATGACAATTTGCAGAAGACATTCTAATCTCACCTGCCTGAGAAAGACCACAAATTTGTGACATTTTTGTTCATTATTATGCCATGTCCAACTGAAATTATTGCTGTACAAGTGGAAAAACATTGTCACATATGTTCCTCAAGCTGTGTCTTTCAGCCTGCGAAAGTTTTATGACATTAAATGCAAATAAAATGACTTGAGTGAAGCCATTGGGATCATTAATCTGAACTCTTTGACATGCATCACTGCTTTCTTCAGCGCTGCTGAACTGCTCTTTGAACAGAAATTGATACTTAATCTTTAACCTGCAATCTTACTGAGGTTATGAATACCACAATATATATATATAATTTTTCAAAGCACTAAATGCTGGAAAATGCATTTTGCGGCTGGGGCGAAAAAATAACACATCCCTGCATCCTGGTATAGGTTGTACAAATGGACTGAGTACAAATAGAGTTTATACGCACCCATTACTTTCATTTACAGTCCTTGGATTAATGTCACTTAGTTGCACAGAAATTGAAGATATCATTATCTGTGTGTTATTGATTCTACTGTCACGTAATCACTTAGTTTATGTCCCCTTTCCTCTCCTAAGTGTTTTGTTGCTTCATGAAGTGCTTTCCGTGACAACTATTGGGGATTTAGTAAATTGTCCTATCATTTTGCCAACTTAATTGGAAATTATGGCCATTTTACTTTATTATTTCTTCAGTCCCCAAGTTGCCATCTTTCCTTTCCGCTGCTTCTGTATACAGGAGAGCAGATTTTATACCGCTGCTGTGGAGCCACTGATACAGATACTAAGGAAGCATTCAAACCACGAGTGAGAGAGACAAGCTAATCCAAATATTTTAATATAAACCCCTTAATCCTTCTTGATTCCTGAGCATATACAATATACATAATATGTCAGTAGCGCAAGAACGTTTAAAAGAAATACTAGCATATTGGCAAAATTTCATGGAATAGTGTTTAACCCAGGCACTTCTTCTGCTCAGAAGTTTAACACACAATTGTAGGCAAAGTAGGTCAAACTGTTACATTATCGACTGCCTCCACTACCCCATACGACATGGATGCTACAATGAAGGCAATGGCAAAGAATGCTCTTAACTTGTCCAGGAAACAAAATCTCAATTGAAGGAATCTGATGATAGTCTCAATGATGTTCTTGTCATCTCTGGGTTTTGTATACCACAACATTTCCAGAGGTGAATAGCTTAAAGAGGTTAGCCCTTGTTCTCACCTTCCACCCCATCAGCTGTCGTACACAGCATATAATCCTCCAACATTTTCGCCACCTCCAATGGGATCCCACTTCTGGCCACATCTTCCATCTCCACCATTTTCTGCAATCCGCAGAGAACATTCCCTCCGTAACTCCATGGTCAACTCGTCCCTTCCTACCCAAACCACCCCTTCCCCAGGTACTTTCCCCAGCAACCACAGGAGATGCAACACCTGTCCCTTTACCTCCCACCTCGACTCCTCGCCTAAGTCTTTCCAGGTGAGGCAGAGGTTCATTTGCACCACCTCCAACCTCATTTGCTGTATCCGCTGTTCCAGGTGTCAACTTCTCTACATCGGCTAGACCAAGCGCAGGCTCGGCGATCGTTTCGCTGAACACCTCCGCTCAGTCCATCTTAACCTATCTGATATCCCGGTAGCCCAGCACTTCAACTCCCCCTCCCATTCCCAATCTGACCTTTCTGTCCTGGGCCTCCTCCATTGTCAGAGTGAGGCACAGCGCAAATTAGAGGAACAGCACCTCATATTTTGCTTGGGTAGTTTACACCTCAGTGGTATGAACATTAACTTCTCCAACTTCAGATAGCCCTTGCTTTTTCTCTCCTTCCCCTTCCTCTTCCTAGTTCTCCCACTAGTCTTATTGTCTTCGCCTGCATTCTATCTTTGTCCTGCTCCTTCCCCAAACATCAGTCTTGACCCGAAACGCTGCCCATTCCTTCTCTCCTTAGATGCTGCCTTACCTGCTGAGTTACTCCACATTTTGTGTCAGTCTGTGATCCCTCAGAAACCACATATGTGGCCAGAAAAGTGGCTGAAATTTTCATTGATTGAAAGATATACGACAGGTAAATAGGACTTTCGGCCAACCAAATCCACATTAACCATTGATCACTTGTTTATACCTGTTCCATATTATTCCACTTTTGCATCAACTCCTTATAGAATAGTGGCAATTTACAGATGACAATTTACCTACAAACCACATGTCATTGGGATGTGGGAGGAAACTAAAGTACCCGGAGGAAACCCGCATAGTTACAAGGTGAACGTATAAACTCCACACACGAAGTACCCAAGGTTACTTCCTGCCCATCTGCCACTTAACATTGTTATATTGTCATGGACAGGCTAGATGCAGGAAGATTGTTCCCGATGTTGGGGAAGTCCAGGACAAGGGGTCACAGCTTAAGGATAAGGGGGAAATCCTTTAAGACCGAGATGAGAAAGACTTTTTTCACACAGAGAGTGGTGAGTCTCTGGAACTCTCTGCCACAGAGGGTAGTTGAGGCCAGTTCATTGGCTATATTTAAGAGTGAGTTGGATGTGGCCCTTGTGGCTAAGGGGATCAGAGGGTATGGAGAGAAGGCAGGTATGGGATACTGAGTTGGATGATCAGCCATGATCATATTGAATGGCGGTGCAGGCTCGAAGGGCTGAATGGCCTACTCCTGCACCTAAATTCTATGTTTCTATGTTTCTATGTTTCTAACTGTTGGTCTATTCAATGGTGAATCTCCCGCAGTTTCTGTTTACAAAATTTTATTGAGGAATTCTCAAAAGTGAAAGCATTGCATTGGCCACAGTGCTCAAAAATGCTTGTGCCTGCTTTTGCCTGCTTGTCTGAGATGAGCTTGCGACTCCCTAAGTAGAGAATTATAAACGCATCACTGTAATAGCGCAAACATTAAACTTGGAACGCTCTAGAGATTAGCATGGCCCCTGCACAAAGTGACACTCAAATTAATGAAGCATTCCCTTTTTTAGATGGTGCAATGGTGCAGCTAGTAGAGCGGCTGCTTCACAGCTCCAGCAACCTAGGCTCACCCCTGATCTCTTGTCTGTGTAGCATTTTCATGTTCTCCCTGTGAGTGAGTTGGTTTCCTCCCAATACTCCGTTTTCTCTAATGTGCTAAACACATGGAAAAGTTGGTCAATTGGCCACTGTAACTTGCTGCTGGACTGCAGGCAAATTGCATAATATAGAGGAGGCGGATGTGACAAGTAAAATGGACATGGCCAGTGGATATAGTATACCTGGACTTTCAGAAAGCCTTTGATCACGTCCCACACAGGAGATTAGGGGCCAACATTAGAGCACATGGTATTGGGGGTAGGGTATTGACATGGATAGAAAATTGGTTGGCAGACAGGAAAAACAGAGTAGGGATTAACGAATGGCAGGCCGTGACTAGTGGGGAGCCGCTAGGCTCGCTGCTAGGACTGCAGCTATTTACAATATGCATCAATGATTTAGATGAAGGAATTAAAAGTAACACAAGCAAATTTGCAGATGACATAAAGCTGGATGGCAGTGTGAACTGTGAAGAGGATGCTATGAGGATGCAGAGTGACTTGGACAGGTTGGGTGAGTGGACAGATGCATGTCAGATGCAGTATAATGTATTTGGTGCCAAGAACACAGGAAGGCAGATTAGTATTTGAATGGTGTCAGGTTAGTCATATGATACAAGAATGGAGTGACTGGGCTTGTATTCACTGGAATTTAGAAGGATGAGAAGGGATCTTGCAGAAACATATGGGATTGGACTCGCTAGATGCAGGAAACATGTTCCCGGTGTTGGGCGAGTCCAGAACCAGGGGCCACAGTTTAAGAATAAGGGGTTGGTCATTTAGAACTGAGATGAGGAAAACCTTTTTCAGAAGGAGCGATTGTGAATTTGTGGAATTCTCTGCATCAGAACGCCGTGGCGGCTGATTAACAGGATGCATTCCAAAGATCGTTACATAGAGCTCTTAGGGCTAGCAGAATCAAAGGGTATGGGCAGAAGCAGGGCTGGCCTTATCCCAATTGGACCAATTGCTCCCATGCCTAAGGGGGCCCCGTGCTAGGCTGGTGGGTAACACACTCTATCCCCTCAGCAGCGAACCCAGTTGGTGAAATTCCTCACCGACAACAACACAGCCCCACGGTTAACTCTCAATACTGTCACCGGCACCAGTGGTGGAAATGGGGGTGTACGCAGGGGAACGGCGTTCCCCTACTTTTCAGTTTCCAGCTTGGGTTTAATGAGTACTGCAGAAAAATTGGAGTCGTTTATCACTGAGACGAAAACAAATTGTTAACTACCACTGTTAGCACTTGTTAACAGCCAGTAGTTAACACGCAGTTGTACAATGTGTCACCAATACATCGATCTGCATTCTTCAGTCAATATAATTGTGTTTTGACCAAGTATTAATGACGCTGCATTCCTTTGAATAAAATTCATGGCAGAATTTCTTAAAATTTACTGTCATTAATGGCTCTGGAACGCGAGCACGGGCTTCTTCTGTGCAGGTACAGTCATTCACCCAAGTTATTTTAAGAAGGAACTGCAAATGCTGGAACAATTGAAGGTAGACAAAAATGCTGGAGAAACTCAGCGGGTGAGGCAGCATCTCACCTGCTGAGTTTCTCCAGCATTTTTGTCCACTCACGTTATTTAGTAATTTGTACCCGTCATTTAGGGATGATATATGAATTTAATGAAAATAAGTTTATGCATGTTGTTTTCTTTCTATCCTTCAAGGTTAGTTGTTCTGTTTGCCTTTATTTGCTTCAGTTTTTATTTAGTGTTATTCATCACGTTGTGGTTGTAGCTTTTGAACGATTTAAACGTATAGGATTTTTAAAATTCATATAAATTCATAGTGTTGCCCAAGCGCCAAATCCCTTCAGCTGTACCTGCAACTGAAGCTACGGGTGGATTATTAGACCCTGAAGAGGCATTGACACTTTGTTTTTATGTAGGGTGGTAATAGAGAAGGGCTTCGTACTGCAAGCTCACTGACTGAATGATACCGACGTCCTGACTGAAAATCACATCCTTCCGATAAATTATTTTAGGATAAGCCTTTCTAGAGAACATGCTACTTTTTGCTTTGTCCATTTTCAAAATATGGAATTTTGAATTTGGCGTTTGATTGGTACAAGGAGACTACAAAGCTCGTAATATCTATTTTTTTACATACTGTAACTTTCTACATTTCTACTTTTGGGTATGTATGTGGCAATTATGGCTCATGGAATTTTCTCCAACACTACTAGTTATATTCGTAACAACATTTTTAAATACGTGAAATTTTCGTTCTTTCCCAACCCTTTAAAAAATGCCTGAAGAAGGGACCCGACCCTAAACATGGCCTAGCCATTCCCTCCATAGATACACAAAATGCTGGAAAAACTCAGCGGGTCAGGCAGCATCTCTGGAGAGGAGGAATAGGTGACGTTTTGGGTTGAGACCCTTCTTCAGACCCTCCATAGATCCAGCCTGACCTGCTGAGTTTATGTTTAAGACCAGCACTTTATGTTTTGCTCTTAAAATAAATCTGTGATCTGTTGAAGAAACACCATGCTAGACCACTCTGGAAGTGCAAGTTTTGCTGTACACTTCATACTGTAGAACACATCATAATACACCTTGAGTGAATTAATGGGGTTAGATTATTTTTTTAAATCTGTTGTCTAGAATTAATCAATATCCACCCTATGTACCTTATATCAGATTTAAATCGGAATTCCTATTTTTTGTTTTCCTATTTGTCATCTTTTTGTGAACGATTATTTGGTGGCCAATCAACTGCTGTCTCTAAGGGGGTTGCGTCCAATCCCCGACCAGCTTCTCTTAAAATTCCCGTCCAATCAACAAATCGGTCTCCTCCCGTCCAATCAGCCCCTGTCTCCAAGGGCATCGTGTCAAATCACATAATGCGCTGGTCACTCGGCGGCCAATCGACACAGTCTCCCAGGGGCGTTGTGACCAATCACTGACCAGCTTCCCTTAAAATTCCAGTCCAATCAGCAAATTGGCTCCTCGTCCAATCAGCCGCTGTCTCCAAGGGCATTGTGTCCAATCAAATAATGCAGTTTAATGGTAATTAGCAGCTATGGTACAGGTTGGAAGCCAGCGGAGGTACTGACAGTCAGACGAGAGCAGGAGAGATTAAGACAGTTTATAATCCATAGCACCTTAGTGCACAATTTCATAATTTATACTAAATAACAAGGCTGACAGATCTTGGCTGGGAACCTGGGGCTCACCAAAATTGTTCTGAATTGGGCCCCGCACCTCCTAAGGCCAGCCCTGGGGAGAAGGCAAGAAAGGGGAACTGATTGTACTGATCTGCCATGATCACATTGAATGGCGGTGCTGGCTCAAAGGACCGAGTGGCCTGCTCCTGCATCTATTGTCTATGTATCTATGTTTCTATGGAGTGTGGGGTGAACAAAATAGGTTAGAGAAGGATTAGTGTAAATGGGTGCTTGAAAGTCAGCATGGACATGTTGCGCCAAAGAGCATGCTGAATCTCTTTTTCACAGAGTAGTTTTGGAAATTGTGAGGTATTATTGATATCTCAGTTATTCTTGGAAAGATCTGAAGTTGTAAAAGTTTCATTACAACAGTGAATGTCACAGGCCTGTTCTGTGGCATGTAGCAGCCAGATAAATGGATCTTCAAGTATCTTACAATAATGCAGGCATACTTAGGATCCTCGTGGTTGTCCATAGGCACACATTTTGTTTTGGGGGAATGAGAAGATTTGAAGAGGAAATTGATTAACGTTTGATGTGAAAACAAGTTCATTCAGGCCGAGGAGAGGGCTGGGGCTCGGGGGATTAGCTTGGCCATCATTCAAAGAAGAAGTGGAATGATCATGGATCATTCTGAATGGGGATGAGGAGTAAATGAAAATGATGCCTATATTGGAAAGGCCTGAGAAACTGAAAACCATAAAAACATTGCAGCATATTAAATGAATCATTGTGTAGTTATAATGAGCCATAAATAAACTGGTAAGAAGCATGTAAAATTCATACTATAGAAGTGCAAGAAATGAACTTTTCTTAGAAGCAGCACCTAATTGCATTCCCTTGACATGCAATGACAATACAGCGTTAGATAGATTATTGATTAGTACAAATGTCAGAGGTTATGGGGAAAAGGCAGGAGAATGGGGTTAGGAAAGAGAGATAGCCATTATTGAATGGCGGTGTAGACTTGATGGGCCAAATGGCCTAATTCTACTCCAATTCCTGATGATGGACCCATCACATTGTGGGTGGTTCCTTCTGTAAAATTAAATACATAATGATCCCTGAATAAACGGTATAAACAATTAACATTACCAACTCAAAGAACATATAGGGCACCGATCAAAGACCTGACTGGATTAAGTCGGTGTTGGGGGGCTGACCTGGAGACTCCATGATCTGGTAGACAGAACTAAATAAAATTGCTTTTGAGGAACTGTCTTAAATTTGTGTTCTTAAAAGTTCTATCTATATTTTAATATTCATCAGATAATCAATGATTTGCTACAAACATATGATTCACAATATATAAATTCATTTCATATGTTTTCATGTTGTCTCTTCTATTTTGAAGCTTTGAGATGATTATCTGAGGAAGATTCTCTGCTTCTTTGAACTTCAAATGTTAGCTGAGCTATTCTTACATGCGTCTCAAGTGTACTTTCTCAAATGGCGACAGCATTCTTTTAACCAATAAATCATCTCAGCACTTCCTTATACATGCAGCCCTGTACTGACACTTGCCAGGGCAATCACATGGCATTTCTGTTTGACTAGGTCATTATGTACATGGATCTATGACCTAGAGGATGAGCCCTTCTTTTGTTACTGGTCTATATTCAGATGTATGCCTGTGTGATTTGAGATCAGCCTGTCATACAGCCAGCATCACAATGGATTAAAGTGAAAAAGAAACAACTAGAAAAATGAAACACACTGACATACCTTAATGCTAACAAACAGTGTAGGCAAGTTGGGCCGAAGGGCCTGTTTCCACACCGCATCATCCTATAACTATGACTATGATTATTAGCATTATCAAATCAATGTGCAATCTGTATGAAGCAGGGGTGAAGGAGGTGTGAAATTGGTCTCTAAAGCTGGAACAATGTTGACAATAATTAAGCAGCATCTTGTTTTACAAGCCAACTGCTTCTCTTTTCCTGTGACATGCTCTGGGTTGTTGCTGATCACCAGTTCCATACACTGCAAGTAGCTGGACACTCTGGTCACAAATTGAAAGATACAGCAAGGAAACAGGCTTTTTTCGACAACCAATTCCATGCCAACCAATGATCACCGATTCACACTGTTCTTTTTAGTGTTTTAGTTTTAGTTTTAGAGATACAGTATGGAAATGGGTCCTTCAGCCCACCGAGTCCACGCCGACCTCACTCACCCATCCACTAGTTCTATCCTATACACTGGGGACAATTTACAGAACCCAATTAACCTACAAATCTGCATGACTTTTGTAATGTGGGAGGAAAGCGAAGCACACTGAGAAATCTCACGTGGTCACAGGGAGCACCCCATGCAGACAACAACCATAGTCAGGATTGAACCCAGGTATCTGGCACTGTAGGCAGCAACTCCACCGCTGCACCACTGTGCCGTCCTCGTCGTGCACTTGTGCTGCTTCGTTATTCTACTTTGGCATCCACTCCCTAAGCACTCATGTAATTTACAGAGGCCATCTACAACCTCGCATGTCTTTGGGATGAGGGAGGAAACCTGGAGGAAGCCCATGCGGTCACAGGAAGAACGTGCAAATTCCATACAGCCAGCACCCAAGGTTAGGATCGAACCAGCATCTGGCAACATGAGGCACAGATCTGCGAGCAACGCCCCTGTGCTGGCTTTATGTTTAAATAACAAGTTTATTAATATAAGATGAAGATTAATAAATATTTCAGAAAAACATATTGTGAGCTGTGAAATAAAGGTAGATAACTGGTTTTGAATGTGGATCAGAAATATTCTAAAGAATGGTGGAGACAGCTCAAGGGTATTTGCGTTTATGTAAGATTGTGTTTTCCTGAAGTGTGATACCAAGACATACCATCTAATAATAAAAAAACATGTTTTATTCAACAATGGAGCTCACTTAACTAAATTTAGACAAGATTGCAACGTGAGTGTTTCAATTGTCGGCTTTCCACAGGCTAGAGTGGAGAGTTCACAATTCTAATTGGTATACTTCATTTGATTCTGAAAATATACAGATGCAAGTCCTCATGGAGGACAGTTTTCCGAACATGCATGATGGCCACCATGTTAAATGGTATTCCAGCGACTGCACACATGAAAACTGTCTCGTTGGCAGATTGCTCTAGGGTTGGTAGGACATTGTGAACTGCATTCGAATATAAGTCAACACGTTTGCAAATTAAAAGAAAATAAGAGGAAACATACCTTTAAACTATCCAAATAAAATCTTTGATGTCACCAATCTTGATTTATTTTTATGTGTTTGGAAGATACAATAAAGAATTTTTAATGTTGAAATTCAAAAATATATTCAAGTTTCAATCTTGAATTAACATCAATGACTTTTCATCCCAACATTCCATTATGATACTTAAATGTATATATTTGTTAAAATTAAAATTCTAATCTCTGGTAATATAAGAAATCTCAGGGTCTGAAACCGCAAGCTGTGTCTATTCCTAAATTCACAATGTCTATCAAGTGATGGACATGATAAACTCAGAATAATTAATTTCTGGTATTAGAAAGCTCTCATAGATCTGATTTTTTAAAACTAATTTGAAGACTGAGAATATATCTTGCACAATAAATGTAAGTGGTATTAGAAGTGCATTATCATTAAGCTTTCAGAGCTGATCGATAAGCATGAATTTTGCTGAGATGACAATCAGTATCTGTTACTATATTGCTGATGAATGCCTTATGATCGGTTAAGAAACTTCCTAATTATAAAACAAAAATAATATATGTAACAAGTAGGAAGTACAATATGACTGTGTAGTTCAAATGAAATGCAATTAAATTAGATGTCTATTTCAGAGATAATTTATTGACCATGGTTTCAATCAATAAATTAGAATTAGTTGGTGATTTAATTTTACTTTTGCATTTTAAATATTATTTTTTTTTTGTGGGAATGACATTTCAGCAGGATACTTGACCATGACAACATCCAAATGATAATTCTGACATAGGGATACACTTAGTTGTACTTGAATGAATAGTAAGCTAGTTAGCAGTGACACATCAAAGAGACAGCATGCCACATGTTTTATAGTTGCACCTGGATTTTCATAGATTCAGTAATTAACCCTCGACCACCATTTGACAACTCCAGTCTTGTCCCCATTCCATCAGCTAAAGCATAGAGTATTTAACAGCAGACTCAGCAAGCGTGTTGGTGCCTGATCTCTTTTGTACAAATTAATAAAATAATAATGTGCAGAAAAACAAAAGGTGGTTCATGAAGCCTGCCCTTCATCGCTTGATGACCAAAGCACCAGAATTAAACATTTGCATGCAACACGATATTGGCAACATTCAGGAGATAACAAAAAATAGACAAATAACATTTTCATCATATGTTTCAAACAATGCTTGACTATAACATGAAAGACTCTGACTAACACCCCCATCCTGTAAAGACACACAAAAGGAAAACATATCCACTTCCACAATTTGCTTCCACTGAGTACCATGGAATTGAATTTTAGAAGCAGACTAAAACATGTTGAAGCCATTTTGTCATATGTTTAGTGCTACTGTTCTGAAGACAAATTTTTGCATGAAATTTGCTGTTAAAATGAAGGAAATAAACCTAATTTCAGTACTTGAGTATTTAACCATGTATCCTTCTCATGGAATGGTCGCCCACTCCTCATTGTCCATCATGAACAGCTTGGGCCAAATTAATTTCCTCTTCCAGTTCATTCAGATAATTGCTAACACAACTCTAACCTACAAACATTTTGAGAGATTCAAGATTTGTCTCTAAATGTCTCCAGAGAAATGCAAAATATCATTGTAGAACACAGCATGTTGAACTTCTGTTAATGTGTCATTTTTTTCCATGAAATCAAGAATATTGAACCCTTATAATAGAGATATTCTAACTACTCATTTGTTTCTTAGATTTCTGTTCATGAATTCATACATTTATCAGTGCAATTCAGATTGACAGTTTGACTCTTTGGAAATTAGTCACAATAACTATGTTTTTCATGCCTTAGTCACTGTTGTCTTATCCCTGTTTATATAATACCCCAAAGCAATTTGTCCCATTAAAATTGTTATATATAAATGTAAGTTATTGTCAACTCAGCCTTATTTTGAAAGCTATAATGACATTCATGAATGTACCATTTTATCAATGCAATTGAAAGTTCAAATTGAAATATTTACTAAAAAGCCTGATTCAGTTGCATTGTTTGACAATTATTCAGATTTCATTATTATAACACATGCTTTGAATTCCATTCATTGTAAATTAAAAGCATTATGTTTACAGCAGTTTTTGACAGTTTAAAAAATCTTTTTCATTAAGTTTGATTTCAAGATTTAATTTCACCAATTAAAGTTTGTTCCCGAGTAGAAATTTAAAGTTTGTAGTCAGCCTTTGACATTTTGAGCTCAGCTGGCCCAGAATGTGGATTTCATATATCTTTATGAACAAAGGAAAAATGAAGAAGCATTAAAACTGTCCAAACAACTTTGAGACTTTACCAATAAGCATATAATTGCTGTTAGTCAAATATGTGGTCTGACTAACAATTAGATCAACACATCAAGAATTTGCTGAAGAGGATTGTCAGGAAACAAAATACACAGAGGTAAACATTTGATTATGATAGAGATAAAGCACATTGTTGAGGAAAAGTGAGACATTTTAAAAAGGACACACAACCAATAAGACCAATAATGCAGCTGCTGTTATGGATTTATTATTGCAATTTCAGCAGCTCTTCAACAAGCTTCAAATGGTACTCTGGGAAAAGAGTAACAAAAAAACTGTAATAACACTGGGGCTATAATGAGATTCCACTGTTGTTATCCAGTTGTCAGGCTGGGCTTGGGATTACACTATAAGCAATACTTGAATTGTAGCTTTACTGTAACTGATGTTGCTTAAGCAGCCTGATTTCCTGCTGGCCCAGTTGTTTTTTGTCCTTAGCTGTGGGAGGTGTTGCTATAGTGACATTATAATTTGTCATGGTCGATGCTGCCAGTGGCACAGATACTGACAGATAGGAATTAATTTACTAACAAGTAATTATGTAGCAGAGAGATGACTGCCACACAGAGAGATTACACTCTGACACATATAATGCTTTGAAGAGAATGGCAGTAATATCAATGCAAGCCAGAGCAAGTATGCACTTACTGTATAGTGTTGGACACAAGCTAATACATAGACCTGCTTAGTTACCTCAGTGACATCCCTGTTCTGGACAGCAGAAATAGCTGTCCTGGCCTGTACAATCAAGAATAATTAGGCCTGTCATCCTTTCGCTCTGATTTCTCTCCTCGACTGGTAAAACAAAATGCAAATATTTTGCTTTCATTGTCACATTCACCTTGACATGGATACTGACTGGGTGCGCATCTCCATCAGATGAGTGGAATTTGCATTGTTCATTCTAATAAATTTGCTTCGCCTGTACCTCATGGCAGGACCCATCAGATAAAGTCTCCAGGAGTGTCATCAATCACTGTTGCTGACAGACGGCGTTGCCTTCGTTTGTTACATATGAGAACATGCTTAATTATTTGTACTGTAATTAGTTCGGAGAATGTCAGGAAATGTCAACCCTCTGTTCAGGCTGGAAGGGCTCTACTTGAAAGCCAGAATGACTGAAGTGTCATTAATGTAGTGTAACAAGACGAGGATCAGCTGGGGAAAAGTGAAAGGTCCCTAGAATGTAATCATGGCAAGTTAAGGAAAACTGCAAATAAGTGCCAGTAACAAGCTGGGCTTTCCATTAGGAAGCAGCTGCATTTTTCAAAACTGCTTCTGTTTGTATAACAGGATGATTGGAGAAACTGAGAGAATGGATCACTGCAACTTGAAATAAACCATCTATAGGCCATCATTCTTGTGCAGCCTCGCACAATTTTCCTATTGCACTTCACCGAACTTATTAGATTTTTATTCCTTTAACATTAAAAAAAATCATTATTATGGTGGTGCATTGAGTAAGAAAGGCTTTTGCATATCAATGTCTGCTTTGATGCTTTATTGAACTATTAAGTAAATTTAATTTGTTGACGTTTGGATAGAGGGATTTAGACACAGAGGCGATTGACTAGAAGATAGATAAAAAAGCTGTTAGACAATTATGTCAGTAAATTCAAAATATCCTTTTAACTCTGCAACTGGAGGTAGTCACTGTGAATATTGCTGCTCTTCAGCCTTCAAAGTAAAGATCAAAATCATAATTCCCCCCCCCCATATTTTTCCCCATTATTTCTTGAAAACACTACTGCTGCAAGCTAAAGCACCGTTAATTATCAAGGTGGTCAAACTTCACTTGGAAATTGAGGTCAAGAGATAGCTGGTAGTTTGGGGTTAATGGATTTATTTTCCTTATTTAGGTTTCAACATGACCACCAGTTTTATTTTTAATTTTATTTTCAAACATGTAACATTTAATGATACTCAGTTAGCTCATCAAGGATGCAATTATTCCATAGAACATTTAATAGAGTAATCACTGGAAGGCACCTTTACTTGCTTTTGTTTAGTGTGCAAGTTATTATTGCTCTGGTCTGATTAAATGCCAAGTTAAAGGGTATGAATTGATTGATTGAATTAAAAGATACAGTAGGAAAACAGGCCCTTCAGCCCAATTCGTCCATGGTGACCATCAATCACTCATGCACACTAGTTCTATGTTATTCCATTTATGCATCCACTCCCTAAATAGTCAATTTACAGTAGGTATGTTACCTTGAGCAGTAACGCTGCTCAAGGTAAGTACCACTTACCTTGAGCAGCGCTGCAGTTCTGCCACTCCCCGTGTGCGCGACTTTGATGCATTTCAGAGGGGGGCGGGTTTAAAATGCTGTTTTTCTCCAGACAATTCAGGTCGATCCATCTCAGGGGATTTCGTCGCTAAAGAGAAATCGCTCCGACATTTGATTTATTAAGGTATTTTTAAACTACGCTAGATCATTTATTAGCTAGAGTAATTTAAAAATCATCTTCTAAAGCCGTGAGTGCCGACAACGGGAAGGATTTTACATAAAAACGTGGTTCTTAGGAAGCATTTAATCAAATTTTCATGTTGAGAAAAGGGGACAAAAAATATGTATGAACCGGCAGTGTTTTTCCTGCTGACTGTGGGTTAAATTCACCGCAAACTGCAACGTCCCAATCCACCGGAATTAAACACTAAATTCCTTCCATTTGGCCTATAAATTCATGAAAATGAGATTTAAAAATCATGTTATATTGTGAATTATTGTGTGAATGTTATTGGACACTTAGGCCATTCAAAAATGTTTATCTTTTCTTAAGAAATGGATAGATGTTTAGATCTAGTAATTGAATTTTGTAATTAGCTACAATTAGGTAACTAATTATATGCTTTAATTTCAGGTCATCCAAGTAAGATTGTTTCATATTTGTTTCAGAATGTGTGAATCTATAATAACTGAAAATTTCATTAAGTTCTCTTAATTTTTAAGAAAGTTATGGGCTTTTGACTGTCCTCGATCATAGCTTTTGAGTTAAGTCAATGGAAAGGCAATGGGGAACAAGATACTAATTTCCGAGTATGAAAATGGCCATAACTTTTTTAATACTGAAAATATGAAAGTGAATTAGGTGTTAAATTAAACTTATTTTTATGCTTTATTTGATGGGATAAATTGCAGACTTGATTTTTAAAATCTCAAAATTTTGTAACATTGCTATTTATAGAGGCCAATTTACATAAACCTGCACATCTTTGGGACATCGGAGGATATAGGAGCACCCGGAAGAAACACACATGATCAAAGGGAAAATGTGCAAACCTCATGCAGACTGCACACAAGGTCGGAATCGAGCCCGAGTTTCTGCCACTGTAAGGCAGCTGCTCTACCAGCTACGCCTTTGTGACTGCTTTGAGGAAATTGTGACAGGTGAATAAAAATGGGTCAAGGTAGTCACAAATCAGAGGTATATTAATCTTGCTTCAACTTCTGAGTTAAACTCCTTTTCAGTTAAAATAAGATGTATTTGGCTGTGTGAAAGTACCTGCATATCTGAGCAAGAATAACTATTAGTACAAAGGATAGACACAAAATGCTGGAGTAATTTAGAGGGCCAGGCAGCATCTCTGGAGAAAAGGTGACATTTTGGGACGAGACCCTTTTTCAGACTGATGGAAGCAAGAGGTATGAAATGGTACAAAGAACAACAAATTTGATGGTTCATTTCATACCTCTAGTTTCCCTCTCCCCTGAATCTCAGTCTGAAGAAGTGTTCCGTTCCGAAACGTCATCCACTCTTTTTCTCCAGGGATGCTGCTTGTCCCACAGAGTTACTCTAGCATTTTTTGTCTACCTTTATTATAAACCAGCATCTGCAGTTCCTTCCTACACATTTTGAGTATTAGTGCAGACCGGCTGGGACCAAACAATAATAACATTGAGAGTGTGGCACATGAAAACATGGAGAATATCAATTCATTCAAAGATTTCTTTGAATGCAGCCTCCAGCATGGGTTTGCCGAGCACGGGAAACTCATCAATGTTAAGGGGACGAGTTTCAAGTGCCCTTCTTGGGGGTCTTTAAAGTTCAGATATTCCAATTGCAGTAGAGGCTCAGTGCTTACAAATATGTTGCCAGTTCCCTCTGGCAAATATTTCGCAGTCTGTTGTTGTCAGCTCAGATGACTTTGTTGAGCCTTTCAGGGTTTTTGTTTTGGCTGTTGCAAGATGTGAGTGCCATGCATTTTTCAGCACTACTTCAGACAAGGAAGACAACTGGCATCTGTAGCGGTGACGATATGCTGTTGTGAGATCAGCAGGTGCCTAGAAGATAGGTGTGCCAGAAAGAAGCACGCAGGGAAGAGATACATATATTTGGTGCACAGAAGAGTAATGAGTTCATAGAAGGGTGGGGTACCATTAAGAAAACACACACACATGCGAGATCTGCACAGGAGGAAGATATCCAGTGACATGTGTCCAGCAGAGTGAAGCAAGAGGTGCTGAACAGCAGATAGGATGCAAATAGAGGGACAAAGTTCAATAAGATACTATTGATACTATAAAAGTGTGCATAGATGTAGGTGCAACTTATTTAATTGTTTGGAAGAATACTTCCATTGCTTGCTGAGATTTTCATTTCAGCTGTGTGTGCATCCTGGCAGCCTCAGAGAAAAAGCCTGTTCAACTGGTCGGGTTGTATTAACAATGGCAGTAAAAGCTACTGCAACCCTCCAGTATTTTCTATTTTTAGCAAACTTCCAGGTATTTATTCCTGCTCACCACAACCCTGTTTTAACCCGATGAGAATAAATTTATTTTATGTTGTGTTAATAGAGTTTCAAAGCGGAATAATGTAACAAATAATAGGCATGCTAGAAATGGGTCCGAACACAATTCTCATTAGTAATCCCCTCTCATCCACATTCTAATATACTGTCTCATAATGTTTGAGTCTTCCCTACTCTGGGACTGGTTATACAATATTTGGTGAGAATGTCAAAGTTTTCAAATCCAGAGACCCAGAGCATTTCTGTCATAGAGTCATAGATCTACATAGCACTGGAACAGGTTCATCACTTCCTTTGTCCATGTCAATTAATTTGGGATATCGGACTGATATGTCCTCATGTCTTTTAAAAGTCATGATTGTATCTGCTTCTATTGAATTCTGAGAAGAAATCTGAGCAGCTTTTCTGGTGAAAGCACATTTTGTCCCATGCAGCAGTGTCAATGAAAGGAATAGAAACCAATTATATTGGTTCATGTGTATGTATATCGGGATTACACATTGTTGTCACAAGAATATTCTTTTTTTCCCACCCACCCCATTTGTGATTTGCCCTTTTTTGCTTGCAGGCTAGTTTGTGCCAAGTGTTTTTAGGATGACGAGTAAGAGATCAGGCAAAACCATCTGAAGAAGGGTCCCGACAAGAAATGTTGCCGATCCATGTACTCCAAAATGTTGGCTGGTCCGATGAGTTAATCCAGTGTATTGTGTTTTACTGATGATTCCACCAAATGCAGTTCCTTGTGCCTCCATCAGTCAAAAGCTTTGCAAATTAAAAAAACACTTGCATGATCTGGTGGTGCCTTAATTGATGCTCCCTCAAAGCACCAGAGACCCTGGTTCGATCCTGACCTCCAGTGTTGTTTATGTGAAGTTTGATCATTCTCCCTGTGACTGCATAGGTATCCTCTTGGTATTCCGGTTTCCTCCAAGATCCCAAAGACATGCATGCTTGTAGATTAATTGACTGCTGTAAAATTGCCCTTAGTGTGAGGGGAGTGGGTGAGAAAGTGGGATAACATAGATCTAATGTGTGAATGGCTGATCAATGGTACCTGTGGACTCAATGGGCCAAAGGGATTGTTTCCATGCTGTATCTCTAAACTAAACTAATTGAAATGTGCATGCATTTGGTGACATCTTAGATTTGTAGAAAGACAGATAAAAATAAGTACTTTCTGACTGAATGTATTGCAGAAAAAATTACGTTATTCTCAGTACTAACAAGGAAGCAATAGATTTAAGGGTGCTGATTCTCACTGATAAAATATTTGCAGGAAAGTCTTAGACAAATAAGTCGTTGAGTTTATTGTTATTTCCACAAATATAGTGAGCTACAATACAATGAAATTCTTGCATGCAGCAGTATCACAGACACACAGACACAAACAATAAACAAAGACATAAATGATGCAAAATTATACATATGTTCCACAAAACTGAAAATGCAAGACTGCAAAAAAACAAGACAACGCAATTAGAAATCGAGTGCAGGATAGGTTATCGGAATAGGTTACCGGAATAGTGCATACCGGAATAGTTTATTTGGCTCATGGTAGCCTTCAGGAGGTGATAGTCATAGAGTCATACAGCATGAAAAAAAGCCCTTCAACCCAACTCGTACATGCCAACCAAGAGCCTCACATAAGCTAATCCCATTTGCCTGCATGTGGCCCATATCACTCTGAACCTTTCCTATGCATGTACCCATCCAAGTGTCTTTTAAATGTTGTTATAATACCTGCCTCAACCACCACCTCTAGCAGCCCATTGCACATGCCCACCACCGCCTGAATGAAAATGTTGCCCCTCAGGTTCCCATCTTTACCCTCTCACCATAAGCCTGAGTCCTCTACCCTGGGTAAAAGACCATTCACCCTATCTAGTCCGCTCATGATTATGTACACCCCTATAAGACCACCCTTTAACCTCCTACACCCCCAAGAATAAAGTACTAGTTTGCCCAATCTCCCCCTATAGCTCAGGCCCTCAAGTCCAGGCCATATCCTCGTATATCTTCGATGTATTTTTTTCAGTTTAATGACATTCTTCCAATGACAAGGTGACCAAAACTCAACATAATATTCCAAATGCGGCCTCACAAATGTATTGTACAACTGTAACATAAGATCCCTACTTCTCTACACAATACCCTGACCGATAATGGCAAATAACGGAAAAGTCTTATTTAGCACCGTACCTACCTGTGATACCATTTAGAGGGAACTCTACACCTGTACTCCTAGAACCTTGGTCCCTGCAACACTCTACAACACTCCCTAGGGCTCCACCATTCACTGTGAAATTTGGATTTCTTGTATGCCTCTAGATTGTCAGTCCTCTACCTCTCAGTCTCAGCAGATCACGTGGGCTACAAATTACTGCCTTCATGATAGAATAACTACTCCTGCCCTCCTGAAATGTGACAAGGAATCCTATCTAATTATAGACACTACGTACTGCAACTATCAATTTAATCCAGAATAGATCGTGAATTTGCTCACTTCACAAAATTAGATCAAGCATGTCTGTGCGCTATTCCTGTTGGTGCTCATTTTCCCAGTGCCAGATGTACAGTTAATTACATGTTATTCATGCAACATCAGTTTCTTCCCTTCCTAAAGTAAGATGGAACTCAAAGGTGTAACATGTGACCACTAGGGCACATTATCATTTCAATTGGGTGCAACATGCTATATGGTTGTTTTTTTTAATCATTTTAATCATTTCTGTTGTCATTGGGACATGGGCGTAAATCATTTTTAAAATATGGAGGGGGGGCACACTTTCCCCCCTCGTTTTATCTCCCCCCCCCCCCCCCCCCCCCCCCACGCATCTTACCAAAACGATCCCGGGGCCTGGGGAAGACTTGAAAGACAGTGGAAGAAAGCCAAAAGTGGTGTTAATTAAAATAGATATATATTTGCACTGAGGCCTAACATCGAGGAGCTGGCAGCCTCCAACTAGAATCGACCTTGAGGGCTCCGGTCGCAGACCCTGTGGACTTACCACTTACGGCTGCCTACGGAGGCTGTGGTGGCATTGCGGCTGCGACTCAACTTCAGAGGCTTCGTCCGCAAGCCCTGTGGACGGTAACATTGGGAGCTAAAAGGTCCCTGGTTAGTGACCGGCTTTCAGGAGCTCCAGCAACAACAGCAACTTCTTCCACCCCGAATCGTGGGGCTTGAATTGGCCCATTCGCAGGGCCTTTCATCGCCTGGCATGGCTTAAAATTGGGCCACGGGATCTACCATCAACATCAACATCAGAAGCCTCGATCACCTTGCGACAAAACATGGGGGGGATTGTCCCCCACCTCTAAAAACACGGGAGACACATGCCCTCCCATCCCACCCCCCTCCCCCCCCCCCCCGGGATTTCCGCCAAATGGTAGACCTGTCTGGAGTGTGTAACAGCTATTCAAAATCCACGGTGAGCCCTTAAAATTAAAGGGAATGCAGTATCCAGCATTTAGCTGGAGAAATATTAAAAGGGTCCCTTAATGTTGACATTACTGGAGCAGTTAATATGGAAACACAGATTGGATCGGGACCACAGACCAAGAAGCACTACACCCCCAAATAATTTTCAACGACACCATATTTTAACTGGATATTTCAGATGAGCAAGATATTTGCAGCTTCAGGTTTTCCAAGGCTGAGATATGTGCGGAGCTGTGGGAAGACATTTAGCCGTGCCCACTTTCCTGGACCACTCCTTCCGTGGGATTCCTTCACCCTCAGCTTTCTTTACAAAGGATATTTCCAGACAGTTGTGAAAGGTTATTGTCACATCTCTCCATGTGTTTGTTGTTCACTGTTGCAACATAGAAGGTGTCCAATTACAGTATTCACACAGAGGTGATTTTACTTCGGAGTCACGTGAGTGACTTTGTGAAGACCCAGCCAGCACGCATGCGCAACATATCGTCGACCGCGTGCGAAGCGACAGGCAGGGAGGAGGGTCGCTCCTCCACCGGAACGGACCTGCAGGTAAGGAACGACTAACCTGAGGTAGTTTTTTTCTTTCAGGGGCTCTGTGGGACAGAGTACCCCACCAAGGGGCCGCCTCGAAAGACTGACTGCGGACCACGGGAACGCGGGCAGTCAGCGGCGGCAGAACCTCTACACACCCGGAAGTCGGGCAAGCCCGTTGACCCAGCAGGGTCCGGGCTCGGAGACTCGCTGTTCGTGGGTAGTGATGGCAGAGAGGCAGCCCCAACTCAAAACCGCAGCCCGCAGGATCACCGCGGACTGACGGCAATGCTGCTGTGAGGTCGGGCAAGCCCGTTGACCCAGCTGGGTCCCAGCTCGGAGACTTGCCGTTCGGAGGTAGCGAAGGCAGAGCAGGAGCTCCACCTCAACGCCGCAGCCCACAGGAATACCGCGGACTGGCGGCAACACTTCCGGGAAGTCGGGTAAGCCTGTTGACCCAGGCAGGGTCCAGGCTCGGAGACTCGGCGCTCGGAGGTAGCGAAGGCAGATCAGGAGCTCCGACTCAACGGCGCGGCCCGAACACCAGGAACGTCAGACTGGCGGCACAACGACCCGGAAGTGGGGCAAGCCCGTTGACCCAGCAGGGTCCGGGCTCACAGACTCGCTGTTCGCGGGTTGCGACGGCAGTCGATAATCCCGCATGGAACGGATGGGGAGCACTAGCTCCAATGTGACCCACTCCTGCAGGGGTCTGGTCACCGTGGGTCTCCTAGCAGACCCACGGCAGTACCCTTTACAGGGCTGCCAAATGCTCCCCCTCTTCGCAGGGAAGCATAAGGAGTCAGGTCTGGGCTGACTCTGAAGAGGTGGTGTTGGCAGAAGAAACACAACATGCTAGGGGTGCAAGAAGAGGAGCTACTCGGGATGGCATCCAAGTTGCGATGCTCTCACAAAAGGGGCTACTATTGTCAACAGGCAGCCAGTTTAAATTACTCAACAACTTATCTATCTCCAGGAATCTGTATTTCCCTCAATGTGCCTGCGGAAAATCCTCAAACTACTGGCCTCGGGTATTACCAGATTTACCAGGTCAGTAGACGGAAGATATGTCAGAGGAGCAAAAGGAAGCTCTGGCACTCTCCAGTATGGTCAATTGAGATCAACTACTTCAGGAAGAATGCCATCTGGCCTACACTAAACCCCAAGTTTGCGGGGTTATGTAGAAGCAGCAGTGCACAGCCGCCTACTCTGTTTCAGGGACAACCTGCCCAAACAGGTAAAATACCTCGACAAAGAGACACTACCCGTCAGCATTATTAAGGTGCCGGCCGCTACCAGGTCCTCACATATTTGGCGGCAGCACCCCTACGCATCCACCAGCAGGCCGTGTTATCACACCGAAAGAAATGCTGGTGAAAGCTCGAAGGCCGTACAACCTACACAAAGGTCTTTTTCAGGCCATATCCCAGAACGGCCTTCCTGGAAGATGTGCCAACTCCACACCACAACGCCTCCACCTCCCAGGAACCAAGGAAGGAGAAAACCAACACAGCCCCACCGGTAACTATGGAGGTAGGTGGGTTTGTTTGCCTTCAGAACATAGCATGTGTAACTTCTTCACAGGTTGGGGGAAGGTTACACTTGTACAGGGAATAGCTTCTGATATTTCACACTGTACAGTATTCAGCGATACAAAATTGAATTTGTTGACAAACTCCTCCTTTCCGGTTCAACATGCACCTAGCCAAATGTTTGAGCTTTCACAAAAATTGAGAAAGTGGAAGGTCATGCGGAACTGTTAAATCTATACAAAAGGAGCAATAGAAGAAACCAAAACATGAGTCTCTTGAGTTTGTATCAAACATCTTCACCTAAAACAAAAAAGATGGCGGATGCCGCATCATTTGATTTGACACAACTGAATACTTTTGTGCAGTACACACACTTAAAAAGGAAAAAAAAAAATGTTATTGCTAAAACAACTAGTTTCCAAAGGGTGCTTCATGGATGCATCGACCCAAAAGATGCATACTACTCAGAACCAATAGACAAAGATCACTGCAGATATTTGAAATTTACCTGGGAGCTCTGGCAATATAAAGCACTGCCTAATGGATTAACATCAGCCAAGACTGTTTCCAAAAATATTGAAACCAGCTTTGCGTTTGTTCGGAAACAAAAAAACATATTATCATGGCATATCTAGATGACATCTTATTGTGGGGATAACCTTGGAATTGGCTAAATTGGCTGTCCCAGCCACCAAGCTCCTATTTCAAAAATCTGGGTTTATTATCCATCCAGACAAATCCAAGTTAAATGCCTTCCGGTGACTATGGATTTGGGATTCACGATTGACTCTGTTCATATGTCTGTCACCTTGCCAAAGGACAAAGCAACAGACTTGATAGAGGCATATAACAGCCTTGTTTGCGTCAGTAAATCATCTATTCAGCAAATAGCCAGGGTAATTGGAAAGCTCATGGCTGCCTTTTTCCCAGCCACAATTTGGACCCTTACATTACCAAAATCTACAAAGGGCCAGAACTACAGTGTTACAAACTGACGCCAGCACTCAGGGCTAGGGAGCAACCAATACCGCCTCCAGTTGCAGTGGTAGATAGAATACACATGAGTTAACCTTACTTCAGGGTATCAATCATCATAAGGTGTTGGGAGCATTCACGGACTTTAGGCTTACCTTTCAGACATGCATCATCTGCATGTTCACCTACAAATTGATAATACCACCGTGGTGACATACATTAATCATATGGGTGGAATTAAGTTGATATTTAAGTGATGAATTGCTCAATACAATCTGGCACTGGTGCATAGAAAGAAACATTTGGATATCAACTCCAGGTCACGCAAATTCAATGATAACACCAAATGGATGTTGGACCACCAGTCATTTACTGACATTATAGCTCTGTATGGAAAGCCAGATGTCGATTGTTTTGCACCGAGACTTAATCACCAGATACCAACGTATGTTGCATGAGAATCAGACCCTGGGGCAGTAGCGATGGACGCATCTCACTACACTGGGGGGAGGGGGGATTGTTTTTTCTATGCATTTGTTCCCCCTTTTCTGCCTCATTAGTTGGGTCTTGCGGAAAATTCAACAAGACTCCGCATCAGGTAATTGGGAGTACCCGATTGGCCTACTCAGCCAACACAAAAATTCCCCAGGCCTCAATATACCCGGACCTGGGATATTGGCATTGTCCTGACCTATTCAGAGATTGGGCACCAGCCACGTCCCTCTCACTAACACATATAAAATAGTGATGCTGATGACACTTGGAACGGTGCTGCAGGTCCAGTCTCTGCACAAACTAGACTGAACACCAGATTACATCCCAAAATAAAGTAACCTTTCACATTTATGAGTTACCCAACAAAACAGGCCTGGGTCATCTGGCCTCAAACTGGCTTATCCCGTAGATAGATGCCTATGCATAATGAACCACCTCCTACATTAACTGGAGGTCACCAATAGTCTCAGGGGAACGGACATGGCTCTATTGATAAGTTCAAATATCCTCATCACAGAGTACCGTGCAGACCATATCAACATGACTCAGGGTGGTGCAGCAGGGGTGGACACTGATATTTTAAATCTCATTTCACCAGGACTGCAGTCTTCATCATGCAGCGAGGATGATGGAAGTCCAATTGGCCACGCCCTTGTAACGGCGGGTTGGTCTAATGAAACAACTTCCAGCCCTTATAACAAACCTGTGGCCACACCTGGGATATCTACAGACACTATTTTAAGTTCTGTATTATAATTTCCCTGCATTTAGGGGTTATTATTATTATTATCTATCGATCTATCGATCTATCTATCTATCTATCTATCTATCTATCTATCTATCTATCTATCTATCTATCTATCTATCTATCTATCTACTATTTAATTTTTTTTTTTAATTGTATTTTATCTGATCTATCTACAGGAATATGGCGCCAAGGTGCCTAATATATATTGACATATTACATTTTATGTACAGCTCCTTTTTTTAATAATGAAAAAGAAAAAAAGCTAATAGATAATAAAAGATAGAGAAAGAGAAAGAAAAAAGTGTGAAAGAAGAAAGTTGTGAAAGAAAAAAAAAGAAAGAAAAAGAGTAGAAAGTAAGAGATTAAGAAGATCGTTATCTATATTCTTGACCATCCTTCTCCCAGTCCTGAAACAGTTAGCTTCTACGGTTTTGTTGCACCATATGCTTCTAAAATAATCGACAAGTGGAGACCAACTCGTTAAAAATTGGTCTGATTTATCTATTAGGAGGAATGGCATTTCCTCCAGATGTGCAGTGTCCAACATGTTTGAAATCCACATTTTAAGCGTTGGTATGGCCGTATTTTTCCAAATGTTAAGCATACGTTTTTTTGCCGTTATTAACCCATAATAAAAAAAAAATTATGAGATGAGTTCAATTTATTCCCATCAGCCATTACTCCAAATATAATCCTTTCAGCATTAGGTTCCATTTTTATCTTAAATAATTTTGTAAATATTTCAAAAATATCACTCCAGAATTTATAAATATTTATGCAGGAGACAAAAGAATGTGTTATAGTTGCATTTTGGGATAGACATTTATCACAAATGGGGGAAGTATTTGGATAGAATTTATTCAATCTAGTTTTTGAGTAATATAATCTATGTAAAATTTAAAATTGAATTAAATTATGTCCTACATTAATCAAACATTTGTGTTTATATATCAAATACTTTTCCCATGTTTCCTTCGTAATTTTTATCATTAATTCTCAATCCCACTCTTCTCTAAGTGCCTCTGTCAATGGTAAATCTATATTTAAAATACTATTATATAAATATGATATTAATTTCTGTGAGTCAGCCTTAATGTTCATTGCTTCTTCCAGTGGATCTAAGGTTATGTTTTGATATCTTTGTATGTATTTCTTCATGAAGTCGCAGATCTGAAGATATTTAAACTATTGGTTATTTTTCAGTTTAAATTTTAATTGTAATTGTTGGAATGATAACAGATTTCCCATTTCATACATCCTTTTAATTCCCATTTTTTTCCCATTGATTATATGTTTTATCAATAAGAGATGGTTTAAATGAAGGATTATTCACTATTGGCATTAACAATGGTAAGTTTTGTAATTTTAAGGATAATTTTATTTGTTTCCAAATTCTTATTGTATCATGTATAATTGGGTTATTCTTATATATTGTGTTGTTCAGCTTTATCGGGGAGAAGAGGATCACTCCTATATTACAAGGAGAACAGTCCTCTTTCTCCATTCTTATCCATTCTCTCTGTTGGGTAGAGCTGTCCAACCAGTAAATTATATTCTTAATATGCACTGCCCAATAATAATACAAAAAGTTTGGAAGTGAAAGTCCCCCAATGTCTTTTGGTTTGCACAAATGTTTTCTTTGAATTCTGTGTGATGTATAATCCCAGATAAAATTGGTAATATTAGAGTCTAATTTTTAAAAGACATTTTTTGGTATATATAATGGTATACATTGAAATAGGTATAATATTTGTGGTAAAAAGATCATTTTTATAGCGTTTATTCTGCCTATTAATGATAATGGAAGTGTTTTCCAGAATTTAAGTTCAGGAAAGTGTTGAGTTTATTTAATAAAGGCATAAAATTAGCATTAAATAATGCTTTGTATTTTCTAGTAATTTGAATACCCAAATACTTACATTTTTCTGTTGCAATTTTAAAGGGGAATTTTAATAGGTGTGTAGATTCTTGAGGTTTTAACGTCATGATTTCACTTTTATTCCAATTTATTCTGTATCCAGAAAAAGAACCGAATTCCTCTATTAAATTTAATAAATTTGGTATGCTCGTTGGTGAGTTTATAATATATAAAAGTATATTGTCTGCATATAATGAAATGTTATTATTTGAGTCCCTAGTACTATATCCCTGAATATCCGGATGACTTCTTATACTTTCTGCCAGGGGATCTATCATTAGGGGAAATACCAGAGGTGATAAAGCACATCCCTGCCTATTGCCCCTCAATAATTGAAATTTTGGAGATAACATATTATTGGTTAATATTCTTGCCATCGGTTTTTCATATAGTAATTTTACCCATACAATAAAATTCTCTCCCATATTAAATTTTTGCAATACTTTATATAAATACTGCCACATTACCTGATCAGATGCTTTCTCTGCATCCAGAGAAATAATTGATATATCTTCTTCCTCCGTTTTATGTGAGTACATTATATTACAATACAATAATACAATACCGTTTATTGTCATTTGAACCTTATTGAGGTTCAAACGAAATTTAGTTTCTGCAGTCATACAAACAAGAAAAGAACCAAGACACAACACAATTTACACAAACATCCATCACAGTGAATCTCCTCCTCACTGTGATGGAAGGCAAAGTCTTATCTCTCCCCTGCACTCCCCATTCTCCTCCTGATGTCAGATTCAAAGCCCCCGGCGGACGATGGTAAATAAGTCCCACGGCCATTCAGGCCGCGCCGGGCGATGCAAGGCCGCATTCTGGGTCTTGATGTTGGAGCCCCTGGCAGGCACTAGCAAGTGCCACGGCCGTTAAAGCCACGTCGGGTGATGTAAGGCCCCGCTCCATGTCATTTTCAACCCCGCAACTCGGTCGGGAGAAGTTGCCGCCGCGGGAGCTCCAAAAAGCAGGTCTCCAACCAGGGACCGACGAGCTCCCGGCGTTACCGTCCACCGGCCTGCAGCTGTCGCCTCCAAATCTCCGGGGTCGGGTAGCAGCAGCACGCCACCACAGCTCCTCCCTTTCCTAACTCGGCCAGCTCCACGATGATGAGTAGTTCGCAGGCTCTGCGACTGGCGTGCAAGGTCCGGTTGGAGGCCGCTTCATAGTACTAGGCCCCAACGACAATGGCGACACGACAGAGGAAAGGTCGGGTCTTCCGTACAGGGAAAAGATTTTAAAAGTTTCCCCCACGCCGCCCCCCAACCCCCCCCCCCCCCCCCCCCCCCCCCCCCCCCCCCCCCCCCCCCCCCCACACACTACCTACACTCAAATGAGACAAAAAATAAAAAAAGACAGATGGACTGCAGAGGCCGCTGTGACAAGAGTTGCGCCGTCCACCGGAACAGCTACATCAAGCCAGTAAACAGGCGTCTCAAATTATTAAATGAATGTCTTTTGGGTATAAACCCCGTTTGATCAGGATTTATCAATTTACTAATATATTACTCAATCTTCTTGCTAAGGTCTTTGCTAAAATGTTTTGATCTGTATTTAAAAGTGATATAGCTCTATATGAGCCCGGTTCATCTAAATCTTTATCTTTTTTTGGTATAAGCGTAATAGTTGATTCAGCTAATGTTGCTGGTAATTGATTTTCTTTAAAGGCATGAGTATATAAATTAAGTAAGCATGGAGCCTTTATCTCATGAAATCTTTTATAAAATTCATTACTAAAACCATCTGGTCCAGGCGTCTTACCATTTTTCAACGATTTTATTGTTTCACCTATTTCTTCAAGTGTAATCTGAGCTCCTAATTCCTCTAGTTCTGATAGGTCAAGTTTTGGAAGATTACAGTTGTCTAAAAAAATTATAATTTTACTATCTTCTATTTTAGTTTTAGATGTATACAAATTTTGATAAAATTGAGAAAATCTATTGTTAATATCCTTAAGTAATGTTAGTAATTCACCTTTCTCTGATTTAATTTTAGTGATAGTATTTTCCTTTTCTTGTTTTTTTCAATTGACGAGCTAAGAGTTTATGTGGCTTGCCACCAAATTCGAAATGTTCCTGTTTTGTGATTTGGAATAATCTTATTACTCTTGCCGATAAAATTCAGTAGTATTATCTTATTATGTTTATCTGTAGTTGGATCTTTGGCATTATCTAACTCTAATTGTCTAAATTCTTGTTCTAGCATCGGTTGTTCTGTCTTATTCGTTTTATGTTGAACAAATTGATATGAGATTATAATTCCTCTGATAAATGCCTTTAACATTTCCCATAGTAAAGAAGGTGAAATAGCTGGTGTTTCATTTGTCTCAAAAAAAAAAATTCATTTGTTGTTTTAAATATTTATAACCTTGTGGGTCATTTAGAATTTGTGTGTTAAACCTCCAGAAAGATTTTTTACTCAACATTCCCTCAAATTTTAATTAGAAAAGTCAATGGAGAATGATGGGAAATAATACTGGTGTGATATGAAGGATTAGTTGCATATGGAATTAATTTTGTATCCACTAAAAAATAATCAATTCATGAATAAGTTTTATGTACCGATGAGTAAAATGAATATTCCCTTCCAGTTGGATTAGCAGTTCTCCATACATCTATTATATTAGTATTTTTTATATATGTATTTAGAAGTTCACTAGTCTTAGATTTTAAGTTACCCCTCCTTTGTTTTACTGATTTGTCTGAATATGGATCTAAAACGCAATTGAAGTCCCCCCCTATTAATACATTTTAGTAATTAAACTCTGATATTATATCTATAATTTTATTTAAAAATTGGGGGTTATCAAAATTCGGAGCGTAAATATTTATCATAGTCAGTGGGGTTGAATAAATTTCTCCCGAAACTATAATATACCTTCCCTCTTTATCTGAAATAGTATTCTTTAATTTAAATGGTATACCTTTCCGAATAATAATAGCCATACCTCTAGCTTTAGAATGAAGAATAGTATGTTTGACCTATCCAGTTTGCCTTCAATCTCATCCGTGTTTGTTGTTTCATGTGTGTTTCCTGCAAAAACATGTCAGAATGTAATTATCTTAATTGGGCAAGAATTTTACCCCTCTTAATTGGTTCATTGGCACCCCTTATAGTCCAACTGCAGAATGTAATTCCTCCATTCTTTATTGAGGGTTATTATTATTATTGTTAATAATACATTGTTTGTTTTTTAGCACTGTACACGTCTGAAATATGTTAACATACTTCCTCCATTGGTTATTATGGCAGCGTGTGAGCATGGACTCGTTTTCCAGGGCATGAAATCATGGAGCTTTGAAATCTTCACGAAGTCACTCACGTGACTCCGAAGTAAACTAGTAAGATTAAATGAGAACTTAGCAGTTCGAAGTTTGATCCTTATTTTATGAGGAGTTACGATGAGGGATTTCGTGCCCTCCGCTCCCAACCCTCTATTATAAGGTCAACTGGTATGTTCGTTCTCTTATCTTACTATCTTCAGTCAACGCTACTATCTGTGATTTCACACCGCTGCTTTGAAGAATGTCGCACATGCGTGCTGGCGGGGTCTTCACAAAATCCCTCATCGTAACTCCTCATAAAATAAGGATCAAACTTCGAACTGGAAAGTTCTCATTTAATCTTACTATTTCATGTACTTTTGAGTTCAATGAAGGGCGACTACCATTTGAACAGTGTGACTTGCCACAAATATAGGCTGCCATTGACTGCAGACATGTACCCATAAAGTCATGTTAATTTTCTGGATCTTTCCATCATCAGGAAAGGTTTACACTCTCTCAATGTGTGGATGGTTATACATCGTTAAAAATAAGTACATCATGGCCTTGGCCATGTTTCTGGGAACTACATATGATGCCTTCATTGTCAGAATGTCTGCATTTGTGAATTATTTCAAGAAGCTGAGCTGGAGGAATGGATCCTGGAGGGCACGGCTACCCTCTATTTTCCTGGTTCATCACAAGGGTGTTGTTCTCCCTCACATTTTCCATCATATCAGTCTGCTCATTATCACATTGTTGCTCTTTGTCAAATCAGTGCATTCTCCACCACACAAATCAAATGGGATCAGCATAGATTGCTATCATGATCAGCATGGATGTGTTGGGCCTAAGGGCCCGTTTAAGTGCTGTACAATTCCAATGACTATGACTTCTGACTGACATGTGTGATGGGTTGGGCTACATCCACAACTCTGCAGTGAATTAAGACCATGGCCAGATGTATGGGTTTTTTAATTATATTTACTGCCTTGTTAAGACAGCGCTTACCGTAACTTCCTTCGATGGCGGGAAGGTCAATACCAGTGATGGATCGGACCATGTCCACCATTTTCTGCAGCCTCCTTTATTCTTGAGCAATCGAGTTACGAATCCTAGTTATTGTACAAGCCATAGTTCTCCTCTGGTTGAGTCATGCCTTGCACTCTTGTAATAAAGTATCACAAATAAATTGACTTTGATTCCTTCAGAGCCTTTGACGCAATTAAACACTATAATGTAACTTGTTCTTGTATTGGAACTGATAGTAATAAATAAAGTTTATGGGAGATATAAAAGCAAATATATTACAGTATTTTTTAATATCTTTTATTTATCATCACTTTTTTTTACAAATGACAGGCAAAATAATGTATCATGATTTCTAATGCAAAATTAATTAATTAATTGATTGATATAATATCACTTTTGCTAAATTTGTACTATAGAACACTTTCATTTGGACAAATGCAATTATGTGACATTGTTAATTTATTCCATAGGTGATTCTTTTTAAGATATATAAATATAGATCTCCCCATATCTTTGTCAATAATTACACTTTTCATACAGTATATCGAAGCCACGTACAGATCAAGATGTTCCCAGAGGCAATTCCTGATCTTTGTTTCTGGAGCTTGAGTTGAAGCACTACAATTGATTAAGCAGCTTCAAAACCAAGGAAAAGAAATCAGATTTCTGATAAAGATTGGCAGCTGGTGTCTACTTCTGTAAAAGTGCGTATGTGTAAAATCCAACTCGGCGGATTATGATCAATATTTGAACAAGCCATTGATACACTGTTTGAGCTCCGAGCATCTGAAGGAGATACCGGAGGGAGCTTGATAGCCATAGGCATGAGAGAGTGCCATCAGTGGACACTCTAGGAGGGCAAAATGGCTTGAAGATTTGAGAGTAAATTCACATTTCCAGTGTCTGCAGAAGGGCACTTGAATGGAGTACAGATTAGTGAAATGAATATAACACAAGAGCATTAAATCCACAATTTATATGTCTTTCAGACCTGGCTCTTATTCGATGCTGAGGAACTGGTGAATTTATCCTCCGAGTTCACAAAACAAAAATAAATGTGTGCACATACATTGTAATAAATTGTTTGCATATCTGTTGTGCTGCAAGTAAGAATTTCATTGTCCTGTTTCATTTTGAGTTTCTTGACTATTATACTGGGAAATCTGCCAGGCTAATGGGATAGGGAATGCTCCAGAATCCACCAAAATACAGCTGTGTTCATTCAAAGACACATATTTATAGTAGCAATGCGACAAAATATTATGACTTGAATAATTTGACATATGCTTTTCCATGTGTTGTTTAATGAGCTATTTGAACTGTAATTGGGATATTTTGTCTCTTGGTTGCCAATGACTGTTCCAACTATACTTTATTGCCTCTGTTCACCTATTCACTCTGCCCATGAGAATGGCAAGTGGCAATTAACAATAAATGACTAATGCTACCCATTACCAGTAGCAGTGTATTAAACATTTGACTAACACATGCAAATTGGAGGACAGCACCTCATATGTTGCTTGGGCAGCTTACAACCCAGCAGTATGAAGAATGATTTTTCTAATTTCAAGTAACCCTTGCATTTCCTTTCCTTCCATCCTTCCCCCACCCTAGTTGTTATGCCAGTTTCATTTTCCGTATCCCTTCGTTATCACCTATTCCACAGCCAACAATGGACCAGTGTGGGCCAGCTAGATTTGTTCTGTACATTTTCATACCTCTAGATTCGCTCTCAGTCTGAAGAAGGGTTTCGACCCGAAATGTCACCTTTTTCTTTTCTCCAGAGATGCTACCTGACCTTTTGAGTTAGTCCAGCATTTTGTGTTTATCTTCGGTGTAAAACAAACATCTGCAGTTCATTCCTGCTACTAAAGGTAATCACTATTTAATCCATTAACTAAATGATATTTTTTAATTCCAATGAGACTGTCACAAAATCTTGTAAAGTTTTAAACAATTCACTCACTATTTATTATTAACCAAGCAAAGCAATGCTGTCAAGTCAGCAGTTTGAGCATATTATCTCCCCTGCATGAAAGGAGAGAGCATTTTTCTCAGTGGGAAGGTGATTTACTCTGTGCAAGTTTGTTAACAGGTTGGTTTTGACACTTCCACATGATTAGCATGCATTTATAGTGTTAAGCCTGGGTGAATGCTATGCTGCCTATCTTTAAGTTTCCATTTGCAGCTATTGTGCATAAACTATCATAAATTCCACTGCTTGCAACATTAACTACATTACTCTGCAATTGAAGGGACAAATTTTCATAAGTTTCATTTTATGCAATGTAGATCCATGCTCACAAATGTAAGGCACAATGAAATAATAATCTACTTTGGCACTGTTAAGTATTTCAGATGAGATAAGATAGTTTTACAGAATCTTACAGAAAAATTGAAGGTGACAATGGGGAGCAAGGTACTTTGCATACTGCAGATGACGGATGCTAATTCATGCTAATAAACTCAGGCCAGTGAATTGAACTGAAGTAAAATGTGAAAGCCAAACGAGAAACAGATATTAATGCATACTAAATATGGATTATGTTTGCTAATGCATGATAATGATCCATGCCCATAAAACCATTGGGAACAAAATTATGACAGAAGCACCCATTGCTGAGTGCTGAGGAAGAAGTGTCCGCTTTAAAATGGTGTCCAACCCCAAACATACATACCTGTGACCAGTTGTACCATCTTAGAGAGTGTATTTATTATCTTGATGGCTGTTTGCTCAGTAAGCAAATTACGATGAGTGTACAATATTTGTATGATGTTAAATGCTTCCGGCAATGTTCTCTCTTAACTTTGCAATGTTAAAAGTGGACAAAGCTCCCTACCAGCTTGATTAAAAAGCACATCCATATTTTTGACTTTTTAAAAAAATTTGCTATTCGTATATTGGAACTAATATTTTGTAGTTTCTGGCCTTCTTTCAAGTGTTAAAAAAACTATAGGATGTAATGGGCGTAATGAAGAGACTGATACAACTTCAAGGCTTCTACATAAACGTATATTATGATGTGCTTCAGCTTCTCTTGGGATAAAATATGATTGAGGAAATAAGGAGAAGGACAAACAGGAAGAACTAGAAGTAGGGTAAAAGGAAGAAACATATCAGTTTGGGATGCTCAGGGAATAATTATCTAGCCCAATCCTCAGCTAGGATTTCTATGAGACCCAAATGCAGGGGCATTTTAAGGGAAAAGTGTACCTGCTCCAGCCATATTTTAAATTCAGGGTATCCTTTCAACCACATATACGTTCACCACCTCCAGCACCAACACACAATGGTTGCAGTGTGTATTTACAAAGTGCTCTGCAGATACTCCCTTAGGCAACTCCACAAGCAGGTTTTTATACAGCCTGTGCATAGGAACATCAATACTTGTAGACTTACGTCCAAGTCAAATACTCTCCTGATTTGGATATATATTCACCATTTTACTTCAGAGTCAGGTGAGTGACTACGTGAAGAACCCCGTACCGCCGTTGGTGCATCATTACGTCAGACGCTTTGGTGTAGTCTGCCGGTTGGAGCAGCAGAGCTCCTCCAAGTGGTAAGTTTAAAACAGAAGGTAAGTTTTAAACTTTTTCAGTGATTCATTTTCTGTAGCAGCGGTTGTCATTACTCCGTTCAGTGATGTTGCAGAAAGTGAAGAAGGTGGCAGCGAGGCGCTCCGGAGCAAAAAAGGTCGATGACCAAGAGAGTATTGTGAGTGGAGGCCCGTCTAGGACACCTAGTCCGATGCCAGCTATGGAGCTAGCGACACCGGACCCGCTGCCTGTGAGCAGTGTAGCCATGCGAGTAGGGCATAAGGCTACTGGGAAGTCAATTAGGCCCATGGACCCAGAGTCGGGCCTGGAGGCTGTAACCTCAACAGGAGAGACCGTTTGCTCACGGCTCTCCCAAGTCGAGATTCTATTGCAAAGAATGCACGACAGGGACCAACTCTGTGAGGAGGAGTGGTGCCCACGCCAGGCTAGTGGAGAGCCTGTGCTCGCAGCACCTTTAACAGGGCTGCAAGAATATCCTGCCTTTGAGGAGGAAATTCAACCGGTGCAGTTTGCTGACACCGAATCAGTGGTAGGCGAGAATAATAAGGGAGTACAGCTGGAAATTATCCCTAACATTGCAGAAAAAATTGCAGTGCCTGGAGAGGCAGGAGAGCCGTTAGCGGAGGAATTGGCTTCAGCAATACAGCATATGCTCTCTCACCAACTACAGGAATTGGCTATGGATGAGGCAGCTAAAAAATATGAAGCCCCTATCAATTGTGGCTTACTTAAGGTGCCGATGGTGAACCATCAGATTTGAACACAGTTGGGGGTGTCAGCCAGGGCTCAGGAACTAAAATTTCAGAAGGTGCTCAAGATACTTTCAGCAGGGCTTACGGCATTTGCCGTGATAGTGGATAAAGGGCATATGTCTGAACCCCATCAAGATGCACTGGGACTCCTCTGTTGTGCTTATTTCGAGATAAATAACATCAGAAGAAGTGCTATAAGGCCAGTTATAAATCCCAATTTGGTGGCTTTGTGCAAGCCGCCTAGCGTACAAACACCCAATCTTTTATTTGGAGTAGATCATGCTAAGCGAGTTAAAGAGTGTCATGAGGATGCAAAAACGATGGGCCGGGTGGCAAACGGGAAGAGGATGTTTCCTTACCGGCGGGGTACCAGTTCGGACGCAGGGTAAGGAACCAGTCATTCAGGTCTGCAATATCGGAACTGGCAGGCTGCCACTGGGGAGAAGGGAAGGATGCCTTTTCCTACAAGGGGCCAGGGTCAAGGACGTATGCAGGTGAGAAAAATGCCTCTTAGGGAGATAGATGTTCAAATTGGGGGAAGATTGCATTTGTTTCTCAAACAATGGCAGGAGTTAACATCAGATTAATCTAGACTTAACAGTATTGAAGGGGTAAAAATTGAATTTAACTCTAATTAAAGTCCATCTAATCAACATGTTCCAAGTCGGAAACTTATATTTTCAGAAGAAAATGTGCTCATGCAAGCAGAAATCAATACATTACACAAGAAAGGGGTGATTGAGAAGTCAGTTTATCAAAGTCGTCAGTTTGTGTCAAGTATTTTTCCGAGGTCTAAAAAGACTGGGGGATGCAGAATTATCTTGGATCTGACGAATGTGAACACATTTGTTTGCTATAGACATTTCAAAATCGAAACTTTTTCCACGGCCAAACATCTTGTTTCCAAAGGGTGTTATATGGCAAGCATTGATTTAAAGGATGCATATTATTCAATGCCCATTCATGGTGATGATGGGAGGTATTTGAAATGTATCTGGATGACTCAGTTGTGGCAATTCAAAGCACTGCCTAATGGATTAACTTCAGCTCCTAGATTATTTACTAAATTGTTAAAACTTGTTTTAGCATTACTCAGAACTCAGGGGCATGTGGTAATGGCCTATTTAGATGATATTTTAATTGTTGGAAATACTCATGTTGAAGCTGAGTCATCTGTTTCAATTGTTAAATTCACTTTTGAACAGGGTTTGTCATTCATCCAGATAAATCCAAATTATCACCAGTTCAAATCATTGATTATTTGGGATTTACCATTAATTCAAATCACATGTTGGTAAATGTGCCTAGGGACAAATTGCAACAGTTAATTGAGGATTGTGATAATCTCCTTAGAGAACAACGGCCTTCAATTAGACAAGTAGCCAGTTTAATTGGTAAATTGGTGGCTGCTTTTCCAGCTGTGCAGTATGGTCCCCTGCATTGGCAACAAATACAACGATCAAAAGAACAGGCACTGAGAACACAAGTGGGCCATTTTGACAGGCCTATGCAATTGTCAGCTGGGGCAATTTCCAACATTCAATGGTGGATTGTAAATGTTTCAAAAAGTTCTAGGAAGGTTTTGGTGGAACCACCTTCCTTAATATTACAGACTGATGTAAGTGCGCTGGGTTGGGGTGCAACAGATATGTCTTCCAGTTGTGGAGGCAGATGGAATACTGATGAGACATCCCTTCTTCAATTAAGAGGGATCAATTATTTAGAGTTGTTGGGAACCTGGTATGGGCTTAAAGCTTATTGCTCTACCAGGAGGGACTTGCATGTGCAGGTTCAGATTGACAACACCACAGCAGTGGCATATGTAAACCACATGGGTGGAGTCAAGTCACAGTCTTGTGATAGACTGGCTAATCAGATCTGGAGCTGTTGCACTGACCAAAATATCTGGCTTTCAGCAATATATTTGCCAGGTAAATTCAACACTGTAGCTGATATTAGGTCACGTCAGTTTGATGATAACATAGAATGGATGTTAAATCAGGACATATTTAATCAAGTGATTGCTCAGTATGGAATGCCAGATATTGACTTGTTTGCATCTAGACTAAACCATCAGTTGCCCAGATATGTTTCGTGGGAACCAGATCCTGGTGCGGCAGTGCTGGATGCTTTCTCGCTGCATTGGGGTGGAATGTTTGTTTATGCATTTCCTCCATTCTGTCTCATCAGTAGATGCTTGCAAAAGATCAAGCAGGACTCCGCTTAAGGAGTATTGGTAGTGCCGGATTGGCCTACACAACCATGGTTTCCTCTCATATTACAAATGGCTAGTCAGCTTCACATGATTATTCCCAAACATAAAAACCTACTGGTAAATCCAGTAACTGGGGAACAACATCCTTTACATGATTGTATTGATCTGTTAATTTGCAGATTTTAAGGAGGCCATACCTTGAGAGGACTGTCTGATCGTACTGTGGATATTCTCACGCCGGCCTGCAGGGATAGTAACCAGAAGCAGTACATCACCTTGATAAGGAAGTGGAAGGAATTCTGTCTACAGCAGAATATCTCATATCAAACTGCAGGGATCACAGAAGTATTGGAGTTCTTGTCCACTCTTTATTTTGATCAAAAATGAAGCTGTAGTGTGATCAATACAGCCAGAAGTGCTTTGTCTTCTTATTTACCCTTGAATTCAGTTACATTCAGTAGGGACACATCCGTTGGTTTCTCGATTTATGAAGGGAGTTTTCAATTTTAATCCTCCTAAACCCAGGTATGCCGGTATTTGGAATGTGACTGAAGTTCTTATGCTTCTTCGCCAATGGGCTCCTGTTGCAACCCTATCTCTAGCAAAATTAACCATGAAGGTTGTCATGCTTATGCTGTTGGTATCAGCCAAACGTGTGCAAGTATTGCAAGAGCTACGGCTAGACAGAATGCATGTATTGGCAGATGCCATTATATTTTATGTCTATGATTTGCTTAAACATAGTAGAATAGGCATGACAGGATGTAAGATTGTGTTTTCAGCATACCCCACAGATGCTCGCCTGTGTGTAGTTTCACATTTATCTCGTTACATTGAGGCCACCAGAGCACTACAAGGTACAGAGTCTGCATTATGTATTAGACACAAACAGCCACACAGTAAGGTGTTGGTGCATACAATTTCAAGGTGGCTAAAGCAGGTTCTGGGAAGTGCTGGGATTGATACTGATAAATTCATATCTCATTCCACCAGGGCTGCATCAACTTCCACGGCAAAGGCGATGGTGTATATGTGCCTATATGTGCCTATAGACCATATCCTCACGGCCGCAGGATGGTCCAGTGAGCTGACCTTTCAAAAGTTTTACCACAAGCCGATTTCAAGGCTGGGGGTGTTTGCTGATTCTGTTTTGAGTTCTGTTATAGTTTCCCCTGAGTTAGAGGGGTCTGTTATGGTTTTGTTTGTAAATAAACTGTTATTCATTTAACAAATGTTATTATTGATGCATTATTGATTGTTAACGACTTTTGAGTCAATCAGTTTGAGCGCCGGATTTGGGTCTGCGGCATGAAATCACAGTGCTTTGAGGTCTTCACGTAGTCACTCACGTGACTGCGAAGTAAAATAGTATGATTAAACGAGAACTTACCAGTTTGAAGTTTGATCTTTATTTTATGAGGAGTTACGATGAGGGATTACTTGCCCTCCGCTCCCAACCCTCATAGATTTAATCTGGTAGTTCTAGTCTTTGTTATCTTACCATTATACTTCAGTCATTGTTACCTGTGATTTCACTCCGCTGCTCTGAAGATTGACGCACCAACAGCTGTATTGGGTTCTTCACGTAATCCCTCATCGTAACTCCTCATAAAATAAAGATCAAACTTCAAACTGGTAAGTTCTCATTTAATCTTACTATTTTGCTTTGTTGTTGGGCATTACAATAGACGATAGGTGCAGTAGGCCATTCGGCCCTTCCAGTCAACACTGCCATTCAATGTGATCATGGCTGATCCCCAATCAGTTCTATCTATCTATCTATCTATCTATCTATCTATCTATCTATCTATCTATCTATCTATCTATCTATCTATCTATCTATCTATCTATCTATCTATCTATCTATCTATCTATCTATCTATCTATCTATCTATCTATCTATCTATCTATCTATCTATCTATCTATCTATCTATCTATCTCTTTTCAGTTCTGTCAAAGGGTTTCAATTTAAAACATTTATTATGTTTCTCTTTTCTGCTGCCTTTCCTGCTGTGTGTTTCCAGCATTTTCTGTTTTTACCTCATATTTCCAGTATATGCAGTTTTTGTTTTATCATTTTTGAATTGCATCACTTGCCACTGGCTATTGCATCGAGCCATTTTTGGCTAGGTTAGATTGAGTGAATGAGCAGAACTGTAACTGCTGAGACAGTAAAACACAGCATTAAGGAAGTATAACATTACCCAACCAAGGTAATCTCTGCTGAATTCACTGTAGATTAATGTAAAAGAGATGCTTGTCTGTGCAAAGATTTTACTCTTCATAAGTGTCATATTTGCAATAGTAATATATATAGTCGCTCATCACACCTGTCAGACCCTCTCAAAATGTTATATGCATCAATGAATTGACATTTCTTCTGAACATCAGAGTGGTCAGGCCAATGCTAGTCCTCTCTCTTCATTAGCCAACCTTCTCAAGCCAGGAATTGATATACGGAATCTGACATACTCCCCAAAGCAAATTTACCCTTTTTTAAATAAGCAAACCAAAACTTCAGGCAGGGTCTCATCAAAACCCTGCACTCTCTATTTGGCTTTCTTCTTTTGTTCTTTAACATCCTCAATATGAAGACTAATATACCATTTGCCTTTCTAATTGCTTTCTGAACCAATATATTATCTTTCTGTGCCTCATGATGCACCACACCAAGCTGAATTTTACACAAGTATACCACCACTTTAAAAAAAAATCTGTTTTCTGTATTTCCTCCCACAATATTTCCTACAATGTATACCATCTGCTACCTTTGTGTCCACTAATTTAAACTAGCTATACAATTTTACATAATCTTTGTATCCTTCTTACAGTTTGTAATTTTGTACAATGAGCAACCTTGAATACATCAGCCTTTGTCTCTTCATTTGATTTGTAAACATACTGTAGATCTTGAATACCTGAGGATTCAAAACAGATTCCTCCTGCTGTACTGACCTGAAAATGAAATGTATGAAATCAGGAATTAAAAATAAATTAAACTGTGTAAGAGTAATCATGAACTACTGGATTGTTATAATAACCCACCAGGTTCACAATTGTTCTGCGAGGAGGGAAATTGTCATCCTTTTCCCAGTAATGTGTTTTATTCGGAATCGCCGCTCCATTTTAGGAGTAACTATGTTTATCCCACTCAAATTTTGCCCTTGTTTTTATCTTTCATGAAGAATGCTGCAAAAATATTGTCATGTGTTATGGGGGAAAAGGCAGGAGAATGGGGTTAATGGAGTGATAGATCAGCCAAGATTGATTGGCATACCGAAACGTCGCCTATCTCCTTCGCTCCTTAGATGCTGCTGCACCCGCTGAGTTTCTCCAGCTTTTTGTGTACCCAAGATTGATTGGCAGATGGCCACACCTGGGGTACTGTTCACAGGTTTCGATCTTTACACAAAAAAATGAATAGGAGCATTGGAGGCAGCCCAAAGGAGAGTCACCAGACTAATTCCTTGGATGATAGTGTGGTCCTATCAAGAGAGGCTCAAGAGTTTTGGATTCTATTTATTAGAGTTGAGAGGATGAAGAGGTGAACTTATTCAAACATATAGGATCCCGAGGGGATTTAACAGGGTAGTTGTTGATATGGTTTCACAAATGAGATTCAACAACAAAGGGGCAGTCATTGGAAACATAGGTGTTGAGACATTTATTCTCTCAAAGAGTAGTGAATCTCTAGAATTCTTTGCTCCAGAATGAGGTGATGGCCAAATATTTAGGAATGTTTAAAGTGGAGATATATAAATATTTGACAAATTGGGGAATTGGCAGTTATGGGTAATCAATGCAGAAGATAAATTGAGGCCAACATGGATTTGCCAGGATCACACTGAATGACAGGAAAGGCTTGAGGGACTGGTCGGCTACTCCAGCTTCTATTTTCTTGTGTACATGTGTGCAGAGCCATAAGCTTGCTTCATGCATACTGGATGTCTTTTGACAACCCTAGAATTACTGAAGCAAGTGATGCAAGTTACTGGCGAACATAATCTTGAAATAACCACAAATTACACTCATTTACTTTTTGTGGACTTCAGCTTTATTGAACCTTACAAGCACTTGAGATGTTCAATCTGCTCACACATTACTACTGCACTATCTATTGATAATTGCATTTCAATGCTTCCAGATGTAAATGGTTTGACTCAGTAATTGTGTTTCTACAGTCAAAACCGCTACTTTGGGATCTTCCAATGTGGCATGTAAACTATGGCTTATCCTACGGTATATTTAATGTGCAGAATTGGTTTGGTATGTCAACATAATTGCATCGGAACATAAATGAACATTGTAATGTAATAATGCTGTGTTTGTGATTGCCACAGCTTAAAATTAGCAGACGTTGATTGAAACTGAACTATAAATAGGATGCAAAATACAATAAAAATAACTGGGTCAACTGTTTTCCAAACATTTGCAACAGAGTGTTTGGAGACACCAAATATTTAAACAAAAGATCCTGATGATTACTGACCTCTGCACAATCACATTGTTGAAGTGCTTAACAATAAATAATGAATATTTATATACTGTCCAAAAGAACTTTAGGTAAGAGGCAAACAAGGCTTAGAAATCATTTGCTGAGTTGAGAAAGCTTGATAGCTAAAAGCAACTTTGCTGAATTTAGTGCTGGCTTCAGAACTGGACTTGACAGAATATGGAAGATGCTACAATCTGGAACAATTATATGTTTTTCTTTTATTCATTTGTGGGATTGGACATCATGGTCTGGTGAATATTTATTGTCCTACCCTAATCGATTAGCCGTGTTTGTATATTATCATTGTTTGTATAGTACATTGTTTCTCTACTGTATATGGCAATTTTGTGTTTATAGTTTTGCTAACCATTATTACCTTGTAATAATCACAATTTTCAGAAAATTAGGAATGGATCATTTTTGAGAGAGCTTGTTGAGTTTATTATTGTCACATGTACAGAGGTACAGTGAAAAGCTTTTAGTTGTGTGCTACCCAGTCAAAGAAAATACTATAAATGATTATCATCAAGCTGTCCAGTGTACAGCTAACGGATAAATGGTACAACAATTAGTGCATGATAAAGTCTGATATAAACTTGATTTTGTGAAAGTAATTGTTCAACCTTTGACAAAAAAATAAATAAAATTATCTGATAAAGCTGGGATGGTGTCGATAATATTGAACGAATCCAGTGCGAAGTACTTTCATGGCTTTATTTCAACCTCAAAGGAGAGACAATGGTGTTTGATGGTTGTTTATACGTTTTCATCTATATTGTAATCTTTTAATTCCTTTATCAATTATTCTCCATTATTTATTTTTTTTATCTGCTGCTTAGTAAGCCATTGCCTTATGATCATTATGTACTGCTGCAAATGGACAACAGAATCTTCCAAGCTAATTGGATAGTTTTTTAAATTAATTTGCTGCAAATTTAAAACCATCAGGGGAAGGATCATGGGGTACCATTGACCTTATTTGGTGCTAATTGCATAAGCAGCCTTACCTCCTCCCTCATATTCTAACTCCCACATCCATTATTACTTCTCCCTGAGCCTCATTCCAGTCCCAGTGACACTCCTATATGATTAATCCCACATTCACTATTTTGTTTCTTTTTTATGTATCTGTTTTCCTCTTCCAGTCATTAGAACACCTTTTGGAATTGCTGCCCCAGGCTATTTCACCTAGCCTGCGGCCAAAGTCAATCTATTAGCTGTAAAATTTGCAGAACCCGTTTCTCACTGGCTAATCATTACTCGCCAAACATAGTACAAGACATGAACACTTAAATTCCTTGTTATACCACAGCTCACTCTGTTCTTACCTAGCAGGTAGCTTTTGCAAAAGCATCAAACATATTTCTTAGGAGATTGAAGAAATATTTGAGCATTTTAATTTCTTCCTCACAAAATTAATCCGTACACCCTTCTTCAATGAATTGATTTAGCTACAGATGTCCTATTATTTCTGGTGTCACTCCAATCTCAGTGGTGAATGCATTTGTGGTGGGGAAGGGATAACATCACCCATATGTTTACCTCCCTTTCAGCAAGGTGAAACATCCTGCCTCGTTGAAAAGATCCCACCCAGTGGATCTGCAGCGAATTGCTATGATACATTATACTCATGACTAGTTGACTGGAATGTCAGTCACCACGCTGATACTGATCAGTTATATTTGTCTTAGAAAGACGCTAAGAAATGTAACCTGAAATTGTTTTAGTTCAAAGCTACAGGAATGCCCCTCCTAACCAGTGGAAAAAACAACATCAAACCAATGAAAACACAAAGAGAAAAACAAACTCGGCACATTCAGATCTGGTACAGCAAAAGTGTTGCCAGTTGTTTGTGTAACTGCATGATGCCAAAGCCCCTTATTACATTGTAGGACTTATTCAGCTGTAAATTATCATGCATATTTCATTGAAGGGATTACTGCAACAGAATTGTGTGTCTTTTTTTGTTCTATGTCTTTATAATTACACCTTGAAGCCACAACTGAATTTTACTACATATTCATGAAAAGCTGGCTTGTAATTTGATAAAGGGTAGCTTGTGTTCTTGACTCCATTCAAACAGCATCGTGAAGCTGAATTAAAGTCGGCATCTGTGTTCTCCGAGCATTAATCTCTTCAAGCATATTCCAGCTGCTATGATGTGCAAGAGGGAGATAAGTCTTAAACGGACTAAAGCTAAGCAAACCAGACAACTCTATTATTGGCTTCATAATTGCTTAATTAAACTTTTGTCACTAATCATTATGAGGGCAATGGAGCTGTTATACCAGCTTCTGTTAAGCAAAAATCAATAAACTGTTGGAGTTAATTTCGCTGTATTTTTTGTCCTGCAAATGAAATTCATTGCTGCCGGTTAGTGATCTGCTGTGCTGGATGTATACTGATATGAGCAGCCATCACCATTTGAATTGAGGGTATTCAGTAGCACATGAATATAAACAAATGGCAAACATACAGTAAATCTCTTGCATGAAGTACACCTTCTATGCCTTTATTATGGAACAATTGACCCATCTAAAATGAATTCTAATGCCAAGAAAGCATTTAGATTTAAATTACACCATGGTCGCATAGGTCTGAAAGATGATGTTATAAAAAAGATTAATATGCTAATTATTTTCTCTTCTTATTTCTCTTTCTGACATCAGTGGAAGAATATTGTGAGGCATGTAAGGATGAAGGCTGTTTTGTCATGAAATTGCTATGTTGCTCATAACACTAAGTAGGCTATAATTTGCTGTTTCATAAACTCATTCCAAATTCCAATGCGGTTTTGCAGATCTGTTTATATAAAGCTGTAATTTTGGAAGATCTGCACATTTTTTTAAACTTTGAAAGATTAAAATATCCTCCCACTTGAATGTTGGCTTAGTCTGATCAATAGCGAGGTTGTGAAATTAATGATGTAGAAACTTATATGAACACTACAAAATACACACTGGAAAAAAAAAGGACAAACACAAGCAGAGGGACTTTAGAGGATTTTTCTGATTTACAAAATAAATCATCTTTGCTTTGCAAAACAATAGAGGATGCAGGTGGGATCTCAGGGAGGAAAGGTAAGTAAACACAACCATATAAATGCAGAGGTGCATTCAGCAAGTCCTATCACTGGTTTTAAAAATATTATTTTTCCTTCACGCCTGCAGATGAATTGCTGATTGACTTATATCACACATTTATGACTATATCTGGACTGTCAACTTAGCAATCATTCACTATGTGTTGTATTTTTCTAGTTGATGACTCTTATGTTTGCATCTGTTTGATTGAATTGACATTATCAGCATAGTCTGTACTGCAATGCACAAGTCTACATTTTCCTCACAGCCATCCTCTGTTTTCCCTCCTTTCCTGAAGGCATTCACAAAATTATCTCTTCTTTCCTGAAGGCATTCACAAAATTATCTCTCCTTTCCTGATCATGCACTCAATTTGGTGTACAAGCCCGTTGATACCAGATATTGTCTCAAAGTTATCCACACTTTTCCTCTGAATGCACACAGGCGTGTGGAGAGCAGAAGTGAGATGAGTGGATGTGTGCTTGGAAAGCGGCGTGTGGAGACCACATGTGGGTGGTAGATCTGAAATGTTCTGCATTTGCTGGATCAATTTTACCCAGCCATGCTGGAGTTCATTATAGGGTCTGAGGCGTATCCCATTCTCTGTTGACAGGACGAAGAGATCAGTGGCTAATGCTTGCAGGGCTGTGCTGGAGGCTGAGAGAAAATCATAGGCAGGAGTCTTGAGTTCATTCCTGGATTTAGAGCCTCAACAAGCCCCAACCTACTTGGATCAAGAAGGGTGTCACATTTTCATAGAAATATAGAAACATAAAAACATAGAAAGTATGTGCAGGAGTAGGCCATTTGGCCCTTCGAGCCAGCACCGCCATTCAATATGATCATGGCTGATCATCCAGAATCAGTACCCCGTTCCTGCTTTTTTCCCATATCATTTGATTCCGTTTGACCTAAGAGCTATATTCTCTTGAATACATCCAGAGAATTGGCCTCCATTGTCTTCTGTGTCAGAGAATTCCACAGATTCACAACTATCTGGGTGAAATATCCTGATGTGACCATGTTGCCAGCCCACTTAATGTGCCCTCTTAAGATTACCTGTACACATTGTTCCACACATCTACTCAGCTTGAAAGTCCAGAACCTCTCATTCATTGCAGCCTCACATTGCCTTTCATTTAAAAAACAACCAATATCCAATCTTATCCTCAGTCAGTTTCAAACCTCTCATAAAGTTAACACCCACCCCTGCAGAACCTTCCAGTTATTTAACTCATAGACCTTGTCCTGATATCCTTTCACAAAGTGAGAACATAGAATATTTGGGGGGGGGGGGGGGGGGGGGGGGGGGGACAGAAAACCAAGGCTGTCTTTTCAACCATCAACCCTTTATAGAATATATAGTCCTATAGATAACCTGCCCAGGTAAACATGAAGATCAGGGGTGCAAGATTGTGAGCTTCACAGATACTAACTCCAGGAATAGGTTTAAGGTGAGAGGGGGAAATGTTATCTCGTGCACTCTACCTGGTTCATTTGGGGTTCAAACAATAGGATTCTTTCAAGTGCCGGTTAATTACAAAACCCAGGTGGTTTCATGTGTGGTTGCGAATTTAGAACATTTCAACTTTCTTATCCATTTTTCAATTTAAATTTGTCTTTCAGCACTTGATTTTCCAAAAATGGAATACAATGGTGACGGACATGCTGTATCTTATATTCTTTCACTCAATGTACTGGAACGTTGATAACGCAAATCTGTTTATTATTGATGGACCTCTCAGGATTTGTTTGTTCTGTGGCCACATTTGAATTTCCAGTCCCCACGATTGCCTGCACATTGCTATTTTTAAGAAATATTGAGTATTTTGTACAATTGGATTTAAATACAGACTGTTCTTTGGCCACAATTGACATATTTGGGCCAGAAATAGAGTACTGCCTTCACTTGATTTTAATTTGTAAGTACAGATTGGGGAAAAAATTATTTACAACAACCTAGAGCTCTGCTTTATATACAGACACAATCTGTCTTTTTGTAGATCATATAATTCAATTGCGGTTGTTCTAATAATGCTCTCCAAATTTCTCATGTAATTTTATCAAAGAGTAAATGGAAGTGTTAAAATGCCTAACTACCCCAAATCAGTTTATTTACCAGTTATAGTGATACAGTGTGGAAACAGACCCTTCGGCCCAACTCACTCACACCGCCAACAATGTCCCAGCTACAATAGTCCCACTTGCCAGCACTTGGTCCATATCCCTGCAAACCTTCCTATCCATGTACCTGTCTAACTGTTTCTTACATGATGAGATAGTCCCAGCCTCAACTACCTCCTCTGGCAGCTTGTTCCATACTCCCACCACCCTTTTGTGTGAAAAAATTACCCCTCAGGATTCCTAGTAAATCTTTTCCCCTTTACCTTGAACGTATGTCCTCTGGTCCTCAATTCCTCTATTCCAGGCAAAAGGCTGTGCATCTACCCAATCGATTCCTCTCATGATCTTATACTACTCTATACGCACCCCTTATCCTCCTGCGCTCAATGGAATAGAGAGGCAGCCCCTCCCTATAGCTCACACCCTTTAGTCCTGGCAACATCCTCATAAATCTTTTCTGAACCCTGTCAAACTTGACAAGATCTTTCCTATAACATGGTGCCCAGAACTGAACACAATTTTCTAAATGTGGTCTCACCAACATCTTATACAACTGCAACATGACATCTCAACTTCTATACTCAATACTCTGACTGATGAAGGCCAAAGTGCCAAAAGCCTTTATGACCACCATATCTACCTGAGACTCAACCTTCAAAGAACCATTCACCTGTACCCCCTCGATCCCTCAGGTCTACAACACTACCCAGAGGCCTACCATTCACTGTGTAGGTCCTGCCCTTGTTCAACATCCCAAAATGCAACACCTCACACTTCTCTGTATTAAATTCCATCAACCATTCCTCCGATAAGGGAGACTAGGCAGGAATATCAAAACGACCACCTGCAACTGAGAAAAAAAAAAGATGATTTGTGCATGAAGAAGCCATGACCAAAGCAAATATAGTAGAGCAGGGACGGAAGCCGGTTACGGAAATGGTGCTGAAGATTACCCATGACCCTACTATGAATTTTTTGTCGAGTGGACTATCTTGCTCCGCTATAGGATCTTTGGTTTCCAGTCTCATGAGATGGAGAGTGTGGAGGAAAGTGGTGCTGTAAGGGCAGTCCACATCTTTCACCAGCTCATTGTAACTTTTCCCAATTCCATAAGAACTTGGCCCTCATCACACCTGGCGTCTCTCCGCCGTAAACGGAGTTCACCTCCTAGACGCTAAACTCGTAGACCACCCACTCCTTGCTGAAGCGGATATCAAACAGCTGTAAACCACTGGCGAGACTGTGGCGGAACACGAACTCCCAGTGAAAGTACCGAATGTGGTTGTTTACAACGTGGTATCTTGGTCCACGTGGCTCGAACTGGAGGGGGCCATATGTTTGAAACTTCTGGCAAGGTCTCAGCGAGGCATAGTTGGGATCCGAATCCGTCCTTTGGATCTCTCTCGCTCTCTCAATCGCTCTCTCTCACCCTCTCGCCTCAGCATTCCCGGAATCATTTGGCGTTTTGCCGGGACGGCTGCATCTGCGGTTCCTTCCTGTTGAGGGGGGGGTGGGTGGTGGGGTGAACTCTGGCCCGTGGCAGCTCCTGGTCCATTCCCTCCGCGGGTGCCGCCTGGCCCGCTGAGTTCCTCCAGCACTCTGTGTTTTTTGTTTGGCTCTGCAGTTGAAGTTGAAGAGGGCTGTGGTGGCTCTGGGGAGTGGTGGGCAACGGCTCTGGGGACTGGGTGGCGTTTCACGTCCAGACCCTTCTGCAGACAATCACAAGTGCTCTCACCGACGAGAGTTCAGTTCAGTCTGAAGAAGGGTCTTCTCTCCAGAGTCGCTGCCTGTCCTGCTGAGTTACTCCAGCTTTATGTCTATCTTCAATTTCAGAGTTAAATAAAAAACACAGAGTGCTGGAGGAACTCAGCGGGATAGGCGGCATCTGTGGAGGGAATGGATTGGCAGTTGTTTCGGCCAGGGTTCTTCTTCAATAGGAAGCAACTGCAAATCAAAGATATTAGAGCAGATATTAGTACCTTTGCTGCAGATCAAGCATGATATTCTTCCGAATTAAATTGGAATTCGATTTTATTGTTTTCCTATTTGTCAATTTTTTGTGCCCGATTATTCGGCAGTCAATCAACTGCTGTCTCTCACAGGGTTGCATCTAATCACCGACCGGCTTCCCTTAAAATTCCCATCCAATCAACAAATCGGTCTCCTCCCGTCCAATCAGCGGCCGTCTCCAAGGGCATTGTGTCCAATGACATAATGCGCTGGTCACTCGGCGGCCAATCAGACACAATCAGACAGAGACAGAGACAGAGACAGAGACAGAGACAGAGACAGAGACAGAGACAGAGACAGAGACAGAGACAGAGACAGAGAGGCAAGAAAGCAGCTATGACATATAATACACGATAAACTATATTATGCATTCTTGTACTCTTACAGCACATTAAAAAATCCCCCCCCCCCCCCCCCCCCCACTTCCTTCCCAACCTCAGCCTCACGGACCTTAGAGTACCGCTAGTTCCTAAAACCCATTGGATCTAACCTTCAAGAGCAGCCGACCATTCCAAGTCTTGTCGAACGCCTTACTAAAGTCCATGTACAACATCTACAGCTCTGCCTTCATTAACCTTTTTGGTCACGTCTACAAAAAATCAATCAGATTTGTGAGACACAACCTCCCACGTACAAAACCATGCTGACTATCCCTAATCAGCCCTTGCCCATCCAAATGCCTATATAACCTATCCCTCAGAATACTCTCCAGTAACTTATCAACTACAGATGTTAAGCTCACTGGCTTTCAGTTCCCAATACTTTCCCTGCAGCCCTTCTTGAAAAGAGGCACAACATTTGCCACCTTCCAGTCTTCCGGCACCTCTCCTGTATATAAGGACAACTTGTAAATTTCAACCAGGGGTCCCACAATTTCCTCTCTAGTTCCCCACAATGTCCTCAGATATATCAGATCAGGCCCTGGAGATTTGTTTACCTTCAAACATGACAATACCTTCAGTACTTCTTCGACAGTAACCCTGACTGCTCTCAAGACACTTCCAGTGACTGCTCCAATTTCCTCCGTCCTACTGTCTTTCTCCTCTGTAAATACAGAAAAATACTCGTTAGGACCTTGCCCATCTCCTGTGGCTCTACACAGACGTGACTGCTTTGATTCCTGAGAGGTCCCACTCTCTCTCTGGTTACCCTTTTCCCCCGTATGTATTTATAAAATCTTTTAAGATTGTCCTTCATTGCCACCTGCCAGAGCTATCTCCTGGCTCCTTTTTGCCCTTCTGATTTCCTTTTTTTAGTTTACTCCTTAGCTCCTGAAACTCCTCCAGGGATGCACTTAATCCCAGCTACCTATACCTGTCCCATGCATCCTTCTTGTTTTTGACTAACATCTCAATTTCCCTCATTAGCCAAGTTTCCTTACGTTCCCTGCTTTGCCCTTCACTCTAACAGGGACGTACACATCCTGAGCTTTCTTCAGTACACTTTTAAAAACATCCCACTTGGCCGACGTTCCTTTCCCATTTAATAATCTGCTCCAGTCAACTTAAGAGAGACCTTCTCTCATACCCTCAAAGTTGGCCTTACCCCAGTTGAGCATTTTAACACATGGACCCTCTCCGTCCCTATTCACTTGGGACAAAAAGGCTCCTCTTTTTACTTTCAGTAATTTTTAAACTTCCTGCCAAATTTCAATTGCATTCTTTAAATCATATTACATGTCAGGGAGACATGTTTTGCCCATACAATTTCAAAATTTAGCATCTACAAATACCCTTGCATGAAAAGATGGCATGTATGAGTGACCATTGCATCTCATCCATCGGTCAAAAGCAGCTGGACAAGCACTGCAAAAGGTAAATTTTAATCCGAGATAATGCATCCTGTGCACTATACAAAGACATGTTAAAAGTATCCATAAAAACAAACAGGACAATTGAAAGAGACAAGTAGTAGGCTCTGCACAAACTGGGTCAAAAGCATATTTTGTTTCAAGACTACAGATTGTTCACTTATGAGTGACCTAGTAGACAAATCCTGATAGGTCCATGAATAATAATTCCTCCTGGTAGAATACCAGATTCACGGTATCAAAATGATCAGCCCTCGGACATTGAGTGAAAGAATATAAGGTGCAGTATGTCATTCTCTATGGTATTCCATTTAAGGACAATCAAGTCTTGAGAGAAGACATTAAACTGAAAGATTGAATGCCATTTGGCATTCCTCTACTCCTTCTTTTAAAGGTAGAAATATTTTTCCGATGTACATTCCTTATTAACTTGACTTTCTAATGTTACATTTTTCCATTTATGTCCTAGATGGTCTTTTCAGCTCTATTAATCCAAAAGAAAATATTTTTACAACTTTGCATTGACATTGGTCAAACCAATTTTGATATCTGTCAAGCTAAATTATTGAAAATTGTATATGAAAGGCTAACTTCCAAAACATGACTCACTAAGTTCTATACAGCACTAGTTATATAGTGTTAACATTTACCTGACGTCTGGCTTTAACATGGTGGCATTGCATAGGACTGGATTTTTTTTTTTGTTGCTGGACATCCTTTGTTATGACAGACAAGAATCCAAAACAATTTGTTTTGATAATACAGGTTGAGGTATATATATTTGCCAATACATCAAGTGCACACTCCTAAATAATCCATAGGGCTTACTAATGGTTCAATGATCCAACAATCCTGTATAATGTACCAGCCCACATAATATATGCTCAGGTTTTTGGAGTGAGGGTTGGACTCGTGACTGAGCCAATGCTGACCCAGTAAACTATATTTTGTAATTACTTTGAACAATGTGATTGCATTTTCCTATTCCATTTGTTTTCAATGATACGAGAAAATCAGTGACCCTAAGAAGTTGATTTAAATACAATATTATGGTGTAGAGGGATCAAGGAGCAGAAAAGGAAGATACATTTAAAACTTTATGGGAAAATGGTTTGGAATACTACTAATGACCTATAATGCTTGGGTGCACTTTGAAGGTGGAAATGCTCACCTGCATGTTAATCCTTGCTTCTATTTTCATTTAACTGTCAAGTCAGGACCACACCATCAAATTGAAATAACATTGGCAGAGTCTTGCACCAATTTAAATGCCCTATATGAGAAAAACTCTTGAAAATGTATTGCCAGATGACCAGATTTTTGCTTGGGAGGTAAATGGGATGGGGTAAGAAGTGGGGGTTGATAGGTGGATATGCATTCTCCCATCAAAATTAGAATCTTCTTTCCTTATGATACAGATAGGGGTAAGATGACCCCTCTCACCCTGGCCACAAACTCTTTGAATCACTTCCCTCTGGAAGGTGACTCCAGATTGTCAAAGCTGTCACAGCCAGATATAAAAACTGTTTTTTTTCTCAAGTGCTAGCTCTACTCAATAGCCAAAAATCTGTAGCCTCCTTTCACTCTGGTATTTTATTTAATTCACATGTTTAATCGATAATGTTTTATTATTTTAATATTTTTTAATGTTTTATGTGTCATTCCTAACTGTCACTGTATGTCATTTTGTCACTTGCAGGCAGAGCACCAAGGCAAATTGTATGTGAATACATGGCCAATAAACGTATTCATTCATTCATTCATTCATTAAGGGGAAGATTAAGGGGAAAATGCAACGCTTCATTTTGAAGATACCGTAGCACCAAATTCCATGTGTTTAACATCAAACACTATTCATTACAGCTTCTAGATCATGAGACATGGAAACATAGAAACATAGAAATTAGGTGCAGGAGTAGGCCATTCGGCCCAATATGATCATGGCTGATCATCCAACTCAGTATCCCGTACCTGCCTTCTCTCCATACCCCCTGATCCCTTTAGCCACAAGGGCCACATCTAACTCCCTCTTAAATATAGCCAATGAACTGGCCTCAACTACCCTCTGTGGCAGAGAGTTCCAGAGACTCACCACTCTCTGTGTGAAAAAAAGTATTTCTCATCTCGGTCTTAAAGGATTTCCCCCTTATCCTTAAGCTGTGACCCCTTGTCCTGGACTTCCCCAACATCGGGAACAATCTTCCTGCATCTAGCCTGTCCAACCCCTTAAGAATTTTGTAAGTTTCTATAAGATCCCCTCTCAATCTCCTATATTCTTGAGAGTATAAACCAAGTCTATCCAGTCTTTCTTCATAAGACAGTCCTGACATCCCAGGAATCAGTCTGGTGAACCTTCTCTGCACTCCTTCTATGGCAATAATGTCCTTCCTCAGATTTGGAGAGCAGAACTGTACGCAATACTCCAGGTGTGGTCTCACCAAGACCCTATACAACAGAAGTAGAACCTCCCTGCTCCTATACTCAAATCATTTTGCTATGAAAGCAAACATACCATTCACTGCCGGGCTGCACCTGCATGCCTACTTTCAATGACTGGTGTACCATGACACCCAGGTCTCGCTGCATCTCCCCTTTTCCTAATCGGCCACCATTTAGATAATAGTCTGCTTTCCTGTTTTTGCCACCAAAGTGGATAACCTCACCTTTATCTACATTATACTGCATCTGCCAAACATTTGCCCACTCACCCAGCCTATCCAAGTCACCCTGCAGTCTCCTAGCATCCTCCTCACAGCTAACACTGCCCCCCCAGCTTAGTGTCATCCGCAAACTTGGAGATATTGCCTTCAATTCCCTCATCCAGATCATTAATATATATTGTAAATAGCTGGGGTTCCAGCACTGAGCCTTGTGGTACCCCACTAGTTACTGCCTGCCATTGTGAAAAGGACCCGTTTACTCCTACTCTTTGCTTCCTGTTTGCCAGCCAGTTCTCTATCCACATCAATACTGAATCCCCAATGCCGTATGCTTTAAGTTTGTATACTAATCTCTTATGTGGGACCTTATCGAAAGCCTTCTGGAAATCCAGATACACCACATCCACTGTTTCTCCACGCTACTAATTACATCCTCGAAAAATTCCACAAGATTCGTCAGACATGATTTATCTTTCGTAAATCCATGCTGACTTTGTCCAATGATTTCACCACTTTCCAAATGTGCTGCTATCCCATCTTTAATAACTTACTCTAGCAGTTACCCCACTACCAATGTACCGACAGGAACTAAAAGCTCTTAATATAAGATCATTGGGCGTCTTCCTCAGCAATATTGTGGGCCTGGTGTGGCCAGAGCTTCACATGTGATTTCACATTAAGTTACTGACTTAAGGTGGTATTTTGGTCTTCCCCAAGCCTGTTATGAATCTTCACTGATTATATTTCATTCTCATGTCTTATATCCTTGGATTTGCTTCTGCCTGGAAAACAATCAGTCATCCGTTGATTTTGCAAGTTGTTATGATGACTATATCAATATTACTGTCTTCTTAAATTGTTTTCCATTGGGTTTGTGATACTACTTTCAAGCTTAAGGTGTTTATTCTCACACTTGTTTGTTGCATTCCCCAAAACGCATGCACACGATCAAAAGAAAAGGTTGTGAAATGCCCAGAATATTGATTTTGAGAGAAGAGCTTTGCAATACAAGGTATGTATCATTGTGTTTTACAAGTTGCATTAATACTATTACAGATCTGAGATTGCAATCTACTAAGCAGGTTTAATTGCACAGTAAAACATCCATTTAATTCAAACTTTCTGCTGTACAATACATCTCTGTTTGACACTATCTTCCAGTCCTGGAGAATGTGGATAATAGTTTTTAAACTATCCAATTATTTAAAGTTTGAGGTGGTTAAACAAGGAGCCTCAATGCTTCAATGTTTCTTCATTGTCGCATGTATTGAGGTACAGTGAAATTTATTTTTTGCATACCAGTTCAGTAAAGTGTAACAATATATAAACACAATCTTAGATTAAGTACAAAATGTATAGAAATAGTCCACTGAGACAATATACAAAGGTCGCCAGGCATTGGTGCCATTTTCAATGACACAATTGCTTCAAGTGCAGCTGGTCACAAAGGCCTGTTGTCCTGGCGGCTTGCAGGGTCGGCTTGGACAAGCGAAGATGTAAGTGTCCCCCGCTGCTTTGTGCCGCTGAGTAACTGAGACATATTTAACTCACCGATCACATGAAAGTATGCAGAGAGTGCTCTTGGAGTGAGTTACAGAAGTCTTCACTTTGGAGTATGGCCAAGCTGACAAATGAGTTATGCTTCAAATTGAACATTGGTGCAAAATAGCAATGAGTTGCATTGATAAAGCTGTAATAATAATGTCCCTACGATTGCAAAACAGATGAGGAATTGTTTGACAAGGTTTTGACAACATAATGCACTACATTAGTTCAATTTTTATTACGATCTCGTATGAACACCATTCCAATTGCACAAAGTGATTGGCAGATAAATGTCCATCATCTACAGCTGGAGTAGCAAGAATAGTCTTACTTTTAAAATGAATTACTGGTCTTTGTGATACTTGTCCTTTGGAATGTAATTGGTATTCTTTACTGATTACTTTGTGAGAGCTGAAGATTAAACTAAATTAACTTGTTAAATTAATGTGTTCAAAATACAATATTAAAATGGAAGCCAAATAATTTTGGTGAAAGGTATCATTATAAAATATATCACTTTCTACATTTCTGTGTGAATCTATATGATAAAGGAAAAATAATTGGAATGCCTCTGCCTTACAAACAAAAATTTAATTTTATTTGATACTTATTTATTTGCCTTCACAACTGGGTAACTTGTGTTAGTGGCAATACCCGCATCACTGAGAAAAGTGTGGGTTCAATATGCTCCTAAGGCTCATCATTAAAATCTATGTTGCTATTTCAACGCCAAAGTGCAAGAATACAACAGTGTCAAAGCTGATTTCTCTCAGCGAGGACCACAATATATAATATATATTCCCACTATATAATGGGAAATCTTCTTCAACATCAAAGGATTAAGGTATTGACATTAAGGTAATGACTGAATTGTAGTATTGAGACTAAAGTATTTGAACAAATTGAAGAATGACTTGAAGATGGCATCACAGGTAGATGGGGTGGTCTAAATGAAGTTGCGAGGTCATGTTGCAGACATATAAGGCGTTGGTGAGGCTGCATTTAAAGTATCGTGTTCAGTTCTGGTACCATGTTTTCGGAAAGATGTTGTTATGTTGGAATGGGTGCAGAAAAGATTTACAAGGATGTTGCCTGACCTCGAGGGTCTGAGCAATAGGGAGAGGTTGGACTCTATTCCCTGGAGTGCAAGAAGATGAGGGGTGATCTTACAGTGTATAAAATCATGAGAGGAATACATCGGGTGGACGGTCAGAGTCTCTTGCCAGAGTAGGGGCATCAAGAACCAGAGAGCATAGGTGTAACGTGAAAGGGGAAAGATTTTATGGGAATCTGAGGGGTAACATTTTCATACAAAGGGTGGTTCAAGGCTGGACCGAACTGCCAGAGGAAGTAGTTGAGGCAGGGAGTATTGCAATATTTAAGAAGCAATTAGACAGGTACATGGATAGGACAGGTTCAGAGGGATAGGGGCCAAACTCAGGCAAGTGAACTAACGCAGATGGGGCATGTTGGTGGGTGTGGGAAGTTGGGCAAAAGGGCCTGTTCCCACACTGTATGACTCTATGATTCAATGACTGCAGAAAAAAACATCAAATCTACTTTGAGAAGAAGATGGTTCAAATCTTTATTTGAATTTTAAATAAACACTAAAAGCTGGAGTAACTCACATCACCTGACCCACTGAGTTACTACAGCTTTTTTTTTGTCTATCTTCAGTTTAAACCAGCATCTGCAGTTTACTTAATTTGAACTTATTGGCTTTGTTATCTTTTCTTAGGAGGTTAATTATATACTTTTTCTGACAACTCAGATGTGAATATATTCCATTTTCTGTAACTCAAATGCAGAACTAATAAGTTTAAAATGAGTAAAGGGCCTGTCCCACTGTATGAGGTAATTCACAAATTCTCTTGAGTGTTTTTAACGAGTCCGTAGGAGGCCGTAGGAGTTTGTGAATATTTCGTAGCGGCTCGTTATGCTAACCGTAGGTACTCGGGGCATCAGGTAAGTATGGACATTTTTTCATCCCGATGAAAAATGTCCACGAGTAAAATAATAGTCGGGATGACTTGTACAGTGGGACAGGCCCTTAGAGAAGTGGCAATAGCAAAATTAACAGGACTTACAAATCTTGTGGGCCCAATGATTTCTCACCAAAATAACTATTAGTCACAATAATCATTTGCAATTTCAAGATTCAAGTGCTAAGAACTAGCTGACCTGTGCAAATTTCTGCCATGTCAGTAGTTTGTAAAGCAGTAGTCCCAGCCTGCTTATTGTACAGGATTGTGTCAAGGGTCTGGAATTGTCCACATGGACACTCAATCCCATACCAGTCACATGCAAGTAAAAATTCCCCTACCTAAAACCTGAATAGGGATCAGGAGAAGTGCACCATATTGTGGCAGTTTAACATGTGTTTCAATGCTCTTCAGTTTGAGGGCTTGGAGACCAAACCAAAGAGTGTGATCACACCAAAGAGTTGCCTTGGATTTGAAGGGGAGTCACTTCTCAATTGTTCAATTGTTCAATCAAACCAAAGAACGCTATCAAATGGCCAATGCAGATAATGCTGGACAAACCACCTAAACACAAAATAAGGATACAGAGGAAAAGAACAAACTATTTTAGCATACATTTCATAAAATTTTACAAAATCCAAAAATCCATATTAGATTGAGGACTTTAAAAATGTCTTGCCATTCTTAGAAATGTTTGTGTGGTTTGAGAATTCTGTTAATAAAGTGTGGAGTTTGTTGCATGCAGTCAAAGTGCGAATCTATTCAGATAGCAGGATCTTTCCCCATTTTATACAGTCTGAGGTATTAATGTACAAACTGAGATTGAGAATGCACTTCATGTTCTCCTGGTATCAATTTAGTTTAATTTAGAGATACAGTACAGAAACAGGCCCTTCAGCCCACCGTATCTGCACCCACCAGCGATCCACGCACATTAACACTATCCCACACACACTAGGGACAATTTTACACTATACCAATCCAATTAACCTACAAACCCATATGTCTTTCAGCTGTGGGAGGAAACTGAAGATCTCCGAGAAAACCCACGCGGTCACGGGGTGAATGTACAAACTCCGTACACGCAAGCACCCATAGGCAGGATCGAACCCGGGTCTCCGGCACTGTAAGCGCTGTAAGGCAGCAACTCTACCAATGTGCCACCATGCCGCCCTCTTTTGTAGTCATGTAGGTCACAATTTACATGCCCTCTATCAACTTAAAAGCCTGATATCTAAAGTTATGTTAGATATACCTTCAACGCTGAAAGCATGACAACTATATTAGATGCATTAACTTGTTTGTCCTACATTTCTCTCAACAAAATCCATTCACTTCCTGTAGAGCGAAGCTTTGAAGATGTGTTATCGAGTTGTGGAAGAGGGCAGCCAACATTACAAACATTAATAACGATATGGTAATGCATTGGAACATTACTTCTGGCAAAATCTGGTTTTAGTGAAGGCTGGAATATTTTTAAATCCTTATAAGCATAACAGGCAAAAAATTATCAGGTCTGAATTGGATATTCTTCCAAACCTAGCATGGATGCAAAGAAGGGTAATTAATCAGAAGTCAGCCATTGCAACTTTGCAATGCCCAGTTATTGTTATAATCCCTGTTTCTACAAATGGTGTCCATGGTGTTGACTGGGTGCAAGTAGAGGATGCAGTACTAATACTTGCTGGCAGTTTCAGTGAGCATATACTTAAAAGGTGCACTAATTGAAGTGTGTATGCGCAGCCATCTGCATATGTGTGCAGTCCTGTATGGGGGTGGGTGCACAGCGCTCTGCGACAAGTGTTGGCCACCTTGCAAGAAATTAATTTGATTTGAAAAATTTGATTAATAGAACATGGGAACATGCAGTCACCAAAGATTTTGTATTGTGAAAAGCAAGTCTTGATAGAAATGGTAAGAGAGATTTTCCAGAAGCACACTAAAGGCATTTGGAGAAGATACGTAAAGATGTCAGGGTTTATGAGGAGAAGGCAGGAGAATGGCATTAGAAAGGAAAGATAGATCAATCCTGATTGAATGGCGGATAGACTTGATAGGCCAAATGTTCTATCACTTACGAAATCAAATAGAATATTGGAGACTCTCATTGAGTGCTGAATATAATACACTAAATTGATAGCAGTGCAAGTGTACATTGCTTTCCCTGCAAGACTGGTTAGGTTTGTTTGATGGCGGTGACATGTTACAGCTGTTGGAGAGGTTATAATCATAAACACATCATATATGTTGATTATTTTATTTATTATTGTCTTTTACCTACCAATGTCACTCTTATCTTATCTTATTTTTAACCTTAATTTTATCCTTGTAATATCATTGTTGAGGTGACCCGTTGTCTTGTCAAAAACATTTAATTGTACCGTTGACCCTGTGTTAACCTACATATGACAAAAAAAACTGAACTGAACTGAACTGCTAGGGCCATATTTGGAGCACAGTGCACATTTCTGGTTGCCCTGCTATAGGAAGGATATCATTAAACTGGAACGAATGCAAACAAGATTTGAGGGTGTTACTGTGTCTGGAGGATTTGAGTTAAATGAATCACTGGATAGGATGGAACCTTTTTTTTCCTTGGTGTATAGGAGACTGAGGGGTGATTTAAGAGATATACAACCAAGAGAGGTGTAGATGAGGTGAATAGCCACAGTCTTTTCCACAATGTAGGGGAATCAAAAACAGAAGGGCATGGGTTTAATCTGAAAGGGTAAATAATTAAATAGGGCCTCAGGGGTAAGCTTTTCACAGATAGTTGTGTGTACATGGAACAAGCTGCCACAAGAAGTAGAAATGTGTACAATTATGACATTATAAAAATATTTGGGCAGGTACATTGATAATAAATGTTTGGAGGGTTATAGGCCAGGTGTAGGTAAGTGGGACTAGCTCATTTGGGCATCCTGATGGGCATGGACGTATTGTGCATGGGCCTTTTTCCACGCTGTACAGCTGTGATATGATGGTAGAAATCAGAGATGGAAGGAAGTGACCACCAGATTGTTGTGGAAACAAAGTTCTGTCTTCACACAGGACATTCTCAGTGGATACAAGGCTGTACGATTGTATAACATTGGATAGACTCAAGCAGATCTGATAACTCAAATTCAATGATCTCTGAGATAGATGTTTTGGACCATCAGCAACAGCACAGTCTGCAACATCTTTGTCTAGTATATTCTTCAGTCTATCATTGCTTTCAAGCAGGTGGATCAACTCATCAGTAGAGGTAATGCAAGGTGCAATGCCAGACACCAGCACTTAACAATGATGGATTGCCAACGTGAAGCTGCTATATAGGGCTGCTTGTGAATTAAAGAGGAAAATTATGCAGAAAGAATTGAGTGAGCCCTCAAACAGCAGATAAAATTGAACATTGGCAATTTATTTGGAAATCTGCACTTTCTCCAACCATATCTACAATACATCCAAATCCTAATGCATCCTTTAATTACCTGTCTCACTATGCTCAAGTCCACCTTAAGTGCTGTTTGCAAACTTGATAACCAGTGTACCTATATTTTCCTCAATCATTATATATCACAAACAGAGATCCCAGCACTCATCACTGTGAAATACCACTGACCACTGACTTGCAGTTACAATAAAACCCCTCCACCAATACCTTCTGTCTCATATGGCTAAACCAAATTTGAACCTAATCTACTAAATCTCAATATCCCACATGCCTTAATTTTCTCAATCAGTTTACCAGGGGGGACATCGTTGAATGCTTTGCTAAAGTCCACATAGACAACATTCATGGCCCTAACCTCAACCATCTTTGTAACCTCCTCAAAAACGCAAGTTTTATCCTTCATAAAGCCATGCTGAGTTTGCCTTTTCCAGTTGTGAGTAAATTCTGGCTCTCAGAATCTTCTCCATTAATCTCCCTGTAATTGATGTAAGGGTCACGGACTTAGGATTTCCTGATTTGTCTCTGTTGCTCATCTTAAACAGACGATGGTTTTGGAAACCTAAGGCAGTAGGGTAACACCTGAGGGGTTCCTAATGCTTAAGGCTAACTTCAATGGCCTAGCTTCCCAGTAGGAATGTTACTGATTATTTGCTTTTGCAAACGCCGTAAACCAGCCATATCCTCATTCCCAATTTCAAGAATCGTCAGCAGCATAAAAAAAACTGCAAACCTGATTTTTGAAAACAATTTAAATTACACAGAAATATTTTATCTTGCACTCTTTTGCCTTCTCTTTCCTTGCCATTGTATGATTTTCTCTGTACTGTTTGCTCTTTGGTAACGTGCAAATAATTAATATTTGCATATAAGACCATATCAATGGTCAAAGGATGATTTGTTCTTGTGTAGTAGGTTGGTTGGAACGAACATGTCGAATAAATATTAAAAAAAAAAAATATGTAAGATTTTATTCTTGCAATGAAATTGTAATGTGTCACATTTTGGTTTGAGATACTATTTTGCTTTTGGGAAAAGACAACCAAAAAGAGATAATGACTTTAAAAAATATGATATAACTATTTCAATATAAATTAAGTAGACAGAAATCAATTGTGTCAAATTACAGACCAGATTATTATGTTGTTGCATAACAAGCTTGTTCCTACGCCTTGAAAAAAAAAGCCTAATCAGCTATTGTCACTTGGTGTTTAAAGAAGCTCTGACAAGCATTCTGCCTGTCAAACAAAAATACAACAAGCAACTGGAAGTATTAATTTGCCATAAAACCACCACATTTACAAAATCCCCTTTAGTGAAACCTAGCAATATCGGTATTCATCTGCACACAAAAATCACTTAAACATACTTAATATCACACTGTATTCCCAATGGGTCTTGATAATTGGTTGAGTTGAGTTCTGTCTGAATTCCAAGGTATTTTTAATTGCCAGTTAAGGGATGAGGAGGTGCACTTTCCCCAAGGATTTCCATTACCCAATCACCTCTACAGGTAATAGTCTAAGCGAAGCAAATCTTTCATAATGAGCAGATTTATCAGATATGTTTTGATCCTTTCCAGAACTTTGGTTTGATTATGTTTCTGCTCACATTTTCTGAGGAAAAACCCTGGGCATGTTAGGAGAAAGTGGAGTATGAATCATCTGACATTTAAGCACCATCTTATATATCACATTATTGAGCAAGCCAGAAATGAAAACAGGGTAATACTTGATTTATCCAATCCACCAGGGGACAAAGATTATTTTTTTAAATGGCAGATTTTGGAATATTTCTATATATACACATTGAAATAATAAAATATTATGCAGACACAAGAGACTGCAGATGCTGGAATCCAAAATAGCATTTAAAATCTAATTCTAAAATAGCATCGGAGAACATAACTATAATTATCTGGTCTTGCCATTTTTTTAATGTCACGCAATATATTTAGTTAGAGTTGCTATTGTTACAAGAAACGTAGCTTTAGTTTTCAGTATAGGACAAATTGTATAGTAAGCAGAAATAAAGTTTCATCCTTTTAAAAAATGTGAGTGATAGCCTGTATAAATAACACCCATTATTATTACTTTTCCTTAACTGTACTTAATGTTGTTCAATATGTTCAGTTCAATAACCTCAATATTCTGGCATTGGTAATAGTGAACTATTATTTTATGTATTGTTGAAAAGTGCATGGACCTTGCATACCATACTTTATGCTGTTCCTTTATCTGCCAATGTTTGAAACTGAGGACAGATGTGCACAAAGCCTGTTCAGCTCAAATCGACTCTCTGGTGCTTCACAGCAAGTAGCCAGCACCAGGCCATTCTCAGCTGCTCTCAATCTCCAGTAATTAGCCTGCAATGGTGGCTACCTCTTGTGCTTTTGCCTGTGAGAGCCACTTGACACAGCAGACATCAGAGGGATTTGCAGGAGGCTCTTGTGGTGCCCGAACAGCTCTTAATTAACCACTTAGGTATCTCTCTTTGCTCTCTCACTTGGTGCTTTCCAAATGGTAGAGGCTGCACTCTGGATCTAAACACCGGGGAAGCATGCTATCAAAAGATCTTGTAAATGAAGGCTTGTGTAAATTATTTTTAATGATTCCCTCCTGGCACATCATTATGTTTGTAGTTACACACACACACTTCTGGGACAGCTCATCTTCCATAAGGTCAGCTGTAGGACCACCTTAACTAGCTGCGTTCAGTAAATGGCTTATTAATTAGCACAGTGATTTTACATTGCTGTGAGCTGTGATGTATCTAGCTTGAATCATAAGTGCACAGGTTTGGTAAGACAGCTATCTCATTGCTGCTTATGCAAATTGCTATATTAAAAAATCATTACTGATCCAAACAAAGTTAAAATAAGAATTACAATTATGTGTATTATAATTAGTGCATTCACATTTTAATCCCATTGCATTTTCATCTTGTGTTAAAGATGCAAAAAGTGATCACTTTTTGACGCAGGTGTTGCTTTACATTTTGGCTGTGTGGAGCAGTGAATTTATTTTAATTTGTTTTAGTTACAAAAGGAAATATGCATATATTCATAATAAATATTCACAGTAGAAAAGTTTGTCTCAAAGGAATATTGTTAGATCAAATGCATACATATACAGTGGATATAATGACATTTTTAGTTGTGTGTTTTTGTCTTTATATTTACTTGCTAGTCCTTTTTGTATTGAAAGTATGAAGCTGCTTATCAGAGAATAAAAACTGTTAATTCCTTAATGAATTCTGTTCTATTGTCAAAATGGGAATGGGATTTGTATAAAAATTGGCTGCTACAATATCTATATGTATCGTATCCCTTCAAATTTCTGATAAACGCAGAATTTAAATAGTTTTGCTCAATCTTTCTATTGGCCGTGAGTTGAACGTCGTAGGTGCAATAACACCTGAGAGAGCGGATTTTATTAAAAGCAAAACAAAAATTATGGTATCAAGGAAGCTTACCTCAACAATCCCACAGACCCCTAATTCTAATCAATTCTATTTTATGTCTCTTCTGTACAGCATCTCACTGAGGTGGCATTTAACATCAGGATTTTTTTTAAACATTGATGGTAAATACTGGTCAAGATTGAAGATTATTTAATAAAAAGAAATGTTGCAATGTGGATTGAAAATTGTCTGAGTAACATGAAACAGAGCAGACAGACCTGACAATCCTTTGTATGATTTCCAGGGAGGATGTTTTTTTTTCTTAACTGGAGTCTAGAATTAGGAGGGTCACAATCTCAAAATAAGGGATGGCCATTTAAAACTGAAATAAGGATAATCTACTTCATTCAGAGGGTGATGAATCTTTGGAGCTCCATATATTGGAGGAATAGTGAGGCTCAGCAATTCTTTGGGGTGGGAGATTGTAACCTTCACGTGGTCCGCCCTGTTTCGACGAATGCAATCAACCTGGAGTGCACAATCAACTAAGATCAAATAGAACAAGTTGTCCTACAACTTTAGGCTGTGCATGCCATACGCAAGAAGAAGAAGAAGCAATTTTTTCAATTACCTAAAGAGATCAATCGCTTTCCAGAAAAAAATGACACAAAGTGCTGGAGTAAATCAGCGGGTCAGGCTGCCTGACCCATTGAGTTCCTCCAGCACTTTGTGTCATTTTGTGTAAACCAGCTTCTGCAGTTCCTTGTTTCTACTAATACATTTCTAGATTTTAAAGGAATTGAAAAAGATGGGATAGGTCACATCCTGTTCCCTTTCCTTTTGATCGCTACAATGCATAATATTAAGCTAGGAAATGCCAGAGATACGATTTTGAAAATAAACCACAACATCTGTTGTTTGTGTGTTGGGCAGTCTATAAAATCTGGCCTATTTAGATATATTTGTGATTCTTCCCGTCTCATCCAAGTCATGCATTATCCTGGCTTGGAAACACATTCATCAATGGTAAAGGGTCAAAAATCCTGGAGCTCCTTCCCAGACAACACAGCAGTATCAACATGACAAATTTTGAAGGTAGCTCACCACTAACTTTTCAAGAACAAGAGGAAACAAGTGAATAGTGGTTTAGCCCACATTTGCATCCCATAAATTAATTAAAGTGTTAATATACTGTAATCCTATCAGGAACACATTTCTCATGGTACCTTGGGTGACCATCCAAATCATATCCATCAGCATAGAAACATAGAAAATAGGTGCAGGAGTAGGCTATTCGGCCCTTCGAGCCTGCACCGCCATTCAATATGATCATGGCTGATCATCCAACTCAGTATCCTGTACCTGCCTTCTCTCCATACCCCCTGATCCCTTTAGCCACAAGGGCCACATCTAACTCCCTTTAAATATAGCATCAAGACACCTTACTATGTTTTGAGGAATGAAAATCAACAGTGAAGCACAGTTCACTCCTGGTGAGACAATAGAAGAAGACCCACACAATACAATATGACTTGTTGAATTATTTTTATTAGCTTTATTTGTATGCATGATTGTTTAAGTCCAAGGTTTTGAAAGAGTAAGTTGTAAGCTTGAATCACTGTGAAAAAAACAGTTAAATCCAAACACTTGCATGAAACGATAGCTCCATTGGCAACAACAGTAACCAACATAGAACCAATTCCAATACTCTACTGGTCAGTGATCAGAGACGACCATCAGCAATGCAGTTCAACAACTTGAATAACCACATTGTGTTCATATTGATAATATGTGTCCAAAATCAGGCCTCTTGCAGTCCCATGATTATAGAGTCACATGAACAGCCAAGTAATAGTGATGACAGCTGTAATTTTGTGCCAACATGAAGCTATGCTTTTTACAACGTGGAAAACAATGAAACCTCGTAACCCAGTCAAAAGGATACATGTGGCACTGATTTTGTTGAATATGTTATTAATCTATCCAGAGGTCAGCCTACTTTACAGCCAAAAAACCTTTGGCTTTGTCATCACCAATCACTTCTACTCCATGAATTAGAAGTCATCTTGGAAGCCATCGTTCATACATTCATAAGGTCATAAGTGATAGGAGCAGAATTAGGCCATTCAGCCCATCAAGTCTACTCCGCCATTAATCATGGCTGATCAATCATTCCCTCTTAACCCCATTCTCCTCCTCATAACCCTTGACACCCCAACTAAACAAGAATTCCATATATCTCTACCTTAAAAATATCTATTGATGGCCTCCACAGCCTTCTGCGGCCATGAATTCCATAGATTCACTACCCTCTGACTAAAGAAATTCCTCCTCATCTCCTTACTTAAGGAACATCCTTTAATTCTGAGGCTATGACCTCTGGTCCTCAAATCTCCCACTAGTGAAAACATCTTCTCCACAACCACTCTATCCGAGCCTTTCACTATTTGGTTTAATTACCAAGAAAGTTAGAGCCACCATATGTGTATATATCTCAGTAGTAGATCACTACACATATCTTGGATAGCATGGACAGACATAATGTAGCCTCTATATTAAATTTGAGGAGAGATTTTTTATGTGGCAAATTAAATTTAATTAATTCCTACTTCAGCAATCATATGTCACTGACAAGGCTACCATTTATTGATCATCCTTAATGACCATTGAGAATGTGATAGGTTAAGATAGACTGCAAAATGTTGATGTCAGGGGACTTGCCGTTGAATGTTAATGGTCGAGGATGAGACTCTTTTATTCATTGCCTGACACATTTGTGGCACAAAAAAGTTATTTATCTTGTATCAGCCCAAAGTTGGCTCGGTCTTGCAACAGGCAGGCAAGAACAGTTACATTTGCTTAGGAGTTGTGAATAGCTGTGTGCAAGTATCTGTGAAGGACACCACCTCCAACCCTTTGTGTCGAAGGAAAGGTCATTAAATATAGAAGCTGAAGATGGATATGTAGGCCTAGGTCACTGTTGCTGCAAACTCCTGCAGTGATATTCCAGGGTTAGGGTGACTGATCTCCAACAATTGTAATCCCCTTCCATGGTGTGAGGCGTGACTCCAACTCTTGGAATGTTGACCTCTTGATGCCGATTGATTTCAGTTTACTCTGGGCTCTGAGTACCACATGCTGTCAAATGCTGCCTTGAAACTTGGCAGTAACTCTTGCATCTTCTCTGAGATTCAACTCATTGGGCTACGTCAGAATGAGGAGTAGATTAACTTTTAGTTCTGATGAACCCCAAGCTGGGTATCATTAAATAGGTAAACTGGTGACAGCAATGCTTGATTGCATTGTTGATTTCCCCTTCCATCATTTTGACTATGATTGGAAGTGGATTAATTGAGCAGATTTGCCTGTTTGTAATTTTACTTTTTTCTGCGTGTTTGCTCAGAACATATCTGGACACTTTTCATTACATCCCGAAGATGCCACTGTGTTAAACTATACTGGAATATCTTGACTATTGAGATGTGGCTAGTTCTGAAGCATTCGTTTTTTTATTGCTACAACTGGGATGTTGTCTGGATTGATTGCTTTTTGCCATATCCAATTTTTGTCCATGTTATCATTTGGATTGAATCACATTGGCTGAAAAGTGGCTTTTGTGATGGTGGGAATCTTGGGAAGAAGTCAAAATGGATCTTTTGTTTAGTACTTTCAGCTGCAGATGGTTGTCTTCAACATTTATTTGCTCAGCCCCACAATAATGAATTGGAAATGTTCTTGGAGTCTCCTGCTCACATTAGTGTCTACCACCATTCATGATGAGATGTCATTAGTCTTCAGAGCTTTGATCTGATTTGGTAGTTGTAAGATTAGCTGTGTCTGTGTATTCTGTTTAAGGTGCATAGATTCCATCCACTCACTTCCATCTTTCCCCCAACATCCCAACACACTCCATCACCCACATGCTCTCCCCAAACTCGCCTGGTAGGGGAACCCGCCCGGTAGGGATCTTGCCCGGTAAATCCGAATCACCCCCACAGATCTCCCAGGAGGCTGTGAAAAAGCCGGGCGGGCGAAGCCTGCCTTGGCCGTGATGGAGCCTCGCGGCGATGGGGCCTCAGCGGTGGTGAAGCCATGCGGGGCGACGAAGCCAGCATCCTCGGTGTGAAGATGAGATGTTCTCTCTATAATAATTGTGCAGTGGTCATTTCTACTGATATTATCACAGACAAGTGCATTTGCCACATGGAAGGTTTGTCAGGATGAGGTCGTTGGCTTTTCCTAATGCTCTAGACACAAATGGGGAAATGTGTCCCTCAGAGTTCAGCCAGCTCAGTTAGTTGTGGTGCTACCAAGCTATTCATGGTCCTTCACCTAGCTACTGTGGCATAGGTGGTTCTGCCTCACAATGCCACGGACCCAGATTTGATCCTGACCGGATGCTGTTTGTGTGTAGTTTGCAAAATATTCCTGTGACTCAGTGGGCCAAAGGTCCTGTTTTCATGCTGTATCTTTCAATCAATTCAATTATATTACATCCTTATCTTTTCTATTTTCAATGCTCCTGCCTAGTGTCCTTAGACACTGAACGCTGATTATCCGAGGAAGGGTGGTCGGTAACATTAAGGAAGAGGTTTCTTTGCCAATGTCTCAATGACACTATGAGGCTTCATGTGGTCTGCAGTCAATATAGAGGGCTCACTGGCCTATGTCCTCCCTCCTGTAAACCAATGGCCTGCTCCAACCTTAAGGGTGCACCGCAGGTAAACAAGGAAATGTGCTGGGGAAGTCCAGCATGTAGTCTACAAAAATGACTCTCAGACTGTTGCATGACTACAACCTGGTACTCTTCTCTCAATTTGGAATATTATTCCTGATCCTCTGACATTTATCAGGTGGATGTTACAAGAGTAACATGATTGATAGCAACACTGAGTCATCTTGATGTGGTTTTTACATCATTTAAGAACCAACAGTTTGGTAACTCTGGACGTTAAATAAAATAGTTATCTACAGGCACCCAAACAGTAACCTGAAGATAGAGTGCAAGTTGCATCAGGAGTTAAAATTAGCATGTAACAAAGGTAATGCTATGGAGGTTATGGGAGATTTCAACATGTAAGTAGATAGGAAAATCAGGATGGTACTGGACCCTAAGAAAGAGAGTTTGCAGAGTGCCTCCGAGATGGATTTTTAGAGCAGTTTGTACTAGAGCCTATTAGAGAGAAGGCAATTCTGGATTAAGTGTTGTGTAATGAACCGGATTTGATATGAGAACTCAAGGTAAAGGAACCATTAGGAGGTAGTGACCATAATATGATAAGTTTTAATCTGCAATTTGAGAGGGAGAAGGTAAAATCGGCAGTGTCAGTATTGCAGTTGAACAAAGAGGATTATGGAGGCATGAGGGAGAAGCTGGCCAAAGTTGACTGGAAAAGGACCCTAGCAGGGATGATGGTGGAACAGCAATGGCAGGTATTTCTGGGAATAATCCAGAAGATGCAGGATCATTTCATTCCAAAGGGGAATAAGATTCCCCTTAGAGAAAGAGGCGACTGTGGCTGACATGGGAAGTCAAGGAGAGTATAAAAATAAAAGAGAAAACATATAACATAGCAAAGATGAGCGGGAAGTCAGAGGATTGGGAAAATTTAAAAGATCAACCGAAGATAACTAAAAAGGCAATACGGGGCGAAATAATGAAGTATGAAGGTAAGCTAGCCACGAATATAAAGGAGGATAGTAAAAGCTTCTTTAGATATTTGGTTTTTTGTGTTTTTTATACATATTTTCATTCTTGTACAACTTCATACTTTTGGTTCAATAATAAAAGAACAGTGAGAGAAAAAAGAAATAAAGAGTGTCGGAATAGATATACAAACGAGTAGAAACAGAAAACAAAAAAAATAAACAAAAAGTTAAAAAAAAAGAGAGATTAGGGGAGATCTACCTATCTCATATTTTTGCCCATCCGTCACCCAGTTCTAAACCATTTAATTTCTAAGGTTATGTTATGTTGCACCATATGCTTGTAAAAAGTTGATAAACGGAGACCAAATCTTTAAGAATTGGTCTACTTTGCCTAGTAAGAGGAATCTCATTTCTTCAAGATGTAGCGTTTCAGACATGTCTGAGATCCACATTTTGAATGTTGGTGTAGGTGCGTTTTTCCAAAATTTAAGTATAAGTTTTTTCGATGTTATTAGACCATAATTAAGAAAAGCTTCTTGGAATATAGTTAGTTTACTTCCCTCTTCCATTGATCCAAAGATAATCAATTCGGTATTGGGTTTCAATTTTGAGTTAAATAGTTTTGTAAAAATTCCAAAAATTTCATTCCAAAATGTTTACAGTTTTGTACAAGAGACAAAGGAATGTGCTATAGTGGCATTTTGAGTTAGACATTTGTCGCAGATGGGGGAAACATTTGAAAATATTTTATTCAGTCTTGTTTTCGAATAATATAATCTATGTAAAATTTTAAATTGAATTGGGTTATGTCTTACATTCATTGAACATTTGTTTACATATAATAAATGTTTATCCCATCTATCGTTCGGAATTTTTATCAATAACTCTTGTTCCCAGTCTCTTCTAATTGCTTCTGTCGTTGGTGTTTCTATATTTAGAATTATATTATATAAGTAAGATATTAAATTGCTTGATTCTGCCATTCTATTCATTCCTTCCTCCAATAGATCTGGGGTTAAAGTTTGATATCCTTGTATATACTTTTTCAAATAATCTTGAATTTGAAGGTATTTGAAATATTGATTACTTTTCAAATTATATTTTAGTTGTAATTGTTGGAATGATAAAAGTTTTCCCATTTCATACATATCTTCCATCATTTTAATTCCTATTCTTTCCCAATGGATAAACGTTTTATCAATAATGGATGGTTTGAATAAGGGATTATTAGCTATTGGAGAAAGAAGCGATAATTTTCTTAATTTTAAAGTTAATTTTATTTGTTTCCAAATTCGTATTATACTATGAATAATTGGATTCTTCTAGTATATTACATTGTCCAGTTTTATCGGGGAAAGAAAGATCACTCCTATATTATAAGGGGAACAATCCTCTCTCTCCATTCTTATCCAATCTACCTGTTGGGCAGAACTGTCCAACCAGTAGATTATATTTTTAATATTCACTGCCAATAATAATACAATAAAGTTAGGGAGTGTCAGTCCCCCTGATTCTTTAGATTTACACAAGTGTTTTTTTTTAAATTCTGTGTGATTTATAATCCCATATGAAGTTTATAATATCAGAATCTAATTTTTTGAAGAATTTTTTAGGTATGTATATTGGTATTGATTGAAATAGGTACAATATTTGTGGTAAGAAGATCATTTTTATCGCGTTTATTTTGCCTATTAAAGACATCGGCAGTGTCTTCCAAAATTTAATCAGCCCATTTAATTTAGTTAATAAAGGCATATAGTTTGCGTTGAGTATAGTTCCTAGTAATTTGGATGCCCAAATACTTAAATTTTTCTGTTGTAATTCTAAAAGGGAATTTCCACAGATATGTCGACTCTTGAGGTTTTATCGTCATAATTTAGCTTTTGTTCCAATTTATTCTATATCCTGAAAAAAAAACAAATTCCTCTATTAAATTTAGTATATTTGGTATGCTAATTTTTTGAATTTGTAATATATAATAATATGTTGTCTGCATATAATGAAATTTTATTATTTGAGTGTTTGGTAATATACCCATGAATATTCGGATGGCTTCTTATACTTTCAGCTAAAGGCTCTATCACTAGTGCAAATAGCAGGGGCGATAACGCGCACCCCTGCCTATTGCCCCTTGCTAAGTGGAATTTCCGGGATAATATATTATTAGTTAGTATTCTAGCCGTCGGCTTATCATATAATAATTTTACCCATGAAATAAAATTATCTCCCATGTTAAATTTTTCCAATACTTTGAATAAATATTGCCAATCTACTTGATCAAAAGCTTTTTCTGCATCCAATGAAATAATTGCTAGTTCGTCTTCAGTATTCTGTGAGTACATTATATTTTAGTCAACCGTCTCAAATTGTTAAATGAGTATGTCTTTGGTATGAACCCTGTTTGGTCCGGATTTATTAGTTTACTAACATATTTACTCAATCTTCTCGCTAGGGTCTTTGTTAATATTTTTTGGTCTGTATTTAGGAGTGCAATAGCTCTATATGAGCCTGGGTCTTCTAGATCTTTATCCTTTTTTGGTATAAGTGTAATAGTTGACTCAGTTAGTGTTTCTGGTAGTTTATTTTCTTTAAAAATGTATATATATAAATCTTGCCACCGTGGAGAAATTATCTCGTAGAATCTTATATAGAATTCATTACTAAGGCCATCTGGTCCTGGGGTTTTGCCATTCTTCAATGAACTAATTGTTTCTTCTATTTCCTGTAGTGTAATCTGAGCTCCTAATGCCTCTTGTTCCACCATATTTAATTTTGGAAGTTATTACAGTTATCTAAGAAATTTGTAACTTGAGTATTATTTAGGGGAAATCATGCTTGACAAATCTTGATTTTTTTTTTTGAGGATGTAACAAGTAAAATGGACAAGGGAGTGCCAGTGGATGTAGTGTATCTGGACCTTCAGAAAGCCTTTGATAAGGTCCCACACATGAGATTATTGGGCAAAATTAGAGCACATCGTATTGGGGGTAGGGTATTGACATGGATAGAAAATTGGTTGGCAGACAGGAAACAAAGAGTATGGATTAACCGGTCCCTTTCAGAATGGCAGGCAATGACTAGTGGAGTGCTGCAAGACTTGGTACCGGGACCGCAGCTATTTACAATGTACGTACATTAATGATTTAGATGAAGGAATTAAATCAACTTAAGCAAATTTGCAGACGATACAAAGCTGGGTGGCAGTGTGAACTGTGAAAAGGATGCTGTGAGGATGCAGAGTGACTTGGGTGTGTGGGCAGATGCATGGCAGATACAGTATAATGTGGATAAATGTGAGGTTATCCACTTGGTGGCAAGAACGGGAAGGCCAATTATTATCTGAATGGTGTCAGATTAGGAAAAGGAGAAGTACAATGAGACCTGGATGTCCTAGTACATCAGTCACTGAAAGTAAGCATGCAGGTACAACAGGCAGTGAAGAAAGCTAATGGCATGTTGGCCTTCAGAACGAGAGGAGTATAGGAGCAAAGAGGTCCTTCTGCAGTTGTACTGGGCCCTGGTGAGACCTGGTGAGATTAGTTTAACAAATATATATTATCTAGATCAGACATGGAATTAGAACTTGTAGTTGATCGGGACCTCTGGTGTTATGGACTGGTAACTTAAATATGTACCATTGTACATGGTGGAAAAAAAAAGTTGAGTTTTCAATGCTTCAAATGTGCACTTCCTTTACATTTTATTAGTTGTAATAATAGAATCAATATTTTGTATTGACACATTGAAGTCAGATTTGAATGTGACTATGCTTTTCAAACTGTTTGCCCTTCATCTTTATAATAAACAAATAAAACTGTTCTTGTAAATGGAGAGCCTTCATCTGTAATGCTGGCATGCCTTGAAGTGATGCAATGTTTCTGGGTTGTTAGTGGGTCAGTCACTCACCATTTATCTATTATTTTAGCCATTGTATTTTGTGTCTAGCCTTGTTGAGTGAATTATTATTAGTGAACCCATGATATTGATGGTGGGAACTGATAATAATTATTCTGTTGCTATTCAAAAGGAAGTGGTCACATACTGTATTGCTGCAGATGGTGATTGCCTGGCACATGTACGATGCAAATGTGATTTTCCACTTGCCAGCTGGTGCCTGAATGTTGTCCAGGTCCAACCACATTACCAGAGGAAATTTTAACCAGTCTGAAAAGAGTGCAATCATCAACCCATTTCTGATCTCTTATTATAGGAAAGAGTATTGAAGTCCTTTGGCTTAATATTAACCATATAACCATATAACAATTACAGCACAGAAACAGGCCCTCTCGGCCCTTCCAGTCCGTGCCGACCATTTGTTTTCCCCTAGTCCCATCTACCTGCACTCAGACCATACCCCTCCATTCCCTTCACATCCATATACCTATCCACTTTACTCTTAAATGTTAAAATCGATCCTGCCTCCACCACTTCTGCTGGAAGCTGATTCCACACAGCCACCACCCTCTGAGTAAAGAAGTTCCCCCTCACATTGCCCCGAAACCTCTGTCCCTTAATTCTCATGTCATGCCCTCTTGTTTGAATCTTCCCTACCCTCAATGGGAAAAACGTATCCACGTCAACTCTGTCTATCCCTTTCATCATTTTAAAGACCTCAATCAAGTCCCCCCTTAACCTTCTGCGCTCCAAAGAATAAAGACCTAACTTGTTCAACCTTTCTCTGTAACATAGTTACTGGAACCCTGGCAACATTCTAGTAAATCTCCTCTGTACTCTCTCTATTTTGTTGACATCCTTCCTATAACTAGGCGACCAAAATTGTACACCATACTCCAGAATTGGTCTTACCAATGCCTTGTACAATTTTAACATTACTTCCCTACTCCTATATTCAATGCTCTGATTTATAAAGGCCAGCACACCAAAGGCTTTCTTTACCACCCTATCTACATGCGATTCCACCTTCAGGGAACTATGCACAGTTATTCCTAGATCCCTCTGTTCCACAGCATTCCTCAATTCCCTACCATTTACCATGTACGTCCTATTTTGATTTTCCTGCCAAGATGTAGCACTTCACACTTAACAGCATTAAACTCCATCTGCCATCTTTCAGCCCACTTTTCCAAATGGCCCAAATCTCTCTGTAGACTTTGAAAATCTACTTCATTATCCACAACACCACCTATCTTAGTATCATCTGCATACTTACTTATCCAATTTTCCACCCCATCATCCAGATCATTGATGTAAATGACAAAGAACAGTGGACCCAACACAGATCCCTGAGGCACCCCACTGGTCACCGGCATTCCAACCTGACAAACAGCCATCCACCATTACTCTCTGACATCTCCCATTCAGCCACTGTTGAATCCATCTTGCTACTCCGCCATTAACACCCAAAGATTGAACCTTCTTAACCAACCTTCCATGGGGAACCTTGTCAAAGGCCTTACTGAAATCCATATAGACAACATCCACTGCTTTACCCTCATCAATTTCCCTAGTTACCGCTTCAAAAAATTCAAGAAGGTTTGTCAAACATGACCTTCCAGGCACAAATCCATGTTGACTGTTCCTGATCAGACCCTGTTTATCCAGATGCTTATATATATTATCTCTAAGTATCCTTTCCATTAAGTTGCCCACCACTGACGTCAAACTAATAGGTCTATAATTGCTAGGTTTATTCTTTGAACCCTTTTTAAACAATGGAACAACATGCGCAGTACGCCAATCCTCCGGTACTATTCCCGTTTCTAATGACATTTGAAATATTTCTGTCATAGCTCCTGCTATTTCTACACTAACTTCCCTCAATGTCCTAGGGAATATCCTGTCAGGACCTGGAGACTTATCCACTTTTATATTTTTCAAAAGTGTCAGTACTTCCTCCTCTTTGAATCTCATAGTTTCCATAGCTACTCTACTTTTTCCCCTTAACTCACCGAGTTCAATATCCTTCTCCTTGGTGAATACCGAAGAAAATAAATTGTTCAATATCTCCCCCATCTCTTTGGGCTCTGCAGATGGCTGTCCATTCTGGTTCTCTAATGGTCCAATTTTATCCCTCGTTATCCTTTTGCTATTAATATAGCTGTAGAAACCCTTTGGGTTCACTTTCACCTTTCTTGCCAAAGCAACCTCATATCTTCTTTTAGCCTTCCTAATTTCTTTCTTAAGATTCTTTTTACATTCTTTATACTCCTCTAGCACCTAATTTACTCCATGCCTCCTATAATTATTGTAGATATCTCTCTTTTTCGAAACAAGTGTCCAATTTCCCTTGAAAACCATGGCTCTTTCCAATCAAAAATCTCCACCCTAGGTCCAGTTCTGACTCTCCCATAATTATATTGAAACTAATGGTATTGTGATCACTGGTCCCGAAGTGCTCACCAACGCATACCTCCGTCACCTGACCTGCCTCATTTCCTAACAGGAGGTCCAGCACTGTCCCTTCTCTGGTCGATACCTCTATGTACTGCTGCAAAAAACTATCCTGCACACATTTTACAAACTCCAAACCATCCAGCCCATTTACAGAATGTGTTTCCCAGTCTATTTTTGGAAAATAAATCTCCCACAATCACTACCTTGCACTACTAATATCTGCTATCTCCTTACATATTTGCTAATTCATCCCCATTTGGCTCTCCTAAAAGACACCGTGCCACTTCTCAGCACCCATGCAACACCTCCCCTCTGGTCCCTCCAATTCTATCACACCTGAAGCAACGAAAATCCTGGAATATTTAGTTTCCAATCACAGCCCTCCTGTAACCATGTTTCACTGATTGCCACAACATCATATTTCCAGGTGTCAATCCAGGCTCTAAGTTCGTCCACCTTACTTACAATGCTCCAATTAACATAAAGTGAAGAATATATGGAATCATTAAGTTATAGGTTGTGGTTGGATATATTCCTTTTGGTACTGATGACAGTGAATGAAAGATCTATTCTGAATCTTTCTGATTTAGCTTGGTGAGAGATCCACAAAGGCTCAATGTTGTACTAGAATAGTTCATCAGAGCTGTACAATTTCCAATACTTCCATGGCTTCTCTGCCTTCTACTTGCCATCAGATCTGAAGTATTTACATCCGTTAACATTGTTTCTACTACCACAGATGTTGCTTAACTGAGTGTTTCCAGCATTTTCTGTTTTTCATTTCAAAATTTTCAATATCGAATTAACAGTTTTTCATTTTCAATTCAGATCAACACTATTTGAGAACTATTTTTCTTTAAAGACATTAGTGTTGTTGATATTTAACTCTAGGTGACGGAATAATACTATCAGTATTTCATCCAAGATAGATTCAGTGGAAGATTATTCTATCTACAACTGAGATATGGGATCTATCATAATTAGTAAGGTTTCTGCCTACAAGGGAGATTCCGTGGTAGTCTGGCGCATTGATCTCTACAAGACTGAGGCCAGGCACCAACTCTCAGACACCTCCTCCTACTTATCCTTAGACCATGACCCCACAGACGAGCACTAGGCCATTATCTAAAACACTATCACTGGCTTCATCACGTCCGGCTCCCTGCCCTCCCAAGCCTACGGCCTCATCGTTCCTCAGCCCCGCATGGTCTGATTTTACCTTCTCCCCAAATTCCAGAAACCTGACTGTCCTGGCAGACCCATTGTTTCTGCTTGTTCGTGTCCCACCAAACTTATTTCCACATACCTCGACTCAATCCTAATCCCGCCTGGTTAAATCTCTCTCTACCGATGTCCAAGACACCTCACACGGTCATCGTCTCCTCCATACCTTCCGTTTTCCAGGCCCTCATTCCATCATATTCACCATGGATGTCCAGTAACTCTACACCTCCATGCCCCACCAGGAGGGTCTTAAAGCCGTCCGTTTCTTCCTCGACCGCAGAACTAACCAATCCCTGTCTACCAATACTCTCCTTCGCCTGGCGGAGCTGGTCCTTACCCTCAACAACTTTTTGTTCGACTCCTCCCATTTCCTCCAAATCCAAGGCGTAGCTATGGTCATGCACATGGACCCCAGCTACGCCTGCCTCTTTGTAGGGAATGTCGAACAATCCTTGTTCGAGGCGTACCGCGGTCCTATCCTCGAACTCTACCTCTGCTGCATCGATGACTGCATTGGTGCTTCCTCCTGCACCCATGCAGAACTCACTGACTTCATCCATTTCACAACTAACTTCCATCCGGCACTCAAATTCACCTGGACCATTTCCGACATCTCCCTACTGTTTCTTGACCACACTATCTCCATCGCAAGTAACAGACTACTGACCAACATTGACTATAAACCTATTGACTCCCATGGCTATCTAGACTACACATCTTCCCACCCTGCTTCCAGTAAGGACTCTATCCCCTACTCCCAATTCCTTCGTCTACGCCACATCTACACCCAGGATGAGGTATTCCAAATCAGGGCATCGGAAATGTCCTCATTCTTCAGGGAACTGGAGTTCCCCTCTTTGACTATAGATGAGGCTCTCACCAGGGTCTCTTCTATACCCTGTAATTCTGCTCTCACTCCCCACACCCCCACTCGTAACAAGGGCAGAGTCCCCCTTGTCCTCACCTTCCACCCTACCAGCTGTCACATTCAAACAGATAATCCTCCAATATTCTCGTCACCTCCAAAGGCATCCCACCACTGGCCACAACTTCCCATCTCCTCCCGTTTCGGCTTTCCGCAGAGACTGCTCGCTCCCTCCGTAATTCCCTGGTTAATTCGTCCCTCCCCACCCAAACCATCCCCTCCTCTGGTACTTTCCCTTGCAACCGCAGGAAATGCGACACTTGTCGCTTTACCTTGACTCCATCCAAGGACCTAAACAGTCTTTCCAGGTGCGGCAGCGGTTCACCTGCACCTCCTTCAACCTCATCATTGCATCCGCTGCTCTAGGTGTCAACTCCTCTACATCGGTGAGACCAAGCGTAAGCTTGGCAATTGCTTCGCCCAACACCTCCGCTCAGTTCACAATAACCAACCTGTTCTCCCAGTGGCTCAGCACTTCAACTCCCCCTCCCATTCCAAATCCTACCTTTCTGGCCTGGGCCTCCTCCATGGCCAAAGTGAGTCCCACCATAAATTGGAGGAGCAGCACCTCATATTTCGCTTGGGTAGTTTAAACCCCAGCGTTATGAACATTGTCTTCTCCAATTTCAGGTAGTCCTTGCTTTCTCCCTCTTTCCCCTCCCCTTCCCAGCTCTCCCAGAGCCCACTGACTCTGCCTCTACCTTTCTCCCTCCCGCCTCACCCCCACATCAGATTGAAGAAGGGTCTCGACCCAAAACGTCACCTATTCCTTCGCTCCATAGATGCTGCCTCACCCGCATTCTGTTTCTCCAGCATTTTTGTCTACCTTCGATTTTTCCACCATCTGTAGTTCCTTCGTAAAGGTTTCTTTCTCTGTGGTTGTACTAACACTGTGGAATCTGTGTTAATATTGAGGCTTTTTGGGGATTGTGTGACTACTCTCTTGACTATAGTCATGTAGGAAATTCAAATATATCCCAGGTTCCTCCTCATATCAATGTACTGAATAGGCACATTGAATTAATATTGTTCATTGAATGTACACTTTCCCTAAATTAACTTCTATCTGTCTTTTCTCTGCCCATTTCTCTGCCTGATCTGAACCTTGTGTCATTTGAAAGCACAAAGCCAAGCTGATTGCCCCTAATTAGCCTATTCCCTTGTAAATGCAAGTAAATTATATCGTTGAAAATCCTCTCCAATAGCTTCCCAATAATCAATGTGTGGCTCGCTAGCCTATAATTTCCTGGATTATTCCTGTTTCCCTTCTTAAACAAAGGACCAAAATTGGCCAATGTCCAGTTCTCTGGTACTTGGCTAGAGAGGATATTTAGATCTTCATGGCACCAGCAATTCCCTCTCCTGCCTCTATTGCCTCTCTCTATAATCTGGGATAAATCTCATCATACCATTGGGATTTATTCGCCTCAATGCCCCTACATACCACTATATTAATATACTCCACACTAATCTCACTACTCACCATGTCCTTCTCCTGAGTGACTCCTGATGCAAAGTACTGGTTTGCTGCCTCACCTTGTTCCCCTGACTCCAAACATAAATACCATCCTTTATCCTCATGGATAATGGTTCCATCCCTCTCCCTAGTTACTTCAGAGAAGGCAGTGAATGCTTTTGAGTTATGCTTCTCTTTCGAGGTTAGAGAACAATTATAATTAATGACATTGAATACCTGAGCTGCGTCAAAAATTATGAGGGCTTCTATACTTGGTATAGATGTATTGGTATGTGATTTATTCGAGAGAGGGTTAGATTTTGATCTTAGGGCTAACAGAATCAAGGGATATGGGGAGAAAGCAGGAACTGGGTACTGATTTTGGATGATCAGCCATGATCATATTAAATAGCAGTGCTGGCTTGAAGGCCTGAATGGCCTACTCCTGCACCTATTTTCGATGTTTCTATGGTCAATAGAGTCTTAGGAACACCTTTACTATATTTTAAACAAGTTGATTCATGGAGGGATACTAATAGACTGATAAAAAAAAGCCCAACAAACTTCATCTTAGTCAATGTTTACTCTAAAATGTCCCAGAAAAAAAAAACTAATTTGGAATTAATTGACCAGACCAGCATGAAAAGTGGACAAGCATTCTCTGCATGACACATAGCAATGTCTTTCTCTATTCCTTTGTGGTTTTGGTGTGTTATCGATAGTAAAAATGCAATGTACATCTGCTAATTTCTAACTGTTACAGTATTACCATAACGCAGAGGCATGATGTTTTGTTTGTATGGCTGAAATGAGACATATGACCCATCATCAATCATTTGCTTGTCATTTTTTATATGTTGTCTACTCAGTCCCGGCAGTGCTAAGGAAAGGGCATTGCGAGTGCCTGTTTAAGTTATTGACCAGCTGCTGTCTTGCCTAGCTGAAGAGGTCACTGGGTTGTTTTTCTTCTGGTATATCCAGCAGCAGTTGTGCAGATTGAGCCAAGCAAAATATAACTGCTCACCCCAGAAGATGTCTACAATGAAATATTTTATTACCCCTGTCATACATATTTAGAAGACAGCAATGGTTTATTTTGCACAAAGAAACACTTTTGGTTTCAAATGATGACATTTCCTAATCAGATTTATCATTAGATCATAATGTCTCTCTCGGTATTCAAAGTGATGTGATCTATCCTGATAATTTCATACCAACCCATTGCACGTGGAATATTACATTCATTATGATCAGGCTTTATTGTTTGGAATTAAAGAATTTATGAGCCATTTTATGGACTTTGATCTTTTATTCAATCTTGTTTGCTCAAAATATGTGAGGTTTCTGAGCTTTATTTGTACTTGGCATGATTTATGACCATAAAGGAACAGGAGTAGCCCATTTAGCCCCTTGAGTCTTATCCCCCATTCAATGAGATCATTGCTGATCTGTGATCCAACTCAACATACTCACCTTTTCCCCAAAGCAGCAATAATTAAATGGTACATTTATTATGCCTGCCCTATAAAATGAAATGGGGCTTTTCAAGAAATAAATATTGTGCCTTGCAAATAGGCTAAAATTGACTGAAATGCACACTCCACTGAGCACAATAATCTGTTATTGTCCAAAAAATAGCAAAAAAAAAGTTTCAGATTTTATTTTTAACAACACCAATAAAATGTTTTTGGCTAGGGTATTAGTTAGTGGGAGAAAAATGTTATTGGTTATTGGGGGGGGGGGGAGAAATAGAATTTGTTTTTCTTCAAGTCAATTAACTGTTCCTTATTGTGTCTTAGACAGGTTGCAGAATATATATCATGGAATTTAACCGTCACCTTCCACTTATCTTTTAAGACCAAAATGTGATTGCCAGTCTGAATTTTGGTAAATTTAATAAAAGTGGCAACTCTTTGATAGTGAATGGATGCACTGAGGTGAGAGGGCTAAAGGCAGTATGATGAAAGGAGTGTGAGGCAGTGGCACGGTGAAGAGTGTCTGAGTGTCCCAGAATATAGTATTTGTCCATTGTATCCACCTTGCTGTTTCCATTGGTTGGAGACTAAGTATTTGATGCCTCTTCACCATTGCCATATTATCATAGTGTCATAGTCTGAACAAGGTTCTCGACCTGAAAAGTCACCTATTCCTTTCCTTCCAGAGATGCTGTCTGATCCGCTAAGTTACTCCAGTTTTTTGTATCTATCTTCGGTTTAAACCAGCATCTGCAGTTCCTTCCTAAACACAGTATCAACTCTATCCTCTTACTTGCTGTTCACATCTCTACCACTTCACTATTCTAAATATTGAAAGCAGTTTATCTTCAATTGATCTCATCGCTGTATGTTGGATCTTGATGTCCACCCATTATCTAAATGTCATTCTACATTAGCACCGCAACTATTCCTCGGAGTACGTAATTGTGTGGAAAATACATTGCAGTATTTTGAAATTGAAAAATAATGTTTTTCCTTCCTGTATCAGGAGACAGAAAAAATGATATATCACCCAAAAGTTAACTGAGTGATACATGAAAAAAATGCTAAATTTGCTACCATAAATCATATTGTATGGAAACATACCCTTTGTCCCACCATGCCTATGATGACTACCTTACTAATCTACACTAATTCTATTTTCTAGCCCCTGGCTAGTAGCCTTCGATGCCATAGGTTAGCTCAGTTAAATACTAAAATTTGAGAGAGTGCCTGTTCTCACCTCACTCTCACCCAGTGCATTCCAGATTTCGACCATCCTCTGGGTGGAAAAAACTCTCTCAAATTCCCCTCTAACTTTTTCCATTACTTTAAACCTCTGCCTTCTGGTTCTAGACATCTTTACCAGGAGTAACAGTTCCTTACTATGCATCCTACATATACCCAACATTATTTTATTTACTTCAGTTAGGATCACATCCCTATATCCTCTTCTGCTGTGGTCGCTCAAAAAGGAAAACCAAACCAATTTATCGTGTCATTCCTCATGGCTGGAATGCTCTAGGCAGCATCCTGGTGAATATCTCCTGCACCTCTCCAATGCAATTACACACTTTAATAGTGTGGCAAGCAGAGTATTCCAGCTGTGGCATAAGTAATAAAAGTTTAACATTTAAGAGTAAAGTGGATAGGTATATGGACGTGAAGGGAATGGAGGGGTATGGTCTGAGTGCAGGTAGATGGGACTAGGGGAAAACAAATGGTCGGCACGGACTGGAAGGGCCGAGAAGGCCTGTTTCCGTGCTGTAATTGTTATATGGTTATATGGTTATATGGTTAATGTTTTATACAGTGACATCATAACCTTCCTGTTCTCTGCCCTGTGCTAACAAAGGTAAGCATTGCACGAAGGGAATAGATGGGTGAATGACAGAGATTTTTACCTGGAGTAGGGAATTCAAGAATCAAAGGACATAGGTTGAAGATGACAGGGGAAAGATTTAAAAGGACCCTGACAAGCAGTTTTTTTTTTCATATAGAGGGTGGTGGGTATATAGAAGAAACTGCCAGATAATGTAGGCAACACTGGTACTATAATAACATGTAAGAGACATTTGGACAGGTACATGGATAGAAAAGGTTTTGAGAGATATGGGCCAAATGTGGGCAGATGGGACATTAAGTTGGCATGGGAAAGTCGGGTCGAAGGGCCTGTTTCCAGGCTGTATGACTCTATGAACCTTTTTAACCATTGTCTGTACCTGGGTAGCTGACTCAGGGACTAGTGCAGATGGATAAGAAAGCACCTCAGTTCCTCAGCACATCTAAGGGTCCTCCATTAATTGTGTATTTTGTTTCAAAATTCATCCATTTATATTTTCAGGATTAAATTCTATTTGTCATTATTCTGCTTATTTTACTAACCCACCAATATTGTGGCCAAAGATTATTAATACCATCAATTTTGTGACATCGAAAACGTACTAATCATACCAGTCCTTCATTCACATCCACATCATTAAGGTAAATAATAAACAGCCAGGATCCCTGAACAGATCCCTATAGTACACCACTAGTCAAAGCTTTCAATCAGAAAAAATCAACCCAAGACTATCATCTACTGCCTACTAATCCAAACTAATTTTGGATACAATTTGCCAAATTGCATTGACTCCTTTGGGCTTTTATCTTTTGAACCAAGCTCCCATGTGGAACTTTTGTCAAAGGCTGTAACGAAATCCATAAAAATGGCACATCCATAATTTTGTTACTTAAAAAAAAATCTAACAAATTGATCAGGTAGGATCTCTCATTAAACAAGTCTTATACTCATTGATCCCTTCATTTCCAAGTTTAAATTAAACCTGTATGTGGAATTTTTAACTAATGCTATCTGCACCAGTGATATTAGCGCACTGACCTGTAATTACCTGATTTACCTCCTCCGGCCTTCTTGAATAATGGTATCACATTTAATGTCCTCCAAATGTATGGGGTCTGTTCTGTGACCAGAGATTTGAAAATTGATGCAGGCTCGAAGGGCAGAATGGCCTTCTTCTGCACCTATTTTCTATTTTTTATGTTTCTATGATGTCAAGCCCCCAGCAATAAAAGCAGTGATAATGAATATCCACTGAATCGCTTATCTTACAATATCTCCCATGGTAGCTTGACCCAGCGGTATATCCATCTATAATCTTGCTAATATATCGAATACTTCCCTCAATTGTTGACCCACTGAGACCTGGGATTCTATGAACATACCAGCCTGTGCACCTTTATCGCTATCAGAACTATTATTGCTTTAAAGTAATCATGCAAAATATCAACAAGTTTCAACCACTATCTTCTTGAACAGTAACTGTACATTAATTAACATTGTTTTTGTTACTGAGCAAAATACTAAGATATTCCACTGTTTGGATCATGTGGGTGTTACTTTCCAGCATCAATGTAATCTGTAAAGATCAAAGCTAGCATTGGTAGATAGTAGCAATCAATTTACTGTCTTTTGTAGCATCGGGCAACAATAAATGTGTATCATTGTATAATGGCTTTTATCTTTTTAATGTGAAAAAGTGAGTAATTGAACTGGTTATTGATCAAAAGGTGCCTGTAAAAATCCCTGAAGCTTACTTCATGCATTTATTACACAATAGACAATTAAATTGTATCAATTCAATCCAGTTTTAATATACTGTCAGAAAATGATGGATATTATTAATTTTTGCTTATTGTGTATGAATATGTACAAACTTTATTGTTCTTTAATGCTCATGACATTTCTAACAAAAACAAGCAAGACAAAACAACAAATGGATGTACAATTACAATAAACAAACCTTAAGGGAGAGCTTTACTACTTGCTAAAACTGTATGATTAACATTTTAAACAACTCTCTACGGATGAGGAAAGCCCTACATTGGGCAACAAAGTATAACTACCAATGAATTAATCATCTTACTTCTTTTGGAAAGCACTGCTTTTCCAGTAAACTTTAAAAGAGATGTGTGCAGAAATCCACCCCACATTGGAGGTGTAAATGTGAGTAACAATGACCCTCGAGAGTTCTCAGCTCTACTCTTTTTCCAGTTCTGCCATGGAAAGAGGTTACCAGTCTAAGAGAAAGGTTAAAAGATGTGATGAATATCTCCTTGAAAATATGTAACATCCCACTAACTCCCAAAAATCTCTGTACAATGACCGCATAAACTGGAGAAGGAGCATTCGGGATGGTATTGAGAACCCTGAAGCCATGCACTGGGACCACATCGAACACTTGCATAAGTGCCAGAAATTGTGCACCATGTCACAAACTATTTGTTCATCTGTCCTGTCAGGTAACTGTGGAAGGAAGGATCTATTTTCCTGCATTTTGGTCCACCTCAGAACAACAAAGCCAGAATGAAAGCAAGTCATCCTCAATTCCATCAGACTGCTGAGAATAAATAATTTCTTCTCACTTAGCACTGATAGAGCATTTTATTCTGTCTCCAAAATTTACTCCATTGACTTCATTGCTCCATTAAGGTAGAGGATGATGCTCTGGCAACTCATTGTTATTGATCTTCATGGCAATGTGCAAACATGTTTTGAATGACTTCCTCAATAAACAAGACTATTTTCATGCACAGGTACAGTATTTGAGATTGAAGAAAATGAAGCATCAAGAAATAAGGAAATCATATTCAGGTTAATGACATCTCAATATAGTATGAGAGTCAACATGTGTAATACATTAACAAGGGATATCCTCAAATAGATTATACACTGTGCATACCATATAGTACAACAAAGATGATCTGTAATGCAAGCTGGAGAAATGATGTGTCCATCTTCCCAGATTATACAATTATGGATAAGGAAAGCAGTTATGTTCTTAATTCATTTACAGCAGGTGGTCTTCACACTGTGGGCTAAAGTTCAGTGCCCAATTATAAACTTAGTGGTTTACTTAGTACTTCAAGGGATGGAATGTGCCAACTTCATGTTTGTGATTTCAGCCTTAAGGCGGATCAGTGGCACAGCTGTAGAGCTGTTGCCTCACAGCACCAAAGACCCAGGTTCAATCCTGATCTCGAGTGCTGATGTGACCATGTGGGTTTCCTCCGGGTGCTCCAGTTTATCGGTTAATTTGCCACAGTAAATTACCAAATGACTGTGTTTAGGGAGTGGATGCGAAAGTGGGATAACATCGAACCAGTGTGAATGGAAGATCGACAGTCGGCATGGACTTGGTGGGCTGAATTGCCTGTTACCATGCTGTATCTCTGAGCTAATCAAACTAAACCTAAATAAGCAAGAAGTAATCAAGATGGAATTAATGGGAAGAGTAATGCATTTTGGTGGAAGTTAAATAAAATGGCTTTACTGTACCTGCTATCCAATTTATAAATGTTCTTGTGCTTCTACGTGGCTTGATTTTGGATGGAATGGTGACAACACCACAATGCCTACTATTTTCAATGCTTATCCAAAAATTCACTGCAGCTATACCTTAGGTGTCACTATTAAAGCATTCAGTAATGCTGGCTTAAGTCTGTTATTATTGGTTCATGCAAACTCTGCCTGAAAGATCAAACACACACAAGCCACAAATCCTTCATGTATTTATTTCCAAAACTTCCGAAGCACCGTTCATATTTGGACAAGATCAGGCTGTGTACCATACCCAGAGAAGAAAACAGTAATGGAATAACATTGTTGTAGGAAGGAACTGCAGATACTGATTTAAACCAAAGATAGGCACAAAATGCTGGAGTAACTCAGCAGGACAGGCGGCATCTCTGGAGAGAAGGAATGGGTGATGTTTCGGGTCGTCCCAAAACGTCACACATTCCTTCTTTCCAGCGATGCTGCCTGTCCCGATGAGTTACTCCAGTATTTTGTGTCTATGAAATAACCTTGGATTGGCTTGGATGAATTAGACTGTCGCAATGTAGGGGGAAAAAAATCAATGAACTGCCTATAATTGTCAAGGGATAAAAAAATCAGGTTAATATGAAGGGAAGGACATCTTTGGTGATGGTGGCAGTATCTAGATATGTGAGGAACACTTACAGCCTTGCTGAAGTCAAGATGATGCTGCCTTGGCTCTTCATAAAAATGTATTTCTGCATGAAATTTTACGGTGTAATCCACCTTAGAAAGCATTGCCACATACTGCAGTGAATTGCGAATTTTGATACTAATTGGTGTTAATTTTGGAAGGCTTGCACAGCAATAAGCAGAAATTGAAATCTCAGTTGCATGATATGATGCAACCCATTCATCATATAATCAGCTTGTGTGGAGTTCTTGAAACTGGGCAGCAGGGAGCACCTTTTGTTAATTCAAACTGTGCATTTAGCCCATAGTAGTGGTGAGAAAGTTAATTCAAAAATGTGTTTTTGTTTCCTGATTTGTTGCCTCAGGGTTGCTTAATTGGCTAATATGCACCAACCTTCTCCATTAAACTCAAGCCTGGCATCGGAAAATGGGAACCTCTAACCAAAGCAGTTTATTGGAAATATCTTTAAGGTAAGCACCAATTGTTCCTGTTCCTGTTAACTGCAAATTCTGAGTCAAGTGATCTTTCAAACGAGTGGCTACTTATTGCTGGGATGTACTTTCACTTGAAGATAATCATCAGCCCCCAAGGTACAACTCTCTTTGGAAAAGATAGGATTTGGAAAAAACTCTCTTTATCCAAAACTGCCGTCGCGACATCAACCGCCTCGACTTCTCCACTCCCCTGTCTCACTCCAATCTCTCCCGCCACCCCCCCCGAACGCACTGCCATCGACTCACTCCACAACAACCCAGACTGGGTTATCAAACCCGCTGACAAAGGAGGTGCCGTGGTAGTCTGGCGCGTCAATCTCTACAAAGCTGAGGCTAACGCGCTAACTCTCGGACACCTCCTCCTACTTACCTCTGATCATGACCCCACTGACAAGCACCAGGCCACCATCTCGAGCACCATCACTGACTTCATCGACTCCGGCTCCCTGCCCCTCCGAGCCTCCAACCTCTTCGTTTCCCAGCCCCGCACGGCCCGATTTTACCTTCTCCCCAAAATCCACAAACATGACTGCACCGGCAGACCCATTGTCTCGGCCTGTTCGTGCCCCACCGAACTAATTTCCACATACCTTGACTCCATCCAATCCCCCTTGGTTAAATCCCTCCCCACCTATGTTCAAGACACCTCAGACACTCTCCGTCGGCTCCGCGCATTCCATTCTCCAGGCCCCCATCCTCTCATCTTCACCATGGACGTCCAATCACTCTACACCGCCATTCCCCACCAGGACGGTCTCAAAGCCCTCCGGCTCTTCCTCGACCAGAGGAGCAACCTATACCCGTCCATTGACACTCTCCTCTGCCTAGCGGAGTCGGTCCTTACCCTCAATAACTTATCTTTTGACTATTTCCATTTCCTCCAAATACAAGGCATAGCTATGGGCACAGGCATGGGCCCCAGCTACGCCTGCGTCTTTGTCGGGTACGTCGAACAATCCTTGTTCGCGGCGTACCAGGGCCCCATCCCCAACCTCTACCTCCATTACATCGACGACTGCTTTGGTGTCACCTCCTGCACCCACACACAACTGACTGACTTATACCTGGATCATATCCGACACTTCCCTACCATTCCTTGACCTCACCATCTCCATCACAGGAGATACACTCCTGACCGACATCCACTATGAACCCACTGACTCCCTCGGCTACCTGGACTACTCTTCCTCCCACCCTGCTTCCTGTAAGGACTCCACCCCCTATTCCCAATTCCTCCGTCTACGCCGCATCTGCTCCCAGGATGAGGTGTTCCACACCAGGGCATCACAAATGTCCTCATTCTTCGGAGAACGGGGATTCCCCTCCCCCACTATAGTTGAGGCTCACACCAGGGTCTCCTCCATACCCCGCAACACTGCCCTCTCTCCCCATTCCCCCACTCACAACAAGGGCTGAGTCCCCCTGGTCCTCACCTTTCACCCCACCAGCCAGCACATACAGCACATAGTCCTCCGCCAGTTTCGCCACCTCCAACGTGATCACACCACTCATCACATCTTCCCATCTCCCCCCCGTCTGCCTTCCGCAAAGACCGCTCCCTCCGCAACTCCGTTGTCAATTCTTCCCTTCTCTCCAGCTCCACCCCTTCCCCGGGCACTTTCCTTTCCGCAAGAGATGCTACACCTGTCCCTTTACCTCCCCCCGCCACTCCTTTCAAGGACCCAAGCAGTCCTTCCAGGTCTGACAGAGGTTCACCTACACCTCCTCCAACCTCATCCGTTGCTCTAGGTGCCAGCTGATCTATTTCAGTGAGACAGAGCGGAGACTTGGCGATCGCTTCGCCGAACACCTCCGCTCGGTCCGCAATAACCAACCCGACCTCCCGGTGGCTCAGCACTTCAACTCCCCATCCCATTCCATATCCAACCTCTCTGTCCTGGGCCTCCTCCACGGCCAGAGTGTGCAACACCGCAAATTGGAGGAACAGCACCTCATATTCCGCTTGGGGAGTCTGCATCCTCTTGGCATGAACATTGAATTCTCTCAATTCTGTTGACCCTTGTTGTCTCCTCCCCTTCCTACCTCTCCCTCAGCCCTTGGGCTCCTCCTCCTCCTTTTTCCTTTCTTCCCCCTGCCTCCCCCCACCCCCCATCAGTCTGAAGAAGGGTTTCGGCCCGAAACGTTACCTATCTGCCTTCACTCCATAGATGCTGCTGCACCCGCTGAGTTTCTCCAGCATTTTGTGTACCCTCTCTTTGGAAACTGTTCATTGCCTGTAGCAGTATTATGGTGACACGGCAGTTAGAACTGCTACCTTGCATATTAATGGGCTCTTTTGGTTTAGTTTAGCGGAAAAAGAATTAGAAGGGAGTTAACGGCTACATGAGAAAAGAAGTTGCAAGTCACAGAGAAATAAGAAGAGGGATAATGTGAGTATTTAATTTGGGGCCAACATGGAACCAATGGACTAAACAGCCTTCCTCTCTGTTGTCACAGTCATTCGGCCCAACTCATCCATGCAAACCAAGATCCAACAAAGATCTTATGCAAGAGATTCCCATTTTCTGATGCCATGCATGAGCTTAATGAGGAATGTCAGTGCATTTTAGCCAATTAAGCAATACCCTGGCTACAAATCAGGAAATAAAAACAACTATTTAAGCTTAACTTTCCAAACATTTTACTGTGAGATAAATACAAAGTGTCTAAGCTAGTCCAATTTGTCCACATTTGGTCCATATCCCTCTTTCCGATCCATGTACCTTTCCAAGTGTCTTTTAAATATTGTTATTGTACCTGCCTCAACTAACTCCTCTTGCAGCTCATTCCATACACCCGCCACCTTCTGAGCAAATTATTTGCCCCTCAAGATCCTATTGAGTGAGATTTTTCCCCTCTCACCTACAACCTATGTCTTCTGGTTTGTGATTTCCGCTACTGTGGGGAAAAGACCGTACATTCACCCTATCCATTTCTCTCATTATTCTATACAATAAGATCATTCTTTAGCCTCCTGTGTTCCAAGGAATAAAGTCCTAGCTTGCCCAATCTATCCCCATAGTTCAAGCCCTTGAGTCCTGGCAACATCCTTGTAAATCTTCTCTGCACTCGTTCCAGCTTAATGACATTCTTCCAATAGTAGGGTGACAAAAACTGAACACAATACTCCGAATGTGACCTCACCAAGCGTCTTGTATCCTTGAAACATAAAGGCTCAACTTCGATGTTCAATACTCATACTGACGAGGGCCAATGTACCGAAAGGTTTATTTTCCACCCTATCTAACTGTGATGCAACTTACGGAGAACCATGTACCTGCCATTCTAGATCTCTATTCTCTACAACATTCTCCAGGGTCCTACCATTCACTGCAAACTTGCTGCGATGGTTTGACTTCTCGAATTGCAACACTCACACGTTTCTGTATTGAACTCCATTAGCCATTCTTCAGCACACTTGACCAGCTGATCAAAATCCTGCTGTAACTTTTGATAACCATCTTCACTTTTACCACCTACTTTAATACCACCTACTTTAGTGTATTCATCATTACGTAGAAATTGCAAGGTATACTCCTCCACGACAATTTGCATTGATCACTTTGTAGTCAAACAGTTTGTTCTTCTGTTCCAACTCACACAAAAAAAATCCCTTCATTGTAATCCTATACAAGCTTTGTTTTGTGTTTACCAGTTAAGTGTGTTTAAAGTCAATCTCTCTCGACAAGATATTTTGTTCCAGTAGTTTATTCAATTCAAAGTCATGGACTTTAAAGGCCCCATCTTCTGACATATTGAAGCAAAGCCATTTTTATTTTTCTGAGTAATTTGGCAGCTGGGAGGCAAACAACACCATATTAAAGCAACAGAATTTACTCAAAATATTACACCGTTACTATGTGTAATGAGGCATTAAGAATGAAGAAAACAGGTAATGGGGGAAGGTGAGGGAGAGGAAGAGAAATTGATGATTATGTGAAGGTTAATGGAACACAATCATTTGTATGCCAGATACAATGAATTCAACACAGGGAAGATGTTTGTAGAAAACCTCAAGAAAATAAGATAAGATATTCTTCATCTATATTCTGTTCCTTTTAAAATTCTGAGTGTATCTCTCATGCAAATCATTAAATCTTATGGGCCTAAACCACTCTCTAGTGCTGTTAACTGGAGCTAATAATTCAGACACACATTCCCATAATGTAGTCAAAATACAATGTGGAGCGATGCATGAGCCTTGAAAATTGAAGATTCAAAAGTTGCCATACTTTTGATGACTTCCTCCAGAGATTTTACATGCAGAAGTGTGTGAAACTATGACCAAAAAGCAATGTCTGTAAATAAATATCCAGCTTACCAAACTGAAGGAATAAGTTGGCAGAGATTTGTGGTTACTGGAAGCTGGCTCCCCATCAACTGGTCACACTGGCACACAGCAGCACTTCAACAGCCTCTGGATAATGACTTTGGCATCTGCCAACAAGCCTGTTACTGCCCATAGAATTAACAACTCACAAGTGGAAGCAGTAGCTTTGACAGAATTTTTTTTTTACGGAGGGCCTTTGAATTTTATTAATGTAATGCAAACACAATTCTTCCAACACATTAAATTGTTGATGTTATGTGAATACACGCCGGAATTGCAGAGATTCATTAACATTATTTGCATGTTAATCTGCATCTTTTTAATTAGTGGTATTATTTATGCACATAATTTTTTCCTACTGGTGCTGAAGCTGAGACGCATTAATTAATCTACTGAGATGCTGAACTGTTTATTTTTCTTCTACATTTATTTGTTTACAACTTGTTCTGGGTTCAAGAAAATACAAAAAAAAGCCCTAAAGTATGAAGGGGAGAAAACAAGGTTAGCTAAAAGCCTTTTTGTCTTCAATTTAAATTGTGATATTAGCCAAATGCTGTGGTTCTTCCCTCAGAGATCTGTTATTCATTTACATTACCTTGATGTATTATTAAAATTTATAATGGACTCTGGAGGCATCTTTTAGTTCTATCCTTCATTTACAGAATATACGCGATGTTATTTTAATCATTCGACAACGCTGCCATGCATAGGCATTGAACAGGCGTCCCTTGTGTATTACCAGAGCGGCTGCACTTTGCACAACTGATAAACATTTCTATCAGTCTTTGGAGAAACTACCAGCCAAAAAAATCTTTAACTCATTGATGTAGTTTTCTTGGCACTTAACTAATTCAACATTGAGCAGTAGGCAGGTTTTGACTATATTTAATGAAGGCTTTATCTTAAATATCATTTATATCTCAAATTAATCATCCTCCACAATAATTTAGAGTGTGAGATACATAACACAAGACACTAGATGAGCAATGACTTTACCAGTTGATCAACTTTGACATCAAAGTCTCTGCCTAAGTTCTTGTGGACCCATAGCTGATTGATAAAAATAATAGAAATTGGAGAATGGGGATTTCAGAAATATTTTATTGGTAAAATATTTGATTTATATGTTTGAAGCCATTTCTAGAAATGTCTCTTTGCTTGTGGAAATTAGTGTTTTTGGAGCATCATTTTTACTCCTTTCCTCCTCCAAACCATATCACACTTCAGCAACAGGCAAAACATAAACAGAGCATTTTGCAGTATACATGGCCAAACAAGATAAACCTTATGGTTCTTATTTTTTTTATTCATTTGTCAGTATCTGAGTATTGCTGGCTCAGTCAGTGTTTATTGCTCAATCATAATTGCCTTTGAAAAGGTCGAGGTGACCTATCGTCTTAAACTGCTACTATCCTTCCAGTAAGCGCATCCCAGTATGATGAAAATCATTGAGGAGATCCCAGGATTTAAATCCAGCAATGAAGACCAGAATTTAGACACCAGTTCCCAGTTAATTTTGAAGAGAACTTTGCAAGGTTTTCTGGGTTGGAAGCAATTTTTGTCTTCAATGAGTAGAGAGACTATGTAATGGAACCTCAAACATAGACCAACGGAGCACAAGAACAGGCCCTTTGGCTCACACTGTCTGTGACAAACATGATACCTGCATATAATTAATATCCCTCCATTCCCTGCATCTCATATACCTAAGAAAAAAAATGCTACCATCATATCTGACGCAACCACCAGCCGCAGCAATGTGTTCCAGGCACTCACCACCCTCTGTGTAAAGAAAAAAAATGCCTAGTTATTGTCCTTACACCATGACACAAAGTTTTCAATCAAAAGGTGTGCATTAACTCTTTGAAATACCAGCAAGTCCTGTCAATTGGCAAAAAATATATCAAATTGATCACAACTTTATGGAGGGGGTCAGAAAGGTACATGTTAAAATGTGTCCAAAGCACTGTGCGATCTACACAAATTGGGAAGTTGATCTGTAAACTAGTATATTTTTATATCAGCTGATAACAATGATTAAACAGATCCTGTACATGTATTCAGCATTAAAGCTAGTAGCTTTGTGCCTTAAGTAAGTGTTCCCTGATGAGCAGGGGCCCAGCTGCAATTTTACTGTAGACTTTAAGATGATGGTCAAGTCAAGTCACATTTATTTATATAGCACATTTAAAAAACAACTCTCGTTGACCAAAGTGCTTTACATTTGTTATAAGAGTTGTATACACAAGCAGGCTACATACATATATACAAATAGCCCTCACTCAGAGGACATCAGGAAAGGCTTGGGAGAACAGATACGTTTTTAGACTAGACTTAAAGGAGTCGATAGAGGGGGCAATTCTAATGGGGAGGGGGATGCTGTTCCGCAGTCTAGGAGCTGCGACCGCAAAGGCGCGGTCGCCCCTGAGCTTATGCCTAGACTGCGGGACATTCAGCAACCCCAAGTCGGCCGATCTGAGGGACCTGGAGGTGGTGTAGTGGGCAAGAAGACTTTTAATGTAGGTGGGTGCAAGCCCATTGAGGTCTTTGTAGACAAAGAGGAAGGTCTTGAAATTAATTCGGAACCGCACAGGGAGCCAGTGGAGAGAGGCCAGGATCGGGGTGATGTGGGCCCTTTTTCTGGTGCCCGTCAGGAGTCTTGCTGCGGCGTTTTGGACCACTTGCAGGTGGGACAGGAAGATTGGCTGATGCCATTGTAAAGGGAGTTGCAGTAATCTAGGCGGTAGGAGATAAATGTATGGATGATCTTTTCGAGGTCATCAAACTGGAGGAATAGTTTTATGTTAGCTATCATCCGAAGCTGAAAGAAGCTAGCTTTTACCACGGCATTGACTTGTTTGTCAAACTTCAGTGCTGAGTCAAATATCACGCCAAGATTTTTGACGTGAGGTTTGAGTAGTGGGGTAAGGCTTCCAAGGCTGCCTGCTATCATTTTGATTGAGTCCGAGGGGCTGAGAAGGATGACCTCAGACTTACTCCCGTTTAGTTGGAGGAAGTTCTGGGCCATCCAGCACTTTATATCCTCGAGGCAGTGGGTAAGATTAAGCAGATTTGATTGTTTTTTGGGCTCCAGGGGTAGGTACAGTTGTGTATCGTCTGCTTAGCAATGGAGGGAAATGCCGTGCCTTTCAATGACTTGGCCTAAGGGGAGCATATACAGGGAGAAGAGAATGGGGCCAAGGATGGAACCTTGTGGAACCCCACAGCAGAGGCTAGCTGGGGAGGAGAAAGAGTTGCCTATGTTAGTAGAGAAACTCCTACCTTTGAATGGTAACATTTAATTCCTAGACTGACTTGCAGCGGTTGTGGAGGCCATGTCAATAGATATTTTTAAATCAATTCTTGATTAGTGCAGGTGTCAGGGGTTATGGGGAGGAGGCAGGAGATTTGGGTTAAGAGGGAGAGATAGATCAGCCATGATTGAATGATGTAGTAGACTTGATGGGCTGAATGGACTAATTCTGCTCCTATCACTTATGATCCAACGACCTTATGATAGTTCATGCAAAACTGCTACAATAGTCAAAGTAATTGTAGTCCATTTTGTAAAGCTCTTGATGCAAATGATTTTGTGTTCACTGTTCAGATGGTGATCTAGCGGAGCAAGCTTTCTTGCCCAATAAAATACATCACATTTTTTCAGATTACAACAGTTATGGTGGAAATAAAATGAAATGCCCCTGATACACAACCAGTGAAGTACTTTGATCACTATTGTTATTTAATAAGTGCAGCTGCCAACATTTACACCATGAAGCCCAAGATACTGATAAAATAAGTGCCCAGAAAATTAGCTCTTCTGTAATTAAAGTGCACTGAGGCATAAATATCATCCGAGCATTTAGGAAAACTTCCCTGTTCATCTTCAAATAGATCCATGAAAAGGGCAGATGCAGCTGGGTTTATGTTTCACCTAAAATACCAGCCTGTAAATTCATCTGCGCTCAGCATGGAGCTAGGTCAGTGAACGTCATCAGCTGTGGGGAAATGACAGATCCAGGCATAACTCAATGGCTGGAGATCTGTCTGGCAGAGTCAGTCACCACCTGCATGCAGAGGGCAAGGCACTGGACACATTACTCCACCAGCAAGTGAACGTGGTGCCAATATCCTACTCCCAGCGCCCTTTCCCTTTTCAACCTTTCGCCTATTCCACCATGTCAGCATTGAGATTCGTTCTCTCCACGTACTCCTTGTGATCATGTTAAGGGTTCAGTGAGACCAAAACATTTGCTCCAATTTTGAGGGCAGAAAGGGTAACCTTCATGCCAGGTTTATTTATGGTGATGGGAAAAAATGACACGTTAATTTAACTCAGCGGGACAGGCAGCATCTCTGGAGTGAAGGAATGGGTGACGTTTCGGGTCGACCCAAAACATCACCCAATACTTCTCTCCAGAGATGCTGCCTGTCCTCTTGAGTCACTCCAGCTTTTTGTGTCCATCTTTAGTTTAAACCAGCATCTGCAGTTCTTTCCTACATGTTAGTTTAGTTTTGTTTAGAGATACAGTGCATAAACAGGCATTTTGGCCCATGGAGTCTGCGTCAACCAGCAACCCCTGCACACTTACACTATCTTACACACACTAGGGACAGGTTACAATTATACCAAGCCAATTAACCTACATACCTGTATTACTTTGGAGTGTGGGAGGAAAGCGGAGATCCCAGAGCAAACCCATGCAGGTCATGGGGAGGATGTACAAACTCTGTACGGACAAGCACCCATAGTCAGGATTGAACCCATGTCTCTGGCATTGTAAGGCATCAACTCTACCACTGCCCTACTGTGCCACCCATACTGACAAAATTTCAGAGCACTTATTCAATATTTAAAACACATCATGTCATTCAAAATTCCTCTAAGCAACACATTGGAGGGATGGTATGATTAAGTGGGTTTTACTTTCAGCTGAAAAGATGGTTTCTAACATGCATTTGACAAAAAAGATCTGATTCTGTGGAAGGAGATTCATGTAACCTGCATTACACATGGACTGTGGACACTCAATGCATTCATGCACTGTACATGTGTAACAAGAATAAAATCATGAAATTTAATTTGACGAACAGCAGGAGGCATCAAATATCTTGATTTATCACCAAAAACAAAAACCAGGAATAATAGATTCCCATAAAAGCATAAAAGATAGCACCACATGATCCAATTTTAAGATTTAAGGCTTTTAAATCCCAACATGTGAGCCACAGCTCAGGATGAATTTCAGTTCATTCTTTGAATCAAATAAATACTTTCAACCATGAAAAATGCTGAGGATATTAAAAATCTCAAATAAAAATAGAAAATTATGAAAATACTCAACAGGTCAGATAGCTTTTGTGGGGAGAGACATAAAATTAATGTTTTAAATCAATGACCTATCATCAGAATGCTTATGCATTTCATTTGTAGACCAAGCTGTTTTCCACATTGTGTGAGTAATTGAATGTAATATTACCTATTCAGTTAAGGAGAATAAAGAAGAACATTTGCACCGTAGAGATGATCCTGTCCCTCAAGAGGATTGCCATCCATTATGTTCATGTCAACAAAGGAATTGTCCTATTCTCAGAGGCTGTCACATTCTTCTGCATGTAGGCCTTCTATTAATGCCATTCATAGACCTCATGCCATTTTTTTGTGATTAGCTGCATTCAATGGAGCTTATATCTTGTTGATCTATGCAATAAAAATATCACGATCTACAACTGTTCAAAAACAAAATCCCTTGCTCCGAAGGACGTCTTTGTTCTATTACGTCTCTGTGAGACAAAATCCATATCATTCCACACCTCATTTTGATATAGCCACATGTGTGTCACATACAAAGATGTCTTTACAGCCTGTATTAATGTTAAACACTTTCTGTTCAATGCTTTTTTTGCACACCTTGGAACTCTTCTGATGACATACCATGGTTTTGCCCATTCTACACCCAGTAATCTCCATTTTACAAAAGTAAATTCAGCTCTTAGACTTCTGCAAAGGATCTGTTTATCACACATACCATTGTTGAGAAATCAGGAGATTGCCTGGAATGGATTAGCAATCAGGGAGCTTCTAGTTTTGTTTAATAGTTTGCAATAGGTAGAGTTCATCAGCTCTTTCAGTGCATGCACAGATTGAGATGATGGCTTCTCACCGGAAGGATTGAACCTCAAAAGTAGCTGATATATAAGCTAGCAAACTATGTACTACAGGAAATGAGAAGTATCCTATTTCACATGGATAGACCATACATAAAAATAAAGACATCATCTCTGGAAACATGTTTCGGGTCGGGACCTTTCAGCCTAATTATCGTGGAACGAGTAAATTGAAAGAGGGAAAGTGTGGAGGGGCAGACAAGTGAAAGGTGGAGGGTACACAAAAGGCTGGAGAAACTCAGCGGGTGCAGCAGCATCTAAGGAGCGAAGGAGATAGGCGACGTTTCGGGTCGAGACCCTTCTTCAGACTGGTCAGGGATTGGGGAAACGAGAGATATAGACGGTGATGTGGAGAGATAAAGAACAATGAGTGAAAGATATGCAAAAAAGTAACGATGATAAAGGAAACAGGCCATTGTAAGCTGTTTGTAGTGTGAAAATGAGAAGCTAGTGCGACTTGGGTGGGGGAGAGATAGAGAGAGAGGGAATGCCAGGGCCCGATGTCTGAGGGAGAGGTGGGAAGGGGGGGAGACAGCAAGGGTTAACAGAATTGAGAAAATTCAATTTTCAAGCCCAGAGGATGCAGACTCCCCAAGCGGAATATGAGGTGCTGTTCCTCCAACTTGCGGTGTTGTTCACTCTGGCCGTGGAGGTGGCCCAGGACCGAGAGGTCGGATACGGAATGGGAGGGGGAGTTGAAGTGCTGAGCCACCAGGAGGACGGGTTGGTTATTGAGGACCAAGCGGAGGAGTTCGGCGAGACGATCGCCAAGCCTCCGCTTGGTCTCACCGATATACATCAGCTGGCATCTGGAGCAGCGGATGCAGTAGATGAGGTTGGAGGAGGTGCAGGTGAACCTCTGTCGGACCTGGAAGGACTGCTTGGCTCCCTGAAAGGAGTGGATGGGGGAGGTGAAGGGACAAGTGTAGCATCTCTTGTGGTTGCATGCCGTGGAGGGGGCCCAGGATACAGGTGAGGGGGTTTTGAAAAGCAGATAGGTGAACAAAGGCCAAAGATGAAAAAATAAAAGGTGTGAATAAGGATTTGCTTGATAATGGAAGAGCCCCAGGACAGAAGTTCAGTATGGGAATGGGAGGATGAGATAAATGGATTAGCAATCAGAAGATCCAGTCAGCCTTGATGGACCAAGCATATGTTCGGCATAATGGTCGCCATTTTAACACTTGATCTCACCGATGAAGAGGAGGCCTCATCGAGAACATCAGATGCAGTAGATGAAGTTAGTGGATGCGTACATGAACCTCTATCTCACCTAGATGGACCGCTGGCATCCCTCGATGGAGGTGAGGGAAGAGGTATAGGAACAGGTGTTACGTCTTCTGTGTTTCTTGGGGAAAGTACATGGAGAGATTTAGGAGAGAAGGGACCCCTGCAACCACAAGAGATGTAATACCTGTCCATACACCTCCTCCCTCGCATCCATCCAGGGATGCCAGCAATTCTTCCAAATGAGTGCAGAACCCGTTGATTTAATTAAAACTTTACCACTAATCTACCCCGTCCTCAAATTCACTTGGGCTATCACTGACCACTCTCTCCCCTTTCCTGATCTCTCTGCTTCCATCACAGTGGACTACCAACTGGCATCTACTACAAGCCCACATTTATCTGCACAACACCTCCTCCCACCCTGCAAAACACTATCCCCTACTCCACCGCATGTGCTCCCAAGATGAGGCTTTCCATTTTGGGACACCTGAGATGTCCTCTTCTTTAGTAACCATGGTTGCCCCGCTATCATGGATGGATCATTCACCCACCTCTCCTCTGCGTCTGTCAGCAAGGTCAGAAATGGAAAGGACTAGAATGCAGGCTCACCAAGAAGTACTGAAGAAAACTCAAAATCCAAACACGAATGGAACCAAAAGATATAGACCTGAATCCGACAGAATTCCGAACTGCTATCGATCCGACAGAATGCAAAACTGATTAGTCAGCACCCAATTGATGATACTCGGGTATTAATACCAAGTGATAGATTAGGGGAGCAGATTAAATGTAGGTTTAACTCCTAATAGCTCAGGGGACGAGTGTGGCAAATGCGTCAGGAGCCCCCCTCCCACGGACGCCTCCTGGCAGGGCCGGCCTTTAGGTGATTGGAGCGATTGCTCCCAATTGGGCCCCGCAAGTGAGGCTGACAGGACATCTTATTCTGTGTGCAGGAAGAGCAGGCAGAGACGACAGACCGGGTGTCGACCTCCACGGTGGGGCACCAGAACCACTAGTGCAGCAGGTAGAGGGTGCGGCCGATGCCAAAATGACAGGCGAGATTAGAGGAAAGGGCCCACTGGAGTACTTCAGAGTGGGTGGAGACCGGGACAAATAACTTATTGGGGGGGTCCAGAACCAAGATCGGGGTGATGACGCTGGGCATTGCGAACTGTGGTCTCGATCTCCCAGGTGATGGAGCCCACGAGGCAGGTGGGAGGCAGAATGGGTTTGGAGGGAATATTTGTTCTGGTCAGAACTAAACTTGTGGGAGAGGGTGTCGGGCTTGACGTCCTTGGACAAAGTGAAGTTAAACCGGGTAAAAAACAGGGCCCACCAGGCTTGATGGGGGTTGAGCCGCTTCGCTAAACCTAGGTACTCCAGGTTCTTGTGGTCCGCCCAGAATTGGAATGGCTGCTCAGTGCCCTCCAACCAATGCCTCCACTTCTCCAACGCCAACTTCATGGCCAGCAGCTCTCTGTTGCCGATCTCATAATTCCCCTCAGCCGGGGAGAAGCAGCAAGAGAAGAAGGCACAGGGGTGCATCTTCTGGTCCTTGGAGGAGCATTGGGAAAGCTCCACCCCAGCTCCAACATCAGAGACGTCAACCTCCACCACAAACTGACAGGCAACGTCAGGATGCTCAAGGATGTGGGAAGGAGTGAAGCGTTGCTTAAGATCCTGGAATGCCCCTTCAGCAGCAGGGGACCAGGCAAACTTGACAGCAGTGAGAGGAGCAGCCAGGATGCTGTAGTTGCGGATAAATTGGCAGTAACCAATTTGGCAAAGCCAAGGAAGCGTTGTAGCTCCTTCTGACTGGTAGGCTCAGGCCAATCTACCACCACTCTCCTCTTTCCTGGATCCATCTCGACATGGCCAGCAGAGAGGATGTATCCCAGGAAGGACACCGTGGACTGGTGCAACTCCCAAATCCGTTGCAGGACAAGATGGACATTGCGGGTATGTTCCGATGCAGAGCCAAAGTAAACAAGGATGGCATCCAGGTAAACAAAGTCAAACTGGTTCAGCATGTCCTGGTGCACATCATTGACGAGAGCTTGGAAGGCAGCCGGGGCATTGGTCAGGCCGAAGGGCATGATGAGGTACTCGTAATGCCTGCTTGGTGTGTTGAAGGCTGTTTTCCACTCATCTCCTTCATTAATGCAAACCAAATCATAGTCTTTGCGTAGATCCAGCTTGGTAAACATGGTGGCATGCTGCAGCCAGTTGAAGACAGAGGAGATGAGTGGCAAGAGGTGATGGTTTTTGACAGTGACGTCATTCAGGCCTCAATAGTTAATGGAAAGGTGAAGGTCGCCATCCTTCTTACTCACAAAGAAAAATCTCGCCTCGGCGGGAGGGGAGGTTGGACGAATTAAACCAGCTGCTAGACTCCGAAATGTATCTCTCCATGGCTTTGGTCTTGGGAGAAAAGAGTGAGTACAGACGACTGTGGGGTGGAGAAGTACCAGAAAATAGGTCAATGGCACAATCATAAGTGAGCAGTGAGGAGGTAAAAAAGTGGTTCAGAACTTGAAGAAGACCTCTTACAGGTCATGATACTTGGATGGTACTTTGGACAAGTCAGGATTGTCACTAGGAGCAACGGACACGGAGGTAGGGGGAAGACAATTGGAGCAAAGACAATTAACGTGACAATCCTCCCTCCAAATAGAGATCTTGCCAGTGAACCAGTTTACACTGGGGTTGTGAGTAGTCAGTCAAGGCCGACCCAGAAAGACAGAGACACGAGGTGAGCTACTGAATTTCCATTAACACAAAGTTCTAGTGGAAGAGTAGAGAGTGAAGCCATGCCAATTATTCTTCCATCAAGTGCACTGGCTTGGTGGGGCTCTTCTTTAACGGTGGGAATCAGACATTTCTGAGCAGCAGTGATATCAATGAAGCTATCATCTATCCCTGAGTCAATCAGAGCATTAAGTTTCAATAGCATGTCTCCAAAGCGTACCGTAATCGGAGGGAGTTGTAGGATATAGGAGGGAAATAAACCTTGCTCACCCATAATCCCTCTCTTGCTGGGAAGCGTTGGCTTTTACCAGGCAAGCAGCGATGAAGTGTCCGGGATCTCCACAGCAGGGACAAACACCTCTCCCGAATGCGTCTCTGGCGCTCGGCTTCAATCAGTCTTGTGCGGCCAATCTGCATAGGCTTCCTCTCCAATGGATCAGGACCGGGATGCGTGGGGCTTCATCTTCCCGAGGGAAGTGAGACAATCGGCTCACTATGATGAGAGGAGTGTGATGGGTAAGGGCACTGCGAGATGCTGATAGCTTTGCCTCGATTTCGCTCTTGAGCTGGTTATCTATCCGGATGGTTAAATCAATCAGCGTGTCCAGATCCGAGGGAAGGTCCCGATGGGCCAACTTATCCTTCAGGTTCTCGTTGAGGCCATGGATGAAGATACTTAGCAGGGCGGTATCACACCAACCGCTCTCTAAAACAATAGCGTAATTGGCAACAGAGCGAACCCCCTGGCGGAGATTCAGCATTCCCTGGGCTGCCTCTCTTCTGACGAAAGGGTGGTCGGAAATCTTTCTCAGCCCTCCCGACAAACAGGCAAAGTCCTGGCAGAAGTCTTGCTGTCTCTCCCAGGCAGCTGAACCCCTGGCTGAAGCAAGTCCTGACAGCAGGGAGATGGCATAGGCTACTTTGGCGCATTCTGTGCTGAAGCGGGACGGTTGTAGCTCAAAAACCAAGGAGTACTGGGATAGGAATGACCTGTAGGTAGTTCGATCGCCATGGTACCTCTCCGGGATGGGAAGAACTGGTTCCAGAATGGGCTGGATACGGCTGGAAGTGAACCGAGGTGGAGAGGCATCGGCAGAGATGGAAGGAATTGGCGGCAGTGCGAGGTGTGACAGCACCTGGCTGACAAGTGTTTGCAAACTCCTAGATGGTCACTATGAGTTGGTCTATCCAAGCCTCATGGGTGCCAAGAGTGGAGCCTTGACGTTCAACAGACCTGCACAACCGAGCCAGTAAATTCGCAGGTTCGGAACTGGGAGCGCCAAAACTCCAGTCAGGCTAATCAAATTGCCTGCCGAGTCCATACTAGCCGAGTAATCTATCAGGGTTACTCCAGCACTTTGTGTCTTTTTTTGTAAACCAGCATCTGCAATTCCTTGTTTCTATGCCATACATAGGTTGGCCACAAAGTCATTTTAGAAGGGGAACATATAATGCGCCATGCTTAGTGAAATGTTGCACAATTTGAGCACAATCAGCTGAATTGTACACACACACACTGACTCAAGTTGCACTCAAGTTTTCAGAACTGGCACGGATGATTGATCCCGTTTCCATTTTAAAGCCATAAATACTGCTATGCAAAATGTACCCTTTAATATCTGTTGTGTGTGTTGGTTCCAAACGCAAGGGAAATAGAAAGTAAATTTGTATAATGGATCACTTTACTTATTTCATATCAGCCCTGACAATTGGAAAAAAAAGCTGAAGGCAATTCTTATGCAAAAGAATAAGAAAGGAAATAAACAGAATAATGTAGAATTTCACAAAAAATTTATATTAAAATATCACAAAGAATATTGGCACTGACATCCTGTCTTTCAAAATTGTTAGTAGAGAAGATAAAATCTTAATGTATTGCACTACATACTTTCTAAAAAAATGTTTAATTCATCGAAGTTTACATATTAACAAGGAACTTAAAATAGTATGGAGAAATAATAACCACAATTGTGAAAACAGCAGAGGGAATTCAACCCTCTCAGTATAATCATTTAACATTAAAAATATTTAACTACATTTATTGATATTTATTCTGGTAGGAATAAGGGAAAACAAAATACTGGAGATTTTGCTCCATTGACAAATTTCCTGAATGAAAGGGAACATATTTTATCTTTGTCATCAGGATTGTAAATACTGCCGAGATTGAATATCCATTGCATACATTGTCACTGCTAATACTGAAGATAACATCCAAAGAATGGATGAAATTCAAAGAATGGAGCGTATAGTAAAATAAAGATATGAACATTCTGTCTTTCATACAGTCTGGGCATTGAAAGCAAAACACAACCAAGTACCTTCAAGTATGAATGTGGTTGCGGAACAGGAAGCACAATTTGTGCAAAGTAAACTCCACAAAACAATTCTGAAGAAGAGTCCAACCTAAAACGTCACCCATCCATTTGTGCCTGACCCCTTGAGTTACTCCAGCATTCAGCATTCTCCCCAAAACAAAATATAGTAATGCTCAAGTTTAGTTTAGTTTTAGTTTTGTGATGCAGCATGGAAACAAGCCCTTTGGCCCACCAAGTCACGCCAACCAGCAATCACGTGCACGCTAGTTCTATCCTACATATTAGGAGCAATTTACAAAGGCCAATTTAACCTACAAACCCGCATGTCTTTGCGATGTGGGAGGAAACCCATATGGTCACAGGGAGAATGTGCAAACTCCTCACAGACAGCAGTTGATGACAGGATCGATCCAGGGTTTCTGGCTCTGTGAGGCAGCAGTTCCATCAGCAATGCCACAAATAATGTGAATAATAGTAAGATTAAACTAGAACTTACCAGTTTGAAGTTTGATCTTTATTTTATGAGGAGTTACGGTGAGCGATTACGTGAAGAAGCCCTGCCAGAGCGCCTGCGCATCAATCTTCAAAGCAGCGGCGTGAAATCTCAGTAACTACAGTGGAAGTGATATAGTAAGACTCTGAAGACTAGAACTACCAGATTATCTTTGCTATTATGATGGCTGGGAGCGGAGGGCACGTAATCGCTCACCGTAACTCCTCATAAAATAAAGATCAAACTTCAAACTGGTAAGTTCTCGTTTAATCTTACTATTTTACTTCGGAGTCACGTGAAGATTTCAAAACTCTGTGATTTCATGCCGTAGATACAGTTCCATACGACACACTGCTTTGGTTGACACAGGATAAACAAATAATGTATTGAACATTGTTTAAATTATACAATGAACGTCTTAAACAATAAAATAACAGTAATAACCCTTCTTTCGCAGGGGAAATTACAAAGGAGAACTCAAACAGAACCCAAAACATCATGCCCAAATCCTTCCATTGCGAGGACAGGTTTATCATAAATCGTGAAAAAGTTTACTTCTCTGGACCATCCTACAGTGAGGATTTGGTCTAAAGGCATGTCCTGCTGCATACGTTGACGCCGCCCTGGTGGAGTGAGATTTAAACACATCAGTGTCTACTCCAGCGTAATGCAAACCTGTTTCGGCCATCCAGAAATAGTTTGTACTGACACGTTTGTATGAGGTATTTTGTGGCTGATGAGCATCGCTGTTTCAGAGCCTCTGAGACTCTTGGTGACCTTGATATATTGACTCAGGTGTGTAACTACACATAGTCTTAGGTCAATGTGGTATACTTTAAGCTTATTTTGGTTCCAGCCATCCCTGGCCTGCTTTGTTTGATAAGATCATATACATAAAACATAATATTATCTACAGAAGAATGCATGCTGTCCAGTCGTAACTTTTGCAATATCTGGACCCATTGCGCTGACACTAGCACCATGAACATGACGACTTTAAGTGTTAACTTCTGGAAAAGCTGAGGTGTAATTGGAGCCCATTGCCAAAGCAGTGTGAGAACTATGCTCACATCCCAGATTTCCATATATCTAGGTCTGGGAGGGTTTTTGTTAAAATATCTCTCATGAATCGGTCCACCAATAGATGAGATCTGACAGAGTGTTGTCCGGACCCTTGCCCTAAATAGGAGGACAAAGAACTTCGAGCACTATTAATGGCACTGTAGCTTAACTGCTCGTCAAAATGCAACGTAGCAAGGAACTCCAATACATCCGGTATGCCTGCAGTATGATAAGATATATTTGACTGTAAACAGAACATCTCCCATTTCTTAATATGAGATACATATCGTTTTTTAGTACTATCTCTCCAGGCCACCGTAATCACATCCATGGTTCTACTTGATAGTCTGAGTCCCTGGAACAGTCTGGTCAGAAGGTACAAATCAACAAATTAATACGATCACGTAAGGTGTGACTCTCTCCTGTCCCAGGGTGAACCAACAGGTTGCTGCATTTGGGGATAGTCATAAATGGCTGTGTCATCAGTCTCAGAACCAATGGGAACCATGGCTGTGTGGACCAATTAGGAACTACCAAACGCCTAAAGTGTAGTCGTGCTCTATTTTGGTGAGACGTTGACTGATGAGGCAGAATGGGGGAAAAGCATAAGAACGTACGTCCCCAATGTAGCGAGAATGCATCCACCGCTACTGCCCCTAGATCCGGTTCCCATGAGACGTATTTAGGTAAACGGTGATTTAACCTGGATGCAACAGACTATGTCTGGCAATCCATACCGGCTGACAATCATTTTGAAAACCTTTGGATTCAGCATCCATTCTGTGTTGTCATTGAATTTACGTGACCTGGTGTCTGCCACTTTCACGTTATCTCTACCTGATAGGTAGATATCTGGGACCCAGATGTTTCTCATAATGCACCAGTGCCAGATGAGGTAAGCCAGATTGTCACATAGTAATGACCTAAATCCACCCATGTGATTGATATGCAACAGCTGTGGTTTTGTCAATCTGAAGCTGCACATTCAAATCATGCATTGTTGAGCAGAATGCTTTTAGGCCATAGAATGCACCCAGCAATTCTACGTAGTTTATCCCATGCCTCTGCAGGATTAATGCCTCTTCCACATTCCATCTGCCGCCACAGCTATTCTCGGTATTAGTGGCTCCCCATCCCGAAGCACTCACATCAGTTTGTAAACTGAAGGTTATTGAGTCAGAATGTCTCTAGTACATCGTGAGACATTAGTTATCCACCATCCCAACTTGGCGATAGCTTCGGCTGACAACTGCATTGGTCTATTGAAATGTTCTACATGTTCTTTTAGTGCTTGTTGTTTAGCTCGTTGCACATTTTGATAGTGCAGAGGTTCGAACAGTACTGCAGGGAAAAACCCGCCACTAATTTACCAATAACACTGGTTACTCATCGGACGGAGGGTTGTTGTTCACCAACCAGATTTCTACAGGCCTTCATAATTTGCAGTTTTGGCCGTCGGCAAAGTAACTGACATGTAAGTTAAATCAACGATGAACCCCAAATAGCCAATCATTCTAGATGGTACTAATTTGGATTTAATTAGATGGGTGAGGAACCTAACCTCTCAAACAGGTGTTTGGTAACTGAACCCAATTCCTCAGCTGCTTCCTGAGTTTTACCTATGATCAGAAACATCATCCAAGTATGGTATTACAATGCGATTCTGAGCGCGGAGTATCCCTGATACTGGTTTCAACAATTTTGCAAATAAACTAGGACTGAGGTTAACCCATTGGGCAAAACTCTAAATTGCCACAGCTGTCTCACCCAACTAAATTTCAAGTATCTACGGTATTGGTACTGAATAATATGCATCTTTCAGATCTATGGTTGCCATATAACACCCTTTGATACCAATTGCTTAGCAGTACTGAAAGTTTCCATTTAAAAATTGTTTATACTGGACCTAATAGTTAAGTCTGGTTAGGTCCAGAATGACTCGACACCCACCATTGTTCTTTTGCCTGGGGAATATTGGACACAAATTGTTGAGGCTGATATGCCGTTCTTTTAATTACCCCTTTTTTGGAATAATATTCCAATTTCATCATTCACCTGTAGAGTTTGTGGTATTGAAAACACAATACCCGACTAGGTGTATTTTGTATGGATGGATGCACTTCCGAGATAAACCCCATTCGAGACCCCCGGATACAGTCCAGTATGAATAGATCTGATGTTATGCAGCACAAAGTATCATAGAACAATTGCAACCTACCCCCGATCAGTGACTGATCTCTGGAGGATATATCCTGGACTAGTCCAGTACTTGTACCTCCATGGTTGCTGGATTCGTCGGACTCCTGGCCATGTTTGGGGTGTGCATTGGAGCGTGCCAATGTTTTGGTCCCTAGGTAAGGGAAATATCAGGTATTAAACTGATAAGAACAGCTGCTACACTTGATCTTAGCCAAAACTCCGAAGAGCGATACGTGTAGCTGGGGTCGCCCGGCTTGGTCCTTCACCTGCACCATCGTCTCTAATTCAATTACCCCTTCCCATTCTGAAAGGGTATGGTTTTTGATGCGGCATCCTGGTCTCAGGATGAGTTTTGATGAGGCCGATTGTTTTTGCCTCATCATCCAGGTCTTTTCCTGGATATTAGAGGATCTGCGCAAGGCTGTGAACCGTGGGTTGAGTGTGGGCATGATGGCTATACGTGAATAATTAATTTTCAAAATGGGCATTACACAGCAGGGTCCATATCCTGCTGTGTTTTGATAGTGATGCCCTTGTACCATTTTCCCAAATGCCATTATTCCTGCTCCAACCAGTTTTTAGGACTTTCTGCAGCTTCAACTCATGCGCCCTCATGATGCGCCCCTTTAAAGCGATGCACAGTTAACAGGTGTCTGATATCTCTTGGGAAATTTCCACCATTATGGAGTCCTGGAGCTGGTGAGAGGCCATATAATTAAATTGCTGGCCAGATTGTCATCCATGACTTCACCAACTCCCGCCGGTATGGCAACATTACTGGCCACATCCGGCACACATGGAGCATAGCTCATGTGCTTTGGTGTATGCACATAAGCAGTGACACCAAACTTCAGGGTCAGATTCATACTGCCCTGGCTCTCCCGGCTCATGCTCACGGGAGGTATCATGCAGCCTTAAAAAGGCACTGTTGTTATGGGTCCCCATGCAGACTCGTAGGCATATTATCCTTCATACGCGTACAGCTCTTTTGCCATACGGACCTCTGCTAGAGGTTGCTGCTGAAAGCTGCTGGGGACCCTGGGGTATAAAACCCTGGCTGGAACACCTCCTGGTTGATCATTTTATCTGTGAGGTGTTCCACATTGTCCAGATGTCCCCAACCTTTATTTTTGGAAGGGGGGAAAGTCTTTCTGGCCTCACTTATCAGAGTTGACAGGCCTGGACAGCCTCCCGACAGGAGTGGCCACAGTGCTCTAAAGCAACGGAGTTGCTGCTGCTGGCTGAACTGCCGGCGGCTCTGAAGTCGGCGTCTCAAAGCCGGCGTACACCCGCTGACCGCGGCCCCGCGGGAAGGTTTTACTTTATAGGCGCCTTATTTTCTCTGTTAATATTTTTTCCCTTTGGAAGTGTCCCTGCTGGCTCCTGTAACCAGCCTTTACGGGATCTAGTAAACCGCAGAACGTTTAAAACATTTACCTGCGGGTGTTTTACTTACCGCTGGTGGAGCCAGCCTGTCGGTGCGCCAAACGCGTCGGACGTAATGACGTGCAGGCGCTCTGGCGGGGCTTCTTCATGGTATCACTCATGTGACTCCGAAGTAAAATAGAAATTCAAGAGCTTTGTAAAACCTGGATATTTTTATTAGGCAGAAAGGTGTTTGTGCGTTTGTGTGTATGTACGTGTCTGTGGGGGGTGAGGGGGGGGGGGGATGTGGGGATGTGGTGTTCTTTGAAGTCTGTCAAGGGTTTCTAGATGGATTTCCTGGGCAGGGCTTCTTGAGGTCCAATAACCTCACCTGATTATGTTTGCTCAAGTCCATGCCACCATTCAGGTCTTTGCTCCTTGGCCCCAGGATGCTTCGGCCAACACGATCAAACTTACAGATAGAGTTGGTGAGAATATAAGAGCCATCACAGGCAGCAGGACTCCACTCACCAATCTCTGCACCAACATATTTAGAGTTTCAAACAATGTTAAGGATCTGTAGTAATCTCGTATTAAATGAATTTGGGAAGTGATTTGTGTTTAGCCATTTTGAAACACTCTCTCACCTCTGAGCCCATTTGTTTATGGTCTCCTTATTGCACTGATTTTTATCAAGCTAGAACATTAGCTGTTAGAACATTTTGCAATGTTAATTTTAGAATTCCTTTTCAATCTCAGTAATTATATTTTGAACAATGTTTGGGTTGTTGACATGTTGGTGGAGCTGGTTTTACCTCTTGGACATGCATGTGTTTTTTGTTCAACAAATGTTTTCTCCACATGTCAGAATGATTAACCAGAAGATAGACAGCAAATGCTGGAGCACCTCAGCGGGACAGGCAGCATCACTGGATAGAAGGAATGGGTGATGTTTCGGACCAATACCCTTCCCTACATGGTTAACAAGCTTGGCTTCCTGTGGGCAGGAACGACTGTAGACAAGGCTGTATCCCACGTGCAGATTAGTTAACAAACTCTGTTGAACTTAGAATGATAAGAGTTGAAATATTGACATTTTTTTTTAAAAAACCTCATAAGGCTCGAAGATTTCTTCTGGCTCAAGTCTGTTAAAATGGGTCACCTTCTATAACCAAGGGGTCAGATGTTCAGGACTGATGCGAAAACATTCCTTCACCTGGGCAATGATAAATCATTAAATTTCTCTTCCCAAAAGAGCGATGGTTTCTCACTCATTTAGCATATTATAGGCAGAGATCAATGGATGTTTGGATATGAAGGGATACGAGGTTAGACAAAGAAAATATGCTGGTCGAAGATCAGACACAATCTTATTGAGAAGTGGTGCAGGCCGAAAGGGCAAAATGGCTCACGCATGTTTCCACACTTCAAGTTCTAATATCTACTTGAGGCAGAGACCTCATAGAACCAGTTTGTGGGAACATCATTTAGATTTAGTTTATTTTGTCACATGTACCTAGATAAGTGAAAAGTTTCATTTTGAATGATATCCAATCATATCAGTTAATACTAATAGAGCATACAGAGTGAAGAGAATGAGGCAGAAATGGGTATCATAGCAGTATCCATGATCATAAGGCATATAGTAATTTCAATGGATTTAGTGATTAATGATCACACTGGTTTGTGATCATAGTTGGAATCCACAATTAAGAGAAATTTAATCAAGGAGGAGGACAACATGTTTCTATTAGACCCAATTAAATTACCTACACACCCACTTACATGATCTGATTCTTGCACACCCATCCGTATCTCTGCCCATCAAATTTTACTCATAGAAACATAGAAACATAGAAAATAGGTGCAGGAGTAGGCCATTCGGCCCTTCGAGCCTGCACCGCCATTCAATATGATCATGGCTGATCATCCAACTCAGTATCCTGTACCTGCCTTCTCTCCATACCCCCTGATCCCTTTAGCCACAAGGGCCACATCTAACTCCCTCTTAAATATAGCCAATGAACTGACCTCAACTACCTTCTGTGGCATAAAATTCCAGAGACTCGCCACTCTCTGTGTGAAAAATGTTTTCCTCATCTCGGTCCTAAAGGAATTCCCCCTTATCCTTAGACTGTGACCCCTTGATCTGGACCTCCCCAACATCGAGAACAATCTTCCTGCATCTAGCCTATCCAACCCCTTAAGAATTTTGTAAGTTTCTACAAGATCCCTCCTCAGTCTTCTAAATTCTAGCGAGTACAAGCCAAGTTTCTCCAGTCTTTCCTCATATGAAAGTCCTGACATCCCAGGAATCAGTCTGGTGAACCATCTCTGTACCCCCTCTATGGCAAGAATGTATTTCCTCAGATTTGGAGACCAAAACTGTACGCAATACTCCAGGTGTGCTCTCACCAAAACCCTGTACAACTGCAGTAGAACCTCCCTGCTCCTATACTCAAATCCTTTTGCTATGAATGCTAACATACCATTTGCTTTCTTCACTGCCTGCTGCACCTGCATGCCTACTTTCAATGATTGGTGTACCAAGACCCAGGTCTCGTTGCCTCTCCCCTTTTCCTGATTTGCCACCATTAAGATAATAGTCTACCCTCCTGTTTTTGCCACCAAAGTGGATAACCTCACATTTATCCACATTATACTGCATCTGCCATGTACTTGCCCACTCACCCAAACTTTCCAAGTCACCTTGCAGCCTCCTAGCATCCTCCTCACACCTAACAATACCCCCCAGCTTAGTGTCATCCACAAATTTGGAGATGTTGCATTCAATTCCCTCATCAAAATCATTAATATATATTGTAAATAGCTGGGGTCCCAGCACTGAGCCTTGCGGTACGCCACTAGTCACTGCCTGCCATTCTGAAAAGGACCCGTTTACTCCTACCCTTTGCTTCCTGTCTGCCAGCCAGTTCTCTATCCACATCAATGCTGAACCCCCAATACCGTGTGCTTTAAGTTTGTATACTAATCTCTTATGTGGGACCTTGTCGAAAGCCTTCTGAAAGTCTAGATATAACACATCCACTGGTTCTCCCTTATCCACTCAGCTAGTTACATCCTCGAAAATTTCTATAAGATTCGTCAGACATGATTTACCTTTCGTAAATCCGTGCTGACTTTGTCTAATGATTTCACCACTTTCCAAATGTACTGCTATCCCATCTTTAATAACTGTCTCTAGCACTACCGATGTTAGACTAACTGGTCTGTAATTCCCCGTTTTCTCTCTCCCTCCTTTTTTAAAAAGTGGGGTTACATTAGCTACCCTCCAATCCTCAGGAACTACTCCAGAATCTAAGGAGTTTTGAAAAATTATCACTAATGCATCCACTATTTCTGTGGCTACTTCCTTGAGTACTCTGGGATGCAGACTATCTGGCCCTGGGGATGTATCGGCCTTTAATCCATTCAATTTACCCAACACCACTTCTCGGCTAACCTGGATTTCACTCACTTCCTCCTCCTTATTTGACCCCCGGTCCCCTGCTATTTCCGGCAGATTATTTATGTCTTCTTTAGTGAAGACAGACCGGCAGATTATTTATGTCTTCTTTAGTGAAGACAGAACCCAAGTAGTTATTCAATTGGTCTGCCATGTCCTTGTTCCCCATGATCAATTCACCTGTTTCTGACTGCAAGGGACCTACATTTGTTTTAACTAATCTCTTTCTCTTCACATACATATAACAACTTTTGCAGACAGTTTTTATGTTCCCTGCCAGTTTTCTTTCATAATCTATTTACCCTTTCCTAATTAAGCCCTTTGTCCTCCTCTGCTGAACTCTGAATTTCTCCCAGTCCTCTGGTAGGCTGCTTTTTCTGGCTAATTTGTATGCTTCATCTTTTTTATATACTATCCCTGATTTCCCTTGTTATCCATAGATGCACTACCAGTCCTGATTGATTCTTTTGCCAAACTGGGATGAACAATTGTTGTAGTTCATCCATGCAGTCTTTAAATACCTTCCATTGCACATCCACTGTCAACCCTTTAAGAATCACTTGCCAGTCTATCTTGGCCAATTCACTTCTCATACCTTCAAAGTTACCTTTGTTTAAGTTCAGAACCCTTGTTTCTGACTTAATTATGTCACTCTCCATCCTAATGAAGAACTCAACCGTATTATGGTCACTCTTGCCCAAGGGGCCACGCACAACAAGACTGCTAACTAACCCTTCCTCATTACTCTATACCCAGTCTAGAATAGCCTGCTCTCTAGTTGGTTCCTCTACAGTGGCTTGCAAAAGTATTCATACCCCTTGAACTTTTCCACATTTTGTCACGTTACAACCACAAACGTAAATATATTTTATTGGGATTTTATGTGATAGACCAACACAAAGTGGCGCATAATTGTGAAGTGGAAGGAAAATGATACATGTTTTTCAAATTTTTTTACAAATAAAAAAATGAAAAGTGTGGCGTGCAAAAGTATTCAGCCCCCTTTACTCTGATACCACTAAATACAATCCAGTGCAACCAATTGCCTTCAGAAGTCACCTAATTAGTAAATAGAGTCCACTTGTGTGTAATCTAATATCAGTATAAATACAGCTGTTCTGTTAGCATTAGCCTGACACATGAAGCCCACAAGACAGGTCGCCTTTATGGAAGAGTGGCAAGAAGAAAGCCATTGTTGAAACAAAGCCATAAGAAGTCCCGTTTTCAGTTTGCCACAAGCCATGTGGGGGACACAGCAAACATGTGGAGGAAGGTGCTCTGTTCTGATGAGACCAAAATTGAAGTTTTTGGCCTAAATGCAAAACGCTATGTGTGGCGGAAAACTAACACTGCACATCACCCTGAACACACCACCCCACTGTGAAACATGGTGGTGGCAGCATCATGCTGTGGGGATGCTTTTCTTCAGTAGGGACAGGGAAGCTGGTCAGAGTTGATGGGAAGATGGATGGAGCCAAATACAGGGCAATCTTGGAAGAAAACCTGTTAGAGTCTGCAAAAGACTTGAGACTGGGGCGGAGGTTCACCTTCCAGCAGGACAACAACCCTAAACATACAGCCAGAGTACAATGGAATGGTTTAGATCAAAGCATATTCATGTGTTAGAATGGCCCAGTCAAAGCCCAGACCTAAATCCAATTGAGAATCTCTGGCAAGACTTGAAAATTGCTGTTCACAGACGCTCTCCATCCAATCTGACTGAGCTTGAGCTATTTTGCAAAGAAGAATGGGCAAAAATGTCAGTCTCTAGATGTGGAAAGCTGGTAGAGACATACCCCAAAAGACTTGCAGCTGTAATTGCAGCGAAAGGTGGTTCTACAAAGTATTGACTCAGGGGGGCTGAATACCTTTGCACGCCATACTTTTCAGTTTTTTATTTGTAATAAAATTTGGAAACCATGTATCATTTTCCTTCCACTTCACAATTATGCTCCACTTTGTGTTGGTCTATCACATAAAATCCCAATAAAATACATTTACATTTGTGGTTGTAACGTGGCAAAATGTGGAAAAGTTCAAGGGGTATGAATACTTTTGCAAGCCACTGTACAAGTTGGTTTAGAAAACTATCCCGCATACATTCCAAGAAATCCTCTTCCTCAGCACCCCTGCCCATTTGATTCACCCAATCTATATGTAGATTGAAGTCACCCATTATGACTGTTTTACCCTTGTTGCACGCATTTCTAATTTCCTGTTTGATGCCATCCCCAACTCCACTACTACTGTTAGGTGGCCTGTACACAACTCCCACTAGCGTTTTCTGCCCCTTAGAGTTTCGCAGCTCTACCCATTTGGATTCCACATCCTCCAAGCTAATGTCCTTCCTTTCTATTGCATGAATCTCCTCCCTGACCAGCAATGCTACCCCACCTCCCTTTCCTTTCTGTCTATCCCTCCTGAATATTGAATATCCCTGGATGTTCAGCTCCCAGACTTGGTCCCCCTGGAGCCATGTCTCTGTGATCCCAACTATAGCATAGTCATTAATAGCTATCTGCACATTCAACTCGTCCACCTTATTACGAATGCTCCTTGCATTGAGACACAAAGCCTTCAGGCTTGTTTTTACAACACTCTTACTCCTTATACAATTATGTTGACAAGTGGTCCCTTTTGATTTTTGCCCTGGAAACCCACCACCTCTTATTCTCTGTTTATTATTGTTTTCTTCTTTCCCCCCTACATGTTGGGTCTGAGTGCTTCCCTTCTCTGCTTCCTGCCTCAGACCCTGTCTACTGGCTTTCTCTATTTGAGTCCCTCCCCCCAACCGTTCTAGTTTAAAGTCCCCCCGGTAGCCTTTGCAAATTTCCCTGCCAGGATACTGGTCCCCCTCGGGTTCAAGTGCAACCCAACCTTTTTCATACAGGTCACAGTGGGGTCAGTGGCTCACAGACGTTGGTTCCCAGTCAAAAATTACTGGGACTAATTCAGCCCTCAGGTGAGTTGGGATATAAGGATTCTCCTTATAATTAAAAGTATGTATTTTATTGTGTTTTTTCTTTGAGTAAAAAACTAAAGGAAAGTAACAAGTTATTGTCATATGATATTGTTCTGACAATGTTATTATTGTTTAAGCACAGGTTGCTATGATTTATATTTTCACAGGTAAAGCTGTACACTAAACGTTGATTTAGTGAGCTTACACAGCAATAGCGCGGGCCTCATGGGACAGGCCGCGCCAGCAGCGCCTGACAGGGCTGCTTCATGTGCAAAATGTGCAGGCCTATGGGAAAGGCCATGCCAGCAGCGCCGGACACTGCCTGGGAAACTGAAGCTCTGGTGCCTACAGTTTGGACTCCTTCCTCGGACAATGTGGCCACTGACCGTTTATGAAGCCCCAATAACAACTGTGGAGAAGATGGAGCGAACCATAACTTCATATGCGAAGAAATGGCTCGGTGTCCCACGATGTCTAACTAACATCGGCCTCTATGGCAAAGGGGTCCTGGAACTACCTCTCACTAGCCTAACAGAGGAATACAAGTGTTCCAAAGTAAGACTCCAGATGACACTGAGGGACTCTAGAGACAAGACCATCAGTGCTGTTGCGCCGCCCCTAGTAACTGGCCGGAAGTGGACACCATCTGATGCAGTACAGCAAGCTTCATCAGCCCTGAGGCACAAAGACGTCGTGGGGCAAGTGCAGCAGGGAAGAGGAGGCTTTGGCCTTACGACAAGTAAACCAACTTGGCGAAAGGCCACAACATCAGAGCGGAGGACATTGGTAGTTGAGGAGGTGCGGCGACAAGAGGAGGCCGCAAGAAGTGCAAAGGCGGTCTCTCTTGCCAAACAGGGGCAATGGATGCAGTGGGAAGGTGTGGAGCGGAGGAAGATCAGCTGGAAAGAACTATGGGAAATGGAATCAAGCAAGATCAGCTTCATCATCAGAGCGACATACGACGTCCTTCCATCACCAAAGAACCTCAATCAGTGGTACGGCGAGGATCCAACCTGTGCCCTCTGCCCAACTCCAGCGACCCTCAAACACATCATGGTAGGCTGCAAGACCAGCCTCACGCAAGGGAGATACACGTGGCGGCATAATCAGGTATTAAAAAGCCTGGCAACAGCCCTTGGAAACAGGCGATGTGCGACCAACTGCTTGCCTCCGAGAGCAAGCAACCCCTCCCACTTAAGGGCGACAACCTATGTCCGAGAAGGACAGAAAACACCTAAACATCCTTCCACCAGATCAGAAGAAGGAAACCTATGCAGGGCCCGTGACTGGAGGATGCTGGCGGACATCGGCCGACAACTAATCTTTCCACCTGAAATTGCTTCAACCAACTTCAGACCAGACTTGGTGCTCTGGTCCCTTTCACAGAAGACTGTTTACATCATAGAGCTCACAGTTCCATGGGAGAACTCTGTTGTGGAGGCCTATGAGCGTAAGAAGCTGTGCTATGCAGAGCTTGCAGCAGAGGCAATGCAGCGTGGCTGGAACACCAAAGTCTATCCAGTTGAAGTGGGATGCAGAGGATTTGTTGCGTCATCTACCATCAGACTGCTGAAGGAGCTTGAAATCCACGGTCAGGCTCTGTGGAAGACCATAAGATCACTCTCAGACGCGGCTGAAAGAAGCAGCTGTTGGATTTGGCTCAAGCGGAAAGACCCATGCTGGGCCCCAAGTACGTCATGGTGAATCTTTGAGGCAGTTTGACACGGGACACGTGCTGAGGGCTGATCATCCTGCAGCGGGCCGCCCTTGTGGAGGGTGTATAGTGTTAAAAGGCCGAAACACCCAGTGATGCAAGGGTACACTACTGATGATGTGTCCTGTGCCCAACTGTCCTGAAGGTTACCTAGGCCAAGATATACGTATATGTATTCCCCCCCCCCCCCACCAATGTTGACCGTCTACCACTCTCAGCAATCAATGAATGTCGTGAAATGCTCCCCACCTACTGGCACAAGGGACTTCTTAACATGTTGTCCTGTGTATTTGATTCTACATCCTGCGGTAGCGCCTGTTACAGTTGCCTACGAAACACCCTTCTGAGAAGGGAAGAGCAAAAGATGAAGATGACTCTGGGCTCTTAAGATGTCAATAGAACAGACTCAAGTACATATGTGCCAGCAGTGAACAACGCCAACAGGGGGATGTGAGAGCCAGCCGCTGAATCGATTATTCAGGTAGGTCTATTCTTCAAGGGAAGAAGCCTGGCAGATGAATTAATTCGGCCATGAACGGGCAGAAGTCATCGTTCAGAACGCACCCCAGATGCTCATCGGCAGTAGCGGTTTACTGGAGCTGGGGGCAGCATGATAGATCAGAAATTCCATGCACTTTCCAATCATGCTCAACTAAATGGGTCTAGCACTTCCAACATTTGGGTAGTGCACTGTTCACAAGTTGTAATATTTATCTTTGTTATACAACACACAAGGGGTAAAATATTTGGTTGAGGCACAGCCGGAGCATTCCAAGCAAGTTGGATTATGGCCAGGGTTTTGAAATTGGGCAGAAGTTCTCATGCAAACCACCCATGCAAAAGGCAGGATTGGCATGTTATTATGAACAATGATGAGTATCTGGCATATGAACTTCAGTATGTAAAAAATGTATTCCTGACTTCAACAGGTTCATGAGGTAAGAGATTCATGTTATACAAATCCCATTACAAAGGTTATCAAAGACAATATAACTGTACATTAACAGTAAGCTTTGCAGTATGGGATAAACTGTTGTTGGTCATTGGGATTTACCTGTAATTATTATTAGCCTTGTCTCCACCTTTGGGTTGTACCAATCTGTTACTAAACTGATTAAAGTAATTGCCAATATAGCAGCTGGGTTGCAGCTGAGCTAATCAAGGAACTGATATTGTGTAAGTAGCAATTAGATCATTGCCAACAACCTTGTGCTATTGTCAGCTGAGACTACTTCAGCCACAATGATGAAGTAACATTATTCAGCATTGCTGAATATGAAAATACTCATTGAACTTGAACTTGAAACTTGATACAGTAGTGTGGTCGTTGAATTCAGTTATTATGAACTGATGTTAGAACTCTAAGATGAGAAGTTCCAAATACCATCACCTACTCAAAGGTAGTGGAGATTGCATGAGTACCAATTCTTCTGTTGTTGGTATCAACTAAATATATACACTTAATGCACCGTTGAGTAGGCTTTGAGTGAATATACATACTCTTCATGCACAGTTAAGTTGCTGCTCGATAATGGTGTCATATGTTGGTCTCATGGTAATTAGGAAGAATATCCTGTAATTAATCTCCTTGCCACTGATGTATCATCCAGTTTAGATTGATGATAACACAGAATAAATGTTGGATCTCAAAGTATGATGAAAGCATGATTCAATTCTTTATCAAATGTTTGCAAAAATATGTGACACAACAGTGTGGAGAAATATATTCTCGTTTCAATAGGAGGAATGGACTTTATGTCTTCCTCATTAGCTAGGTCTTAAAACAGTCAGCTAGACCTCGTTTGGATTCGTACTATCGGACTGGCTAAGCGTCCATGTTGCCTGCTTCATCAGACATTATGGCACAAAGCCAAAAAGCAAGAACTTGCTGTTTTAAACTGTGGTTCAGGAGACTGGTCTTTGCACAGTAAACGATTATTGACTTACACATTTTCAATGGATTAACTTATGCCTCATGTTGTCACATTTAGCCATGAGGGTGTTCACTGCAGTATGCATGGATAGCATCCAAAAAAGCAGTACATCTCTATTGAGGGGATCAGGAATGTTGTTAAATATTATGATACATTTGATATGATACAAATTACTGACATTTCCAGTTAATTTTAAGTGATATTGACAATAGTTCAGTTATAGAGAAATTACAGCTGTAACATAAGGGAACTACATTGTCGGGTCCAACCCGGATATCAAGTTGTTAAAAAGATCTTGATACAAGTACTCACATCACAAGATTATGCAGTTGGTTATTGTAAATGTGTAAACATTATTTCACCAAGGGGTTCCAGCTACATCCTTAGTCATGACTCTTATATCAGCACAACGACAGCAAAACTTTGCAAATGCTGTGGCTGGACAGGATAGAATTGGCTGTTCATGCCATTACATTTTCATTCTGGTCTACACTAGCAGAGCTGACCAGGGCTGGCATGGTTTTAAGATCATTTGAATACCCCACTGTCTCAATTAATGTTATCAAGGCCACCAGAATCCTTAGAAGTATGGATTCAGCACTGTGTATTCGCTAATAAACAATTACACAAGAAAAGGTCAGTTCAGACTATTTCAAGGTGGCTGCAACAGGTATTAACATTGATGATTGTATGTCTCATTCCACCAGGTCAGCATCAACGTCAGTATATCAATTAGAGAGTGTGTTTACATCTCATTATACTAGGGTAGCAGCTATGTTGGCGGTCAAATGGAGGGATGTGTCCTTCAACCAAATTTTAGTGGCCGTCGGATGGGCAAATGAGCTGAGGTTTCAAAAATGTATCATTGGCCAATTGTCAATCCAGGGCAGTTTGCCAATGTCATTTTAAGTACCTAAAATTTAGGGGTCCTGTTGTTTGTTTACATTGTTAAACAAACCCTATCATTACATTGAATACAATGTTATTACTAATGCATTTATTTCTCATTTGAGTCAATCAAATGCAGTGGCATGCCGAGATTGTAATCTGCAGCATGAAATCACAAAACTTTGAACTCTTCACAGAATCACTCACGTGACTCCGAAGTAAAATAGTAAGATTAAACGAGAACTTACCAGTTTGAAGTTTGATCTTGATTTTATGAGGAGGAACGTTGGTGATTACGTGCCCAACACGCCCAACCCTCTCTCATAAAAGATCATCTGGTAGTTCTCGAGTCACTGATCTTACTGTTTACTTTGGTGTTATTTATTTGTGATTTCATACCCCTGCTTTGAAGTTTGCTGCGCAGGCGTCCTGGCGGGCCTTCTTCACGTAATCACCAACGTTCCTCCTCATAAAATCAAAATCAAACTTCAAACTGGTAAGTTCTCATTTGATCTTACTAGTCCCCTATTACTAATGCCCTCCTCTTCTTTTCCTTACCCTTCTGAGCAACATGGCCGGTGTCTGTACTGCAGGCCAGGTCGCTGTTGCTACCCCCAGGTAGGCTGTCCCCCCGAACAGCACTCAAACAGGAGTACTTATTTCCAAGGTGTACAGCCACTGGTGTATTCTCTAGTGCCCGCCTCTGCCCCTTGCCTTTCCTAACCGTGACCCACTTGTCTGCCTCCTGTGGTTTTGGAGAGACTACCTCCCTGTAACTCCTCTCTATGACCTCCTCACTCCCCCTGACCAGACGGAGGTCATCGAGCTGCTGCTCCAGGTTCCTAACACACTCTTTTAGGAGCCCCATCTCGACACACCTGGCGCAGATGTGGACTTCTGGAGGGCTACCCAACTCCATGACCTCCCACATCTGACATCCAGAACAGTAATCTGCCCTGGCACTCATACTTCCCTTACCCTAGATACAACACAAAATACAATATACAATACAAATATACAATACAAAATACAAAGTACAGTACACTACAAACTGCTGGAATCTGACTGCCAATCAGCGGCTTCCTCAAGCCCAGTTAATTGAATAGAACGTTACGGATTTAGAACGTTACGGATTTCAGTTTCTCCCTCACCAACGGCTCCTGGGCCTCTGTAAAAACAAAGCCCCGCGCTCGGGTTTTAAGCTTACCGCTCGGACGTCGCTCCTCCCTCACCAACGGCTCCTGGGCCTCTGTTAATCTCTCCATAATTGCACCTTTTTCCAGCCAGCATATTTTTCCACTGTCAAATCACTTTGACCATCACAGACTCAACATTTCTCACCCACTCCCCTGATTCAATCACTCGATCTATTATCTTTTGAACTTTTGGACTAGTTCGTGAAATAGTTAAATGAATATCGAGTGTGTTAAATTACATAATTGGTTGTTAGTATCTTAAATTTGACATTGCCTATTCAAATATACTATATTGTAACATTACCACGTTAATGTGAAGGAACAAGTAACATTACATTCTTATCATTTACAAGAGTTGTAAAACCAACACCAGTACTATACTATAATGTTTCTGTTTAATTTAATTTAATTTCAAATATTTTCTGTCTTCAGAACTTTGTAAAACCAAAGCACCGAGAGCTCCTATATTTTAAGATTTTGGGAACTGTGGCAAATAAATAAGTGTGATGAAGTTGGATATTATTAGGAAATGAGGTATTCAGAAGTGGGCGGCTGAATATAGTCTTTGTGTTGATCAGAGGCCCATATAATGACTAGCCTCCAAAGTACTTGATGCTTTGAATAGATTTGACCCTGCTCATTTAATTTTACTTGCTTGTTATTGCTTGGAACACTCCAACGAAGCACCTCAGTAAATTTAATGGCACACATTGTATAATTAATACTAAACCCAATAAAACAGTGAACTGGCTCTTTCAGAAGGTGTGATATCGTGGCACATTGGTGCTAGCTCTGGAATACAGTTGTTGCGTGGTATATATTGACAGTGGGAAAGGTAAATCACCTAGAATGCTTTATTTACTTCTCATTGTAATGGAGTGGCTAAGGGTATTTTATTTTTATTTCTATGGATTATGACTTTTTTTTTCAGTTTAGTTCTATAGGTACGGCGTGGAAACAGGCCTGTCAACCCACCGAGTCCACTCTGACCATCAATTGCATGTTCACACCAGTTCCATGTTATTCCACTTACTCTTCCACTCCTTTCATGTTAAGGAAATTTTAGCAAAATGCCAATTAACCTGGAAACCAGCATGTTTAGTTACTCCAAATTATCAAATCAGAATAGCTGTACTTGTTGATAGTTACTTACTATCATCTATGTTCCATCTCAACCCACCGATTATTAGCATTTCATCAAACAAATTACATGAAGAAACAGTTGAAATTTGAGCAGGAGAAGGGTAAATTGGAGGTGTCAGTATTACAGTTGAACAAAGGGGACTATGGAGCCATGAGGTCGGAGCTGGCCAAACTTGACTGGAAAGATACCCTTGCAGGGATGACAGTGGAATATCAATGGCAGGTATTTCTGGGAATAATACAGAAGGTGCAGGATCAGTTAGTTCCAAAGAGGAAGAAAGATTCCAAGGGGAGTAAGGGGCGGCCGTAGCTGTGAAGGGAAGTCACAGGACAGTATAAAAATAAAAGAGAGGAAGTACAACATAGCAAAGATAAGCAGGAAGCCAGAGGATTGGGTAACGTTTAAAGAGCAACAGACGATAACTAAAAAGACAATATGGGGAGAAAAGATGAGGTACGAAGGTAAGCTAGCCAAGAATATAAAGGAGGATAGTATAAGCTTCTTTAGGAGTGTGAAGGGGAAAAAATTAGTTAAGACCAAAGTTGAAGACTGAAAAGGGTGAATGTATTATGGGGAACAAGGAAATGGCAGATGAGTTGAACAGGTACTTTGGATCCGTCTTCAATAAGGAGGACACAAACAATCTTCCTGGTGTACTATTGGCCAGATTATCTGGGGTGATGGAGGAACTAAAGGAATTCCACATTAGACAGGAAATGGTGTTGGGTAAACTGATGGGACTGAAGGCTGATAAATCCCCAGGGCCTAATGGTCTGCATCCCTGGATACTTAAGAAAGTGGCTCTAGAAATCGTGGATGCATTGGTGATAATTTTCCAATGTTCTATAGATTCAGGATCAGTTCGTGTGGATTGCAGTGTAGCTAATGTTATCCCACTTTTTAAGAAAGGCGGGAGAGAGAAAACAGGGAATTATAGACTGACATCGGTGGTGGGTAATATGCTGGAGTCAATCATAAAAGTTGAAATAGCGGCACATTTGGATAGCAGTAACAGGATCGGTCCAAATCAGCATTAATTTACAAAATGGAAATCATGGTTGACTAATCTTCTGGAATTTTTTATGGATGTAGCTAGGAAAATGGACAAGGTAGAGCCAGGGGATGTAGTGTACCTGGACTTTCAGAAAGCATTTGATAAGGTCCCAAATAGGAGATGAGTGGGTAAAATTAAGGCACATGGTATTGGGGGTAGAGTGATAGAAAATTGGTTGGCAGGAAAAAAAGAGTGTGGATTAACGAGTCCCTGTCAGAATGGCAGGCAGTGACTAGTGGGGTACTGCAAGGCTCGGTGCTGGGACCACAGCTATTTAAAATATATATTAATGATTTAGATGAAGGGATTACTAGTAACATTAGCAAATTTGCAGATGACACAAAGCTGGGTGGCAGTGTGAACTGTGAGGAGGATGCCATGAGAATGCAGGGTGACTTGGACAGGTTGGGTTAGTGGGCAGATGCATGGCAGATGCAGTTTAATGTAGATACATGTGAGGTTATCCACTTTGGTAGCAGAAACAGGAAGGACGATTATTATCTAAATGGTGTCAAGTTGGGAAAAGGGATCTGGGGATCCTTGTTCATTAGTCAATAAAAGTAAGCATGCAGGTACAGCAGGCAGTGAAGAAAGCGAGTGGCATGTTGGCCTTCATAACAAGAGGATTTGTGTAGAGAAGCAAAGAGGTCCTTCTGCAGTTGTACAGGGCCCTAGTGAGACCACACCTGGAGTATTGTGTGCAGTTTTCGTCCCCTAATTTGAGGAAGGACATTCTTGCTGTTGACGGAGTGCAGCGTAGGTTCACAAGGTTAATTCCCAGGATGGCGGGACTGTCATATGCTGTGAGAATGGAGCGGCTGGGCTGGAAAACTCTGGAATTTAAAATGATGAGGGGATAATGAACCTATACGATTATTAAGGGTTTGGACATGCCAGATGCAGGAAACATGTTCCCAATGTTGGGGGAGTCCAGTACCAGGGGCCACAGTTTAAGAATGGGTAAGCCATTTAGAACGGAGATGAGGAAACACTTTTTCACACAGAGTTGTGAGTCTGTGGAATTCTCTGCCTCAGATGGAGGCAGGTTCTCTGGATACTTTCAAGAGAGAGCAAGATAGGACTCTTAAAGATAGCGGAGTCAGGGGATATAGGGAGAAGGCAGGAACGGGGTACTGATTGGGGATGATCAGCAATGATCACATTGTATGGATCACTTTGCTGGCTCGAAGGACCAAATGGCCTACTCCTGCTCCTATTGTCTATTGTCTATTATCTATTGAATCTGCTGTCACCGGATTAACGAAGAAAAGTTGTGCAAAGAGTAATCAGTAATACAAATCATATAACCATATAACCATATAACAATTACAGCACGGAAACAGGCCCTCTCGGCCCTTCCAGTCCGTGCCGACCATTTGTTTTCCCCTAGTCCCATCTACCTGCACTCAGACCATACCCCTCCATTCCCTTCACGTCCGTATACCTATCCACTTTAATTTTAAATGTTAAAATCGATCCTGCCTCCACCACTTCTGCTGGAACCTCATTCCACACAGCCACCACCCTCTGAGTAAAGAAGTTCCCCCTCACGTTACCCCTAAACTTCTGTCCCTTAATTCTCATGTCATGCCCTCTTGTTTGAATCTTCCCTACCCTCAATGGGAAAAACGTATCCACGTCAACTCTGTCTATCCCTTTCATCATTTTAAAGACCTCAATCAAGTCTCCCCTTAACCTTCTGCGCTCCAAAGAATAAAGACCTAACTTGTTCAACCTTTCTCTGTAACATAGTTGCTGGGACCCTGGCAACATTCTAGTAAATCTCCTCTGTACTCTCTCTATTTTGTTGACATCCTTTCTATAATTAGGCGACCAAAACTGTACACCATACTCCAGAATTGGTCTTACCAATGCCTTGTACAATTTTAACATTACTTCCCTACTCATATATTCAATGCTCTGATTTATAAAGGCCAGCACACCAAAGGCTTTCTTTACCACCCTATCTACATGCAATTCCACCTTCAGGGAACTATGCACAGTTATTCCTAGATCCCTCTGTTCCACAGCATTCCTCAATTCCCTACCATTTACCATGTACGTCCTATTTTGATTTGTCCTGCCAAGATGTAGCACTTCACACTTAACAGCATTAAACTCCATCTGCCATCTTTCAGCCCACTTTTCCAAATGGCCCAAATCTCTCTGTAGACTTTGAAAATCTACTTCATTATCCACAACACCACCTATCTTAGTATCATCTGCATACTTACTTATCCAATTTACCACCCCATCATCCAGATCATTGATGTACATGACAAACAACAGTGGACCCAACACAGATCCCTGAGGCACCCCACTGGTCACCGGCTTCCAACCTGACAACCAGCCATCCACCATTACTCCTTGACATCTCCCATTCAGCCACTGTTGAATCCATCTTGCTACTCCGCCATTAACACCCAAAGATTGAACCTTCTTAACCAACCTTCCATGGGGAACCTTGTCAAAGGCCTTACTGAAATCCATATAGACAACATCCACCGCTTTACCCTCATCAATTTCCCTAGTTACCGCTTCAAAAAATTCAAGAAGGTTTGTCAAACATGACCTTCCAGGCACAAATCCATGTGGACTGTTCCTGATCAGACCCTGTTTATCCAGATGCTTATATATATTATCTCTAATATCGAAATACTTGTGTGTCAATTTCAACTTGTGGGCTAATTTGGAGCAGCATTCTAACATGCTTTGGGGCATTGGTTTGGATGCAAAGGGACCGAAAAAAAAAAAATCATTGCAGTAATAAATTTACTCAGATATTTTTGCTTGCCACTTTTCACCCATGCACATTCAGCTGTGAGCAAGCAGCCCCCTCAGGACCGGTAAGGTGGTGAATAACGTGAATTGCTCAACTAGACACAATGAAGACATGGATTACTGACCAACATATTAAGTCCAGAATTTTCCTGACTTTCTGAAATATGCCCGTGGAAAAAAGATGAGGACAGAGTATCAATAGTGCATCTGCAGTGTAAGTGGGAGTGAACAATAATGTGATTGAGTGCCTTAGCAAAGCACAGTAAGGAGCCAGAGGATGTGCATACTGATTGTTGATGGATGCACCTCTGTACTCACCTTTCCCGACATGATCAGGACATTGAATTGCTTAGTATACTTAAGCTAAGAACCTGGTACATTGCACTTGCTGCTGGTATCCTCAATGACTTTGCAGCATGCCTTTTTTGTACCTACTACATTTTTTCTTCCAATTATGTCCAATATGCATGTCAATATCCACAATCCCCTCGCAGTACATCAAATAACTAGGCATTAGCAACACAGGGATAACGCCATGGAATATCTCAACTGAAAGAAGGGTCTCAAGCTGAAATGTCACCAATCCAACTTCTCCAGAGATGCTACCTGACCTGCTGAGTTACTACAACATTTTGTTCCCATTTGGATATCTCAACTCTTCGACTTTTTTCAATGCTGTATTCCATCTTCTGATTGTCGTTTTAAGCTTTTTAATTGAGATTGTGCCAAGTTCATTCACACCAATTGGACAAGCATGGGTGGATGTAATGGTTGGGTACTAGATGGCCTCAAACATTTGGTGAGTGCCCCACTATTTCCAGGGTTTCGTCATAGTCAGGATATGTTATTGCATGGCAGAGATGCACTCAATCACATTATCATGCACCACCGCTTTATCCGCAACTACAGTATCCTGGCTGCTCCCAAGAGTGGAAACATAAAAACATATGTGGAAAGCTATAAAAACATGAGGGGGACAGGGGACACAAATATTTGGCGGCCGCGCGCGCATGCGCGCACTCACCCACACATGCGCATGCGCACACTCACCCACATCATGTTCCGCCCCTATTACCTGCTGACTGACGTCTCTCTCGGCCAATCAGCGCCCTCGATCAGCAGTCCCACCTCCACTGTCTCGCAGAAAGCAGAGACTTTAAAATCCGGATCACAAAAACTTGGGGGGGGGATGTCCCCCACCTCTCAAAACATGGAGGGGACGTGTCCCCTTTGACCCCCCCTCGGTTTTCCGCCCCTGGCTGCTCCGCTCACTGCTCTCATGTCTACCTCCTTCAAGTTTGCCTGGTTCCCTGCTGCTGAGGGGGCATTGTAGGACCTTAAGCAATGCTTCACTCATGCCCCTGTTAATTCTGGCCAAATTGGAGAGACACTAAAATTGATTAAAGGCTTCTGGGCTATTAGGCCATTTGGTCAATTTAAATATACCTTCTGCAGAAATGGGACAAGCTGCAGAAAGATGCCAGTTTGTCTAGAGCCTAGATAAGAGCTGCAGGAAGAGAATGGAACATCTGTAGATTCTGACAATTTGGTGCAAATTGCATGGAACGGATTGGGAACATGTTTCCTGCCTCTAGCGCGTCCAAGCCCTTAACAATCTTATATGTTTCAATGAGATCCCCTCTCATCCTAAACTCCAGAGTGTACAAGCCCAGCTGCTCCATTCTCTCAGCATATGACAGTCCCGCCATCCCGGGAATTAACCTTGTAAACCTACGCTGCACTCCCTCAATAGCAAGAATGTCCTTCCTCAAATTAAGGGACCAAAACTGCACACAATACTCCAGGTGTGGTCTCACTAGGGCTCTGTACAACTGCAGAATGACCTGTTTGCTCCTATATTCGATTCCCCTTGTTATAAAGGCCAACATGTCATTCGCTTTCTTCACTGCCTGCTGCACCTGCATGCTTAATTTCATAGCCTGATGTACAAGGACCCCCAGATCCCTTTGTACTTCCCCTTTTCCCAACTTGACGCTATTTAGATAGTAATCTGCCCTCCTGTTTTTACTACCAAAGTGGATAACCTCACATTTATCCACATTAAACTTCATCTGCCATTCATCTGCCCACTCCCCCAACCTGTCCAAGTCACCCTGCATTCTCATAGCATCCTCCTCACAGTTCACACTGCCACCCAGCTTTGTGTCATCTGCAAATTTGCTAATGTTACTTTGAATCCCTTCATCCAAATCATTGATGTATGTTGTAAATAGCTGCAGTCCCAGCACCAAGCCTTGCGGTACCCCACTAGTCACTGCCTGCCATTCTGAAAGGGACCAGTTAATCCCTACTCTTCGTTTCCTGTCTCCCAACCACTTCTCTATCTGTCAGCACTCTACCCCCAATGCCATGTGCCCTAATTTGCCCACTAATCTCCTATGTGGAACCTCATCAAATGCTTTCTGAAAGTCCAGCTACACTACATCCACTTGCTCTCTCTTGTCCATTTTCCTAGTTACATCTTCAAAAAATTCTAGAAGATTAGTCAAGCATGATTTCCCCTTCGCAAATCCATGCTGACTCGATGCGGACCGATCCTGTTACTGCTATCCAAATGTGCGGCTATCTCTTCTTTTATAATTGACTCCAGCATCTTACCCACCACCGATGTCAGGCTAACTAGTCTATAATTCCCCGTTTTCTCTCTCCCACCTTTCTTAAAATGCGGGATTACATTATCTACCCTCCAATCCACAGGAACTGATCCTGAGTATAGAACATTGGAAAATTATCACCAATGCATCCACGATTTCTAGAGCCACTTCCTTAAGTACCCTGGGATGCAGACCATGAGGCCCTGGGGATTTATCAGCCTTCAGTCCCATCAGATTATCCAACACCATTTTCTGCCTAATGTGGATTTCCTTCAGTTCCTTTGTCATCCCAGATCCTCTGACCACTACTATATCAGAAAGATTGTTTGTGTCCTCCTTAGTGAAGACAGATCCAAAGTACCTGTTCAACTCATCTGCCATTTCCTTGTTCTCCATAATAAATTCATCTTTTTCAGTCTTCAAGGGTCCAACTTTGGCCTTAACTAATGTTTTCCTCTTCACATACCTAAAGAAGCTTTTACTGTCTTTCTTTATATTCTTGGCTAACTTACATTCGTACCTCATCGTTTCTCCCCGTATTTTATTTTTGGTTGTCTTTAAACATTCTTTAAAACATTACCCAATCCTTTTGCTTCCCGCTCAGCTTTGCTACATTGTACTTCTTTGCTTTAATTTTTATACACTCCCTGATGTTCCTTGTCAGCCATGGTCATCCCTTTCTCCCCTTGGAATATTTCTTCCTCCTAGGAATGAACTGATCCTGCACCTTCTGTATTATTCCTAGAAACACCTGCCATGTTTGTTCCACTGTCATCCCTGCTAATGTATCTTTCCAGTCAACTTTGGCCAGCTCCTCCCTCATGGCCCCATAGTCCCCTTTATTCAACTGCAACACTTGACACCTCCGGTCTACTCTTCTCCCGCTTCAATTGTAGATTAAACCTGATCATGTTATGGCCACTGCGTCCTAATGGCTCATTAACCTCGAGGTTCTTTATCAAATCCGGTTCATTACATAACACTAAATCCAGAATTGCCTTCTCCCTGGTATGCTTCAATACAAGCTATTCAATGAAGCCATCATGAAGGCGCTCTACAAAGTCCCTTTCTTGGGGTCCAGTACCAACCTGATTTTCCCAGTCTACCTGCATGTTGAAATTTCCCATAACAACAACAGCATTACTTTTACTACATGCCAATTTTAACTCCTGGTTCAACTTGCGCCCTATGTCCAGGCTACTGTTTGGGGGCCCGTAGATTAATCCCATTAGGGTATTTTTACCCTTACAATTCCTTAGTTCTATCCATACTGACTCCACATCTCCTGTTTCAATGTCACCCCTTGCAAGAGACTGAATTTCATTCCTCACCAACATGGCAAACCCACCCACTCTGCCCACCCCCTCTGCTCAATTAAATACCCTTGAAAATTCAGTTCCTAGACCTGGCTCTCTTGCAGCCATGTCTCAGTAATTCCCACAACATCATACTTGCCAGTTTCTAACTGAGCCTCAAGGTCATCCACTTTATTCCTTATACTTCGCGCATTCATATACAGTACTTTGACCTCCGTATTCACTTCCCCCCTCGCAATTGGCCCTGACCTTACTCTGTTCTACATTCTCAAGCTGTCCTTCCCATTAATTCGAGAATCTTTTGTAATTTTCCCTGTAGCCACTTCCACTTCAACTCCATCTTTATATTCCCAATTTGTCAATCCCTCCCCCCCACTATTTAGTTTAACCCACACGTGTAGCCCTAGCAAACCTGCCTGCCAGAATGTCGGTCCCCCTCCAGTTAAGGTGTAACCCGTACCTTTTGTACAGGTTACCCCTACCCCAGAAGAGATCCCAGTGGTCTATAAATCTAAATCCTTGCTCCCTGCACCAGCCCCTCAGCCACACATTCAGATCCCCTATCTCCCTGTTCCTGTCCTCACTAGCACGTGGTCCTGGAAGCAACCCAGAGATAATCACCCTAAAAGTCCGGCATTTCAGTTTTTTTCCCAACTCTCTGAAGTCATGCTGGAGAACCTCCTTCCTCTTCTTCCCGATGTCGTTTGCGCCTACGTGCACAACTACTGCCGGCTGTTCACCTTCTCCCTCGAGGATGTTCAGAATTCGGTTTGTGACATCCTGAACCCTGGCACCAGGGAAACAACAGACCATCCTCGCATCTCGTCTGCCACCACAGAATCGCCTGTCCGCTCCTCAGACAATGGAGTCACCCACCACTAGGGCCCTGCCCGACGTCGGTCTCGCCGGTCGAGTCCCATCTCCAGGATTGGAGCCATCGACGTGTCCGCCGCTCGGACTGGAGACATCGTCTGCCCGGACAGTTCCCAAGAGGGCGTACCTGTTTTCATTAGGCACAGCCACCTGGGTCTTCTGCACTCCACAATTTCCACCCTTTCGCTCCGTCACACACCTTGGTTCTTCCCGTATCCTCGGCGTGACTCGTTTTTCCGGATGGCCCTGAGGTCATCCAGCTGCTTCTCCAGTGCCCCAACACGGTCCTTTAGGAACTGAAGCTGGACGCACTTGCCACAGTTGTAGCAGCCAGAGACTCCATCTGTGTCCCTGGGATCCTGAGGTTATCTTCTTCTTCTTGCATATGGCACGCACAGCCTAAAGCTGTAGGACAACTTGTTCTATTTGATCTTATTTGATTGTGCATGCCAGTTGATTGCATTCGTCGAAACAGGGCAGACCACGTGAAGGTTGCAATCTTCCACCCCCTGAGGTTATAAAGGGCAGTGAGACTATGCTAGTTTTATAATTGAACATAAATTTGAGTTATTTCTTCAGTTTTGTTGTGTGCTACTTAAGCATGGTCCTACTGATAGGCTAATGTTCCTGCATAAAATATAAAGAGGCCTGCACTTATAAAATGTGAGGTGGGATTATCTTGGATGAAGGTATGTTTTATTGAGCATTCTTAAACAGTTAGCATAAATGTCAAATAAAATAATGTACCCCCAGCAATCCCCATTTTTTCCAAAGACTCTGTTTGTGACTCTTACATCAAGTCCCATTTAGAAACATAGAAACAAAGAAAATAGGTGCAGGAGTACGCCATGCAGCCCTTTGAGCCAGCACCGCCATTCAATGTGATCATGGCTGATCATCCCGAATCAGTACCTGTTCCTGCTTTCCCCTACATCCCTTGATTCTGTTAGCCCTAAGAGCTATATCAAACTATTTTTGAAGTTTATTTATTTATTATTTGTTTATATTATTATTATTTATTTAACCCAAGGGGTATTTGCAAGAATCATTGTTGAAATGAGCACAAAGCAACATGCTCTCATGGTTATGTCTCAAATGTCTTCAAGCATTAGCTGCTTGAAACTGCAGCAGACTACCCAGGAAGGTCTCTTCCAAGATTCCAGTGGAAAAGAGTTAAGGGCCTGTCCCGGCGAAGGTCGGGCGCGATTACATGTGTTCGCACAGCCATCTGGAGTGCGTGGCGACATTTGAAGATGGACACAAAGCTAGAGTAACTCAGCGGTACTGGCAGCATCTCTGGAGAGAAGCAATGGGTGTCGTTTTGTGTGGAGACTCTTCTTCAGTCTGAAAAGAAGGGTCTTGACCCAAAACGTCACCCATTGGTTCTCTCCAGAGATGCTGCCGGTCCCACTGAGTTACTCCTGTATTTTGTGTCTATCTTCAATTTTTTTGGCCCCACTCTGGGAATAGAAGAGGGGGCGGATCCGGACTGCAATGGCCGTGAGCCCCAGGCTGAGTTCGGCAATCGTTTGCCTGCTTCTGCTGCTGTTGAAGGTGAGACATTACATTGCGCCAGGGTGTTGGGCCTGTCTCACATTGGCCATCAGTTCCGCAACAGGCCATTGGCGCGCAAAGATTTCGTTCACTACAAAAACTTCGGAGTGCACAACTACATACCCCTCCGCTCTTCTAACTGGGACCGGCCCCGCGCGGCCATGCGATGCCCGCACGCCTCAATGTAACCGCGAGGTCGCGTAATTTGCGTGGCAAGGAAACGTGAGTGGGATAGGCCCTTTAACATCTCTCATCAGTGTCACCTCTCTTGAAGGTGCCACTGTGATTAGAAGTTTGTTAAGTGCTGAGTACATTGCTGGAGCTCTGGTGCAGGACACGACACAACATTTTAATGCATGCTGTTTACACAAAGTTATTTGTGAATTAAGGTAATGTGTGGTTATGTTGCATCTAAAGTAGCATCTTTAACATTAAATAAGTGGCTCTATGTCTCTTTTCCAGTTTACTGGAATGATAGCACATCAATATCTTCTATCCTCATCTCACACCATTTATCTTTTCATTTCTGACCTTTTTGTCCAAAGATCTGCCTATCAAAAACCCTCTCATCTGTACCAATCTATTATTTGTGTTGGAAGGAACTGCAGATGCTGGTTTAAATTGAAGATAGATACTAAATGCTGGAGTAACTCAGCGGGACAGACAGCATCTCTGGAGAGAAGGAGTGGGTGATGTTTCTTCAGACTCTGGTCAGACGTCAGTCTGAAGAAGGGTCACGCTGAGTTACTCCAGCATTTTGTGTCTACCTACCTGAAGAGGAAATCACATGTTCTCCAGAGATGCTGTCTGATTCTCTGAGTTACGCAAGCTCTTTGTGTCTTTTTTGTAAACCAGCATCCGAGGTTTCTTGTTTCTACACAGCAATAATTGTTCAACCCAATGATTAAACCTGTTTTAGGTGGGAGTGTGTATTTGAAATGTCTCAAGCTGGTTTGGGCCTGTTGCATGCCAACATGTCACAGCCTAACCTGAACACAATTCCCATATCCAATTAACAGCCAACTGTATGCTTCCACCATCTCCAATCTAAAGTGCTATTTCTAAAATTAACTTTCTTTCATATTATAATTACTCTCCATGGAGAAAGTCAATCAAAAATTATAAGGTAGCAGAAAGTTTTGAATGTTAGGTATAACCAGCTTCCAGCAACAACGGAGCAGTCATTTCACTGCGGCCTCTCACCATGTGATATTTTGACATGTCTATCAAAGCAGAACATGTCAGAGCAAAATGATTTTACAACTTTGTTGGACTTTCTGAAGTAATAAATGATTAGAAATGGAATCAAAGATGAATGCAGTTGCTTATTAAGTGAAGGTGGGAGTTTTATATATAGGTTTGGCTGTGATATCTTGGCATGCATCAGGCCCAAACCAGCTTGAGACATTTTTAATACACACTCCAACCATCTATTACTCTGCATCTAATTTTAAAAAAAGTACTTGTTCCTTCACATTAACGTGGTGCGGTGATGATAATTATAATGGATTCTTTATGTAATTGTATGGTAGCTGCAAGAGGTAGACAGACAACTCATGGCCATTGCAGGCACCCAACAGCATAAGAGTTTGTACCAAAGTTAACATATCCTGTTTTCTTTATTACAAAGATAGGATCACTTATTTTACGACGAGACTGAATTAAAAATGGATGTGAGTGACATCACCATCAACTCCCTGCAAGAGGAGGCATAGAAATGAAGTCATATGCAATGTTTGGAGTGGGAAGAAAAAGTTATGATCGCCAGTGGTACAAAAATTAGATGTAACATCTTTAAATTATTAGCGTTTTAGTTTGATTGTTTGTAGATCCCTGCTAAGTAAATAATAATTCAAGAAAATATTTTGGATTGATCTCTCCTCTTTGAAATTAAATTAATTTAACTTTTACAATCATTTAAAGGTCCAATGCCAGAAGATTATTTATTTATTTTCCTAATAGAAACATAGAAAATGGGTGCAGGAGTAGGCAATTCGGCCCTTCGAGCCTGCACCGCCATTCAATATGATCATTGCTGATCATCCAACTCAGTATCATGTACCTGCCTTCTCTCCATACCCCCTGATCCCTTCAGCCACAAGGGCCACATCTAACTCCCTCTTAATATAGCCAATGAACTGGCCTCAACTACCTTCTGTGGCAGAGAATTCCAGAGACTCACCACTCTCTGTGTGAAAAATGTTTTCCTCATCTCGGTCCTAAAGGAATTCCCCCTTATCCTTAGACTGTGACCCCTTGTTCTGGACCTCCCCAACATCGGGAACAATCTTCCTGCATCTAGCCTATCCAACCCCTTAAGAATTTTGTAAGTTTCTATAAGATCCCCCCTCAGTCTTCTAAATTCTAGCGAGTACAAGCCAAGTCTATCCAGTCTTTCCTCATATGAAAGTCCTGACATCTCAGGAATCAGTCTGGTGAACCTTCTCTGTACCCCCTCTATGGCAAGAATGTATTTTCTCAGATTTGGAGACCAAAACTGTACGCAATACTCCAGGTGTGGTCTCACCAAAACCCTGTACAACTGCAGTAGAACCTCCCTGCTCCTATACTCAAAACCGTTCGCTATCAATGCTAACATACCATTTGCTTTCTTCACTGCCTGCTGTACCTGCATACCTTATTTCAATGATTGGTGTACCATGACACCCACGTCTTGTTGCATTTCCCCTTTTCCTAACTTGCCACCATTCAGATAATAGTCTACCCTCCTGTTTTTGCCACTAAAGTGGATAACCTCACATTTATCCACATTATACTGCATCTACCATGCATTTGCCCACTCACCCAGCCTATCCAAGTCACCTTGCAGCCTCCTAGCATCCTCCTCACACCTAACACTACCCCAGGCATAGTGTCATCCGCAAAGTTGGAGATGTTGCATTCAATTCCCTCATCCAAATCATTAATATATATTGTAAATAGCTGGGGTCCCAGCACTGAGCCTTGCGGTACCCCACTAGTCACTGCCTGCCATTCTGAAAAGGACCCATTTACTCCTACCCTTTGCTTCCTGTCTGCCAGCCAGTTCTCTATCCACATCAATACTGAACCCCCAATACCGTGTGCTTTAAGTTTGTATACTAATCTCTTATGTGGGACCTTGTCGAAAGCCTTCTGAAAGTCTAGACATAACACATCCACTGGTTCTCCCTTATCCACTCTGCTAGTTACATCCTCGAAAAATTCTGTAAGATTCGTCAGACATGATTTACCTTTCGTAAATCCATGCTGACTTTGTCTAATGATTTCACCACTTTCCAAATGCACTGCTATCCCATCTTTAATAACTAACTAGCAGTTTCCCCACTACCGATGTTAGACTAACTGGTCTGTAATTCCCCTTTTCTCTCTCCCTCCTTTTTTTTAAAGTGGGGTTACATTAGCAACCCTCCAATCCTCAGGAACTGCTCCAGAATCTAAGGAGTTTTGAAAAATTATCTCTAATGCATCCACTATTTCTGTGGCTACTTCCTTGAGTACTCTGGGATGCAGACTATCTGGCCCTGGGGATTTATCGGCCTTTAATCCATTCAATTTACGCAACACCTTGGCTAACCTGGATTTCAGTCATTTCCTCCACCTTATTTGTCCCCCGGTCCCCTGCTATTTCCAGCAGGTTATTTATGTCTTCCTTAGTGAAGACAGAACCAAAGTAGTTATTCAATTGGTCTGCCATGTCCTTGTTCCCCATGATCAATTCACCTGTTTCTGACTGCAAGGGACCTACATTTGTTTTAACTAATCTCTTTCTCTTCACATATCAGTAAAAACCTTTGCAGTCAGTTTTTATGTTCCCTGCCAGTTTTCTTTCATAATCTATTTTCCCTTTCCTAATTAAGCCCTATGTCCTCCTCTGTTGGACTCTGAATGTCATCCAGTCCTCTGGTAGGCTGCTTTTTCTGGCTAATTTGTATGCTTCATCTTTTGTTTTTATACTATCCCTGATTTCCCTTGTTATCCATGGATGCACTACCTTCCCTGATTTATTATTTTGCCAAACTGGGATGAACAATTGTTGTAGTTCATCCATGCAGTCTTCAAATACCTTCCATTGCAAATCCACTGTCAACCCTTTAAGAATCACTTGCCAGTCTATCTTGGCCAATTCACTTCTCATACCTTCAAAGTTACCTTTGTTTAAGTTCAGAACCCTTGTTTCTGACTTAATTATGTCACTCTCCATCCTAATGAAGAACTCAACCATATTATGGTCACTCTTGCCCAAGGGGCCACGCACAACAAGACTGCTAACTAACCCTTCCTCATTACTCTATACCCAGTCTAGAATAGCCTGCTCTCTCGTTGTTCCTCTACATGTTGGTTTAGAAAACTACCCCGTATACATTCCAAGAAATCCTCTTCCTCAGCACCCCTGCCCATTTGATTCACCCAATCTATAAGTACCCATTACAACTGTTTACCCTTGTTGCACGTAATCTGTTTATATGTTAATTAAAACAAAAATAATGTTAAAAGCTTATAGTTCTGTCCTCACAAACATTTTTATAAAAAGCCTCAGCTAATGGTTTTCTAATATTTACTCTTATAACAATTAATTTTTATCAAAAGACTCATTCTATTGGGTGGGTGAATGAAATGATTTCGCTCAAATCCATAGGAACCAGGATTTGTTTGGTGGAGTTTAAAGATGGGGTGTATAATGCAAGGTTGCTTTGCCAACATGTTAACCCTCAAAATATCAACATAGATATAAGACAGCTATGTTACTATATATCAATTGCAGATATATTTTGCTGCTTTTTTTCCCATAAAATCATGCTAAGGGAATCAAGGGATATGGTGGAAAGCTGACGAGATCAAGGAATATGGGGTATTGTTTTTGGATGATCATCCTTAACAATGTTGTATGATTGGCTGGCTTGAAGATGGTGCTGGCCGCCTTCTCCTGTACCTATTTTCTATTTTTCTATCATTGCCCATTGAGCAGAATTTGTTCTACTCTCGGTTAAGCCAATTTTCAACTACACTGCACTGTTTTGCTTTTGCAATTGTGCAAATGAATTTCTTGCCTTTTGTTCCACAGGCTGTATCCTACAAGGATCCTCCTAGATAGGAAAAGCTGTAGCCCTTGCTTGTAATTGACAAATAAGCTTGCATTTATTCCAGGGCATTTAGATTTAGCTCTGTCTGCCTCATTGCTGCAACCCCAGAAATTGACTGTTTTACAGGGTCTGCTCTTTTTCCTTGGACTATGCATCTAAAGAATTAATATTTTCCCTCGGGGGAAGTGTCAGTAAAATCTGCCCCTGAGAGTAATTTTCCTAACAACTGTGAACATTCAGATTTTAAAACAAGCAACATTTCTTATGGTGTTATTTTATGCACAATATTTTATAAACAAAAATAAAGTTTGCATTTGTATGAAAATATCAAAACGGCAGGCAGGAATTTCAGGGATGACAATGCCTTTGTTAAGTTTAAGATTTTCTAGATGGTTCTCACTAATCTGTCCAGTTGAAACTCTTTCAAAGCATAATTACAGGTGCTGTAAAAATGAAATTGAAACAAAATATACAGAGGAAGCAGCAAGTTCGGCAGCAAATGTGCAGTTTTTAAATATCATTTCTTGATAGGAGTAGTTGCCCAATATACACCTTCTAATTTGTCTTGACAGATTCAATGCAGATGGGAAAGTAGGTGATATGTCGATGGGAAAGTAGGCCGGAGCAGAATGAAGGCAACTTCACTATCTAACTTTATTCACAAACCAACACACCAGCAAGAGGGTGGAAACGAATACTTAAAAGTGATACACCACAGTACAGTTAGAGAGAGGGGTTGCCTACACTCTTTGTCAGAATCTAGCCGGTGAAGAGAGCAAAAGAGAGAATGGTTACCTCATTGACATATAGAATATGTCATAGAATATGATATAGAATATGACATATAGAATATATCATACATGTCACATATAATAGAATCATACTCTCAGTGATGTAGCTTGTTCAATAGTGAATGGAAAACTGAAATATCCCAAGTTTCTCCAGAACCTCCCTGAATGTATAAGCGTTGCCACAGTTATGTGACGTCCATGCATAATATAATATTTTCCATGTTGCAAGGTTTCCGGTGACAGTAATTGGTGTAAATCTTTGGATTCATTTCTACGCTTTATGGTCAAGAAGAAGAATTGCTTCTTTACACCCAGAGTGGAACTGGCTTCTTCCCTCCACCCTCCCTCTACTGGATGTCATTTCTATTTTACATGCCTTGGGCTAGATGCCCAGGCCAGTCCTGCCATCAGAAACATGTTCTTCTGCATCTGTCACCCCATAATGTGGAGTTTTGCAATTCAAATTAGCAATGCAAAATTGAACATTTCTGGAATCCTGCCATCAGCTAGAAATAATAAATCAACAATTAAATCAATACATGCTTGCTGATCCCTTCAATAGTCATTGATATGTTGGTTCTTCCATACGTGTAGAAAGGTACTTCCTTAATGACGAACAATGGCTGGTCCATTGTGCACTAAAATGGCAGCAGTGTTGCAATTATTTCCATGATGTGTCTATTCTACATACGCATAATTCTACATAATTCATGTGGACTTTAGCTGTCTGCACATTGACAATTTTAGTTCATAACGGCAAATATCAGATATAATTTGCTGGTATGCCAGATACTCAGGCCTATTTAGTTTAGTTTAGTTTAGAGACACATCGCGGAAACAGGCACTCCTAGTCCGCCCCGACCAGCAATCACCCCTCACATTAACACTATCCTACACACATTAGGGACAATCTACACATACACCAAGTCAATTAACATACAAATCTGTTTGCCTTTGTTATGTGGGAGGAAACCAAAGATCTCGGAGAAAACCCACGCGGTCAAGAACAAACATACACAGAGAACATACAAACTCCATACAGACAGCACCCATCATCGGGATCAAACCTGGGTCTCTGGCACTGCCATTGCTGTAATGGGCCTGTCCCACTTAAGCGATTTTTCAGGCGACTGCTGCCGACTGTCAAATTACCGGCAGTCGCCTGAAAAACCGGTAACTGGAACAGCAACTGTCAGAATGGAACACACAAGCACAAACACATCGCTTCCTTCACCAGCCCGTTAAGCAGGCAGGGGACAAGGCAAGCAGGGGAGCACTATTTGAGTGAAATTCCCACTGTGCAAAGCCAAGTTGATACAGACACACACCGGAAGGTTGCCGCTGTAATTAAGATGGCTAAAGCACAGTGTACGGTAAGTCCTTGGAGAAGGAGAGAGAAAAAGTGGAGACAACTTTTAAGAAGCCAGAGATACATGGCTGTGCAGCTCGGCGGACATTTAACATTACTGGTTGGTTATCTTTGGTTCTGAAAACTACTGCTTACATTTTTTTTCCCAATGAGCCAATGAGATTCACCGGTCAGCACGGGCACAACCTACAAGAACTACGAGAACCTTCGACTTCCTGGCAACCCACTAGGTCTTCCTGGCGACCCACCTACGGCACGGGAATTCTCGCTACTCTCCATTGCGGTTACATTCTGGTCGCCGCTAATTTTTAAGCATGTTGAAAAATTTGCGACAACTATAATGAGGCAGCGATTAATGCCCAGAATGCAGGAACTCCTCACGACCATGAAGGTGACTCTCCGGCAACCAATCGCGAACATGAGGTGACCATGTGGCGACTGGATAGTCTCCTGCAGTCGCCTAAAAAGTCGCCGAAGGGGGACAGGCCTATAAGGCAGCAACTCTACCGTTTCCCCACCGTGCCGCCCGGATCTGCTGCTTTTTGTTCCAAAGGTATCCCTGAGCACATCAAAGAGCATCCTGATGCACTATAACTAATTTTAAACCTCATAAAATCATTTAAAGTAATTAGTTGATAACATGAGAATATATAGATGGCAACATTAAACAGCATTACAATTCCAGAAGACTGCATTTCTTCTTTCATTGCTTTCTTCTCAAACAGACATTCAGTTAATATGATGCCTCTTGTTGTGTAATCAGACACCATGAAGTAGTGATGTCCACATTTAAACCTCTCGTGGGACAAAAAATGGAATGACTCCTGCATAATCTATATTATCAGTCACTTGAAACCTATGATTAGAACGTGAAACCCCAATCAACACAAATTGAAGTCACCCTCTGGATAGGCACACAAAACAACAGAGGAATTTGGCTGAGCTTAAAGTCTCATTTTGTTCCACGCTGTAGGACTAGCACAGAAGTAAGGTTGAACATAGAGTGCTGATATGCTCAGCCAAAAATATATTCTTCAAATTATAATTCTCAATATTTACCATTCCTTGCTAGGTTCATGAATATAATAATCAGCACTTGTTACCATAGGCACATATGGTGATCCTTTTTAAATATTAATCTTTAAAAAAAAATAATTTGTACAAAGGTAATGTCTTAATTTTGATATATTTAAGGTAGACTATTACTATTTATTAACAGATAACATGGTTTTCAGAAATGTGTTAGACTTGTCTACATTTAGTGTTTTGGAGAATGAGGAGTGATCTCATCAAACATAAAATCATTTTGGGGATCAGGGCAGAGTAGATGTTGTGATGTTTCAACGAGTGGGAGAATCATGAACAAAGTTAGTAAAAGCTCCAACTTTAGAGGAATCCGAGCCAAAACATCACTTATCCATGTTTTTCAGAGGTGCTGCCTGCCTACACTGAGCTACTCCAGCACTTTGTGTCCTTTTGTGTAAACCAGGATCTACAGTTCCTTGTTTCTGTAAGTAAAAGTCTTAATCTGTTTACAGATTGTGCTGGGCTACCAGCAGGAAGTGCTATCTTACTAAGAATTTGAAAACTGTATGCACGCATTAGCAGAACATTGTCATTTTTACTCAGAGAGAGATGGGTGTCTGGAATGCAATGCCAATGGTGGTGGGTGGAAGCAGATACGATAGTGGCATTGAAGAGGCTTTTAGATGGGCACATGAATAGGCAAGGAATGGATGGATTTGAATCACATGCAGGAAGGGAAATTTTGCTTAGCATTATGTTCGGCACAAACATTGTGGGCTGAAGACCTGCTACTGTGCTGCAGTGTTCTATGTTCAACTTCCCATAATAACAAGGCTCATTCTGTTCATGGCACAGCCAATGCCACTTAACATGAACATAGCAACAGAAATCTCATATTTGCACAAAGCCTGTTAATAAATGTAAGTAATTTTGTTAAAAACAGAAAGAGCTTTAAATATTGGATTTCTTTTTCTTTATCACCTTTTCCAAGGTGATAAATTGTGTCAAGGATCCTGTCATAAAACAGCTACATTGAAAATTTACAAATAACAAAGACTAAAGGGCAAAAAACATCAAAGTAATTCTTCAGTGAAAATGGAAAGTGCATGAAATAGATCGTCTAGGCATTTTGAATACCAGAAAATTGGATGGCATAGTGCATGCTTGTAGAGGAATCTGCCTAATTTTCTTTCCATTAATTTAAATGGAGATATCAGATGGAGAGGATCACATGCTGATAATGGAAGCAATATGATTTTTTATATTTTAAATCAGCGGATCATAAATTAAGTTGGAAGTGGAAGGTCCATTGCAGACAAGCAATCCGTTCCATCTAAATTTCCTCCATCTGCTCCACCCAAATGATTAATTATGTTCAAATACAAATGTGAAATGCAACTCCCAGATGTTTACCACAAGAGAGGTAAAACTAATTGGCTAATCATTTTCTTTGATTTATCCCTTATTGATTTTTGAAATGAACAGATTTACTCAGCCGATTGAGAACTGCCTGTTATAAAAAAACACTATTGTATTAGAGTCATAGAGTTATAGAGTGATACTGTGTGGAAACAGGCTTTTCAGCCCAACTTGCCCACACCGACCAATATGTCCCAGCTACACTAGTCTCATCTGCCCACATTTGGTGCAAACCTGTCCTATCCATGTACATGTCTAACTGTTTCCTACATGCTGGGATAGTTCCAGTCTCAACTACCTCCTCTGGCAGCTTGTTCTATACACCCATCACCCTTTGTGCAAAAACGTTACCCCTCAGATTCCTATTAAATCTTTTCCCAATCACATTAAATTCACCTACTCTGGGAAAGAGACTCTGTGCATCTACCCGATCTATTCCTCTCATTATTTTATACACCTCAAAAATATCACCCCTCATCCTGCTACGCTCCAAGGAATAGTCCCAGCCTACTCAACCTCTCCCTTTAGCTCAGACCCTCTAGCCCTGGCAACATCCTTGTAAATCTTTTCTATACTCTTTCCAGCTTGACAACATCTTTTTTATGACATGGTGTCCAGAACTGATCATCTATATAACTCTCATCTTTATAAAAGTCTCATTTTAACCACTTCCTGTCTGCGTTATATACTGATTTTAGAAAAAAAAAAAAAACGCTATCGTATATTGCTATGATTTTAGGCCAACTTACTCACAGGCCTCCTCCGCTGAGGCAGTCCCGAAGATTTTTCCAATCGATGAAAAATAAAAAAAAGTTATGAGTGTTTAAAAACCTTGAGATCGGATGATTGGTCCTCTCGCCTGTCAATCACCATGGTGAATGTAACGCCCCTCCTGGGGTGGAGCAGGATTAAAAAAACCCGGATGCCTGGACACGAGTCAGTCACTCTGGAAGATCACGAGGGAGAGGCCACAAATGTGATTCTAAGCTGTGAATCAACTGAACTGTGAATCTGCAATGTACTTGCAATAAATGATTTGTTAGCCCTTAATGAAAATGAAATTAGTTTTGGCTTGCCCTGTGCTTGAAACTGCAATGGAAATGGAAATGAAATGAAAATGCAATGAGCTGTTTGGCCTGCCCTGTGCTTGAAACTGCAATGATAATGGAAATGAAATGAAAATGCAACTAGCTGTTTGGCCTGCCCTGTGTTTGAAACTGCAATGGAAATGGAAATGAAATGAAAATGTAATGAGCTGTTTGGCCTGCCCTGTGCTTGAAACTGCAATGATAATGGAAATGAAATGAAAATGCAACTAGCTGTTTGGCCTGCCCTGTGCTTGAAACTGCAATGGAACTGGAAATGGAAATGGAAATGAAATGAGTTGTTTGGCCTGCCCTATGCTCGAAATTGAAATGGAAATTAAATTAAATGAGTTATTTGGCCTGCCTGAAACCACTAATTTCAGCCCACAAGGCCCCTATTAGCTGAGAAACCAGTCCCCTTTGCCCAAAAATGCCCATATTAGCCCAGGAGGAGCATTTTGGCCCAAAAGGCCTGTGCCAGGCCAAGAAAAGTCCACAAAAAGTGCCTTTCACTGAGATTACACTCAGATTTTATTTTTAAAAAGCCCCTTCAGCCCATCAGGCCTATACTAGCCCAGGAGGAGTCCCTTTGGCCCATCAGTAAGTATTAAACCTCGCCCCAGTATTGTTCTCCCTCTCTCCATTGGCTCCCTATGAGAACCGAGCCATGATAGACTTTTCACTTTCATTGCTGTGATCTGCAGAGATGAAAAATGTCTAAAATTAATTCTCCACCCTCTCCCCCTTCTCTCTCACAGAGTCTCTCACCTGTTTTGGGCAGAATTTCTGGCAGTTTCTGAGCTGCCAGCCCACCAGCTCTGAGTGACTGAGCTGCCAGCCCACCAGGCCAGAGTGACTGAGCTGCCACCCCACCAGGCCTGAGTGACTGAGCTGCCAGCCGACCAGGCCTGAGTGATTGAGCTGCCAGCCCACCAGGCCTGAGTATCTGAGCTGCCAGCCCACCAGGCCTGAGTCACTGAGCTGCCAGCCCACCAGGCCTGAGTCACTGAGCTGCCAGCCCAATAATCCATTCTACCCACAATGTCCATACTAGCCCTCTGGAAACCAGTCCCTTCAGCCTACAACACCCAAAGGGTCCCACTTAGTCTAGTAATACTCAAAATGTGGCTTCACCAACATCTGATACAACTGCAACATGAACTCCCAACTTCTAGACTCAATACTCTGACTGATGAAGGCAAATGTGCCAAATGCCTTTTTGAACATCCTATCTACCTGCGATTCCACCTAAAAGGAACCATGCACCTGCACTCCTAGACCTCACTGCTCTACAACACTCCCCAGAGCCCAACCATTCACTGCATGGGTCCTGCCCATGTTAGACTTCCTCAAATGCAACACCTCTCATTTTTGTAAAATGTATTGTGAAATGTAGCTCTAAGTGTTAAGTGAATCAAGGGATATGGAGAAAAAGCCGGATGATCAGTCATTATCATATTGAATGGCAGTGCAGGCTCGAAGTGCCAAATGGCCTACTCCTACACCTGTTTTCTTGGTTTTTATGTTGGTCCACTGTGATCAAGGCAACAAGTAAACAAACTTTTGGAAGACAGTAAGAGAGTTATCAAAAGCTGGAGTAACTCAGCGATTCAGGCAGCATCTCTGGACAAAAGAAATAGGTGATGTTTTGGGTTGAGACAATTCTTCAAGTAAGGGGTAGGAGTAAACTGGTCCTTTTCAGAATGGCAGGCAGTGACAAGTGGGGTACCGCAAGGCTCAGTGCTGGGACCCCAGCTATTTACAATAAAATACGATACAATACCGTTCATTGTCATTTGAACCTCATTGAGGTTCAAAACGAAATTTAGTTTCTGCAGTCATACAAACAAGAAAAGAAAAAAAACACAACACAATTTACACAAACATCCATCACAGTGAATCTCCTCCTCAATGTGATGGAAGGCAAAGTCTTATCTCTCCCCTGCACTCCCCATTCTCCTCCGGATGTCAGATTCAAAGCCCCCAGCGGGCGATGGTAAATTAGTCCCGCGGCCATCAAGGCCGCGCCGGGCGATGCAAGGCCGCGCTCCGGGTCTTGATGTTGGAGCCCCCAGCGGGCGCTAGCAAGTCCCGCAGCCATTAAAGCTGCGCCGGGCGATGTAAGGCCCCGCTCCAGGTCATTTTCAACCCTGCAACTTGGACGGGAGACGTCGCTGCCGCGGGAGGTCATGAAAAGCGGTCTCCCACCAGGGACCCACGAGTTCCTGGTGTTACCGTCCACCGGCCTGCAGCTGGAGCCTCTGAATCTCCGGGATCGGGCAGCAGCAGCGTGCCACCACAGCTCCTCCAGTTCCGAACTCAGCCAGCTCCACGATGATGAGCAGTCCGCAGGCTCCGCGACTGGAGCCCCAGGTCCAGTTGGAGGCTGCTTCACGGTGCTAGGCCCCAACGACAACGGAGACCCGACAGAGGAAATGTCGGGTCCACCTTACAGGGAAAATATTTTAAAAGTTTTCCCCCCCCCCCCCCCCCCCACCACCACACATATCCAGCTAAAAAAAAAAAAAAAAAACACTAACTACACTCAAAGAAGACAAAAAATAAAGAAAGACAGATGGACGGCAGAGGCCGCTGCGATGAGAGTTGTGCAGCCCACCAGAACACATATATATTACAATATATATTAATGATCTGGACGAGGGAATTGAATGCAACATCTCCAAGTTACGGATGACGCGAAGCTGGGAGGCAGTGTTAGCTGTGAGGATGATGCTAGGAGGATGCAAGGTGACTTACATAGGTTGGGTGAGTGGGCAAATGCATGGCAGATGCAGTAAATAATGTGGATAAATGTGAGGTTATCCACTTTGGTGGCAAAAACAGGAAAGTAGACTATTACCGGAATGGTGGCCGATTAGGAAAATGCAACGAGACCTGGGTGTCATGGTACACCAGTCATTGAAAGGCATGCAGGTGCAGCAGGCAGTGAAGAAAGTGAATGGTATGTTAGCATTCATAGCAAAAGGATTTGAGTATAGGAGCAGGGTGATTCTACTTCAGTTGTACAGGGTCTTGGTGAGACCACACCAAAACTTGCATACAGTTTTGGTCTCCTAATCTGAGGAAAGACATTCTTGCCATAGAGGGAGTACAGAGAACGTTCACCAGACTGATTCCTGGGATGTCAGGACTTTCATATGAAGAAAGACTGGATAGACTCAGCTTGTACTCACTAGAATTTAGAAGATTGAGGGGGGGGAGGATCTGTAGAAACTTACAAAATTCTTAAGGGGTTGAACAGGCTAGATGCAGGAAGATTGTTCCTAATGTTGGGGAAGTCCAGAACAAGGGGTCACATTTTAAGGAGAAGGGTGAAGTCTTTTAGGACCGAGATGAGAAAAACATTTTTCACACAGAGAGTGGTGAATCTGTGTAATTCTCTGCCACAGAAGGTAGTTGAGGCCAATTCATTGGCCATATTTACGAGGGAGTTAGATGTGGCCCTTGTGGCTAAAGGGATCAGGGGGTATGGAGAGAAGGCAGGTACAGGATACTGAGTTGGATGATCAGCCATGATCATATTGAATGCCGGTGCAGGCTCAAAGGGCCGAATGTCCTACTCCTGCACCTATTTTCTATGTTTCTATGTTTCAAACCTGTGAAAAGACTGTAGTTGTCAGTTTATGCATGAATGGCAAATAAAATCATTATGTGGATGATAACTTTAGATACTTTAGATACTTCACAAAAGCTTCCAAGAAGGAAATACTATAATTTCAATACTGGCTTTCAAAACTGCACAAATGCTTAATTTCAGGCAGAAGCAACAATTAGCCAAATCAGGAGAAGAGCATCCAGAAATATAAAATGCAATTGTAAATTAAATAATATCTGATATAATTGATTCTTAAAAATAATCTGACATTTATTATTTCCCTAATTTGATCATGCCATGTAACAGTATTTCAATTACCTCAACTTTTTTCTCTCCTTTTTACTCATATATGAGGTAGATTTCAATGTTAATTACCCCTGGTAACTATAATGAGTCTGTAATTACAATGATCTACCTTTGTTTCATAGGTAGTAGCTCGATTTTAATGTTTGAAATAATGCTGAATGGATTTTAATCCCTAGCTAACCATGCAGTACATAACACATAGTTTCCAGGTGAAAAGTTATTTCCACTATGCTATTTTAACAATGGAAACCTGAATGAAACATGAATCATTGGAAAAATAATGCAGTATTACCTCCTACTGTATTACATATTATACCAACAATGCATTTATTTTTTCTTCCAATAGTAGAGGGTTGCTTTGATGCTAGTCTAAAATAACAGTGCCATGGGCTATTTTCTTCTGATTTCTGTAGCTCAATGCTAGCCTTGTCTGTTCTGTTTGTGTTAAGCTAATTGCCCCAAGATCTAATAAGTTGGTGATGATGTACACCAAGCTCTGTTGACCCTTGCCAACAGAAATATTATGTTGCTCCAAGGTTTAAAAGGGCAGACCATTAACAATGAAAACAGCTGCCTGAAAGTTTTTGATGTGAAATGCATGGGGTATGGAATTGAAAATCAATTCTATGAATGAGCAACAACTTTCATCTAACTCTGTAATTGTTAACATTTCTAACATTGATATGGCACTTTTACCAATGTGGGACATTTAATTTTATACCTTTTTGCAACTTTATTACTTTACATCATGCTTTCTTTAACAATGCAGGAATTAACATTTCAAAAAAAACCATCGACCTATGAATCTTAACCTTCAAATCATTTGTTTTTATCTGTCTGAGTCCATCATTTCTTTCAATGTTGATAGATCCTTGTAAAAAGATGACAGTCTTACTGTTTTTATTTTACTTAATAGCTCAGATGGGATAATCGGCCTATAGTGCATAATCAACATTTTTGTTCAGAGTAAAAAAAGTAGGTGTCAGAAGGTTGACATAGTATTGAAATCGTATTAACCATTTAATGTGAATTATAAGTATTAATTAATATTATGCATAAGAATGTTCAGAAATATTATGTTTGTTGCAAAGAAATAGACCTGATTATTTCAAGGATGTTTCAAGATGTTGCCGCTACTGCCTGGATGCTTCACAATGATTAACATTGAGAATAGCTGTTATCTATAACTTACAGTTGACCAAGTTGTAAACAATTGAAGTAATCAATTGGTATCACATTTAACTCATATTTAATGTCATGCTAAAATAATGAGAATTATTCTCATAATTGAAAATATTTTTTTTTGCAGATGCTTTGACAGTAAATGGCCATGTATAAGATGAACATTTTGCATGTTTGAGATACTTCCACAATGCAAGAGACCACAATGAATGTTGTTCTGATCTGCAGGCCAATATCAACATAATTAATCTCTTATGAAATGTCATGGAGATGGAAGATAAACAATATCACAATATCCCTGTAGTTCATTGTCAAAAAGTCTTAAATGTGCTTAAAGTATTAAAAACAAGCAATAGGTTAAAGTTAAATCATTTAATGACACTAATGTGTTGGCTGATACAATTAAAAATCCACATTACTTGATTCATGCAGAACAAAGCATCGGGGAACATAACTAATGGAACCAAAATATGGCTGTGTTAAATTACGTTAACATGTTAGCAGGGACTATTGCAATATTTTAGAAATAATTAGACAGGTTCATGGATTAGACACATTTAGAGGAATATGGGCCAAACGCAGGCAGGTGGGTCTAGTGTGGATGGAACATGATGGTCGATGTGGACAAGTGCGCTCAAGGGTTTGTTTCCACTCTGTATGACTCTATGACTATCTAAAACATTAGTTTTCATTCCAGTATGTTAAATTCCTATAAACATGCAATGAAACTTACAATGCTGTTTGATCAATATCTGGTACTAGAGTTGTCCATTTGACAAAGTAATTCTGCTTTTTTTCTGCCAACGGGTTGGCTTCATGTTCTGCCCGTCCTTATGCAGTGTTTGCACAGCTTGGACACTGCTTGCCTATGAGCCATGCCAGCTCATCAGATGAAATCTGCATGCATCAATTAAACAGCTTGCTATGTTTTCTGTATTTTCAAACTGAAGACATTTATTTGTACCAGAATTAGATAGATTCTTCACCATCAGATATATTAAACAGCTTCTATTGATTGATAATAATACATCTATTGATGCTTCTGAACACATCATCAGTGATGTAACCTGGGGTCATTGGGTGTTTCGGGTCTTTCAACATCAGACACCCTCACCAAGGCGACCCAACCGTGGTTTATCAGACCACGAGTTGTGTTCAGGTGGCATTCGCTCCTCCCCATGGACCTCCTCTCCTGATCCAGAGCCATCTCGAGGCCTTCTCCACTGCCTCTGTGATGTTCCTGATGGCTCTTCTCCTCTCCATTCCATTTTTGCCCAGTGCACTCAAGGCTTTGTAGAGCGATTGCCCTGCAAAACCTCTGCAGCCAACGTAGATGGGCATACACCTTGCCTTCCAGCCCTGCTTACGGCAGTATATGACCAGCTCTTCATATTTGGACTTCTTCCTCTCATGGGCCTCCTCCAGACGGTCCACCCACGGCACTGTCAGTTCCAACAAGATGATGTTTTTGGTCGCCTCTGAGACTAGGTGGATGTCTGGCCTCAGGGTGGTCATGGGAAATCTGCTGTGGGAACTTCAGCTGTTTCACCAAGTCTGCAGAAAGCTGCCAGTCCTGCGCCGTCGCCAGGATTGAAATATTGTGTAAAATAAGGATGGATTTGAATCCGTGTAGAAATGCTATATATTGTACACAGCTAGTGCCATCTGAAAAATTCAATAACCAGTTATTTTGCATCCAGTACTCGAAGAAACAAAATTATTCTTATTTATTTTGGTCCATGCTCTTAGCCACTATCTAAATGGATACAAAATATTTATTGTATAACCATATAACCATATAACCATATAACACTTACAGCACGGAAACAGGCCCTCTCGGCCCTTCCAGTCCGTGCCGACCATTTGTTTTCCCATAGTCCCATCTACCTGCACTCAGACCACACCCCTCCATTCCCTTCACGTCCATATACCTATCCACTTTACTCTTAAATGTTAAAATCGATCCTGCCTCCACCACTTCTGCTGGAAGCTCATTCCACACAGCCACCACCCTCTGATTAAAGAAGTTCCCCCTCGTTACCCCGAAACTTCTGTCCCTTAATTCTCATGTCATGCCCTCTTGTATGAATCTTCCCTACCCTCAATGGGAAAAACGTATCCACGTCAACTCTGTCTATCCCTTTCATCATTTTAAAGACCTCAATCAAGTCCCCCCCTTAACCTTCTGCGCTCCAAAGAATAAAGACCTAACTTTTTCAACCTTTCTCTGTAACATAGTTGCTGGAACCCTGGCAACATTCTAGTAAATCTCCTCTGTACTCTCTCTATTTTGTTGACATCCTTCCTATAACTAGGCGACCAAAATTGTACACCATACTCCAAAATTGGTCTTACCAATGCCTTGTACAATTTTAACATTACTTCCCTACTCCTATATTCAATGCTCTGATTTATAAAGGCCAGCACACCAAAGGCTTTCTTTACCACCCTATCTACATGCGATTCCACCTTCAGGGAACTATGCACAGTTATTCCTAGATCCCTCTGTTCCACAGCATTCCTCAATTCCCTACCATTTACCATGTACTTCCTATTTTGATTTGTCCTGCCAAGATGTAGCACTTCACACTTAACAGCATTAAACTCCATCTGCCATCTTTCAGCCCAAAAGATTTAAAAAGTTTAGTGCGAAATTATTTCCCTTACTAACAGCTAGTAGAGTATTGCCATACCCTCGATCTTCGATTACCAAGTATACATAAATAGTCTATTGAGCCTGCATGCAAGAGTCGCCATGTTTTGGCACCATTTTCAAAGTCTATGCTCTAGCTATTATGAGCTGTGCCCAATCCAAGCAAGTACCAGGTGTTGCAGGCCTCCAGTCATCGCTTTCCTTGGACTTGATGTCCCTCTCCTCGTCCATCCACCTTTGTTTCCCGGGGGCGCCTCCCGCAGTCGACCTTGAAGTTGTGGTAGGCCTGACCTTGGTTCTCTCTCCTCTCCTACTGGCCTTGCAATTCACTTGTCACATCCATCATTGCTGGGTTCTCAGTCCCTGGTCTTTGGGGGATGAGCAGGGGCCGGCACGACGGCCTCCCCCTTCCAGACCAGTGGTCCGCCAGGTCCAATGAGCAGGGGACCAGCTTGGCAACATATTCCTGCAGGCTGTGAACTGCTGCGTTTTCCGTTGGACTGTGAGGGACCAGTTCGGTGGGCTCCCCCGAAGCCACTATCCGCCAGGTCTTGAGTTTGGCTGCGCAAGGGCCGTGGCCTCCTGGGAGCTTCAGCTACCCGCGACTAAGCATTGGAAACAATTAAACACATTTAAGTTAACTCAATTAAATAATAATCAATTAACATATTTTTAGCTTTCTCTGTCTAGCTATGTATCACCATAAAAAGGACGTGTCCGCTGGATCTAAGCCAACTTAGCCTGGTCCAGATTCAGCAGAATTATTATTCTGCACTAAGTGCTTCGAAATTTGAGGAAGATTTCACTTCTGCCTCGTATTCCATTGGAGAACATTTGACACTGTGTTTACTTGTCTTTTCAGAACTGGCTGGCTGTGTGGAAGTCTGGGACTTCCTAAAGTTGAGTGCTGCTCTTGCTGTAATTGGCTGTTTCACTGACTCCTCATCATCATCCAAAGTGGCCCGCTGGTACATGCCATGAACCTTTCATTAAGTTTCAATTACGAGTGTGTTGTACATTAATCCTTGGTTTTTTTGTGGTGGTAACTGGTTCTATGTCTATCATCAAAGGAGACTATTTGCAAATGATTACCAACTTTTTGTTATCCTGTTTCCTTCCAAGTGTTTGTGATCTCTCAGGTATTTTTATTACTTCACTCAGTCTGCAAACATTATGGTTTCTACTCTTGGACATTGGGATGCCTATTTCTCCAAAGTATCTACATGAACTGTCTCCCTATTTCAAATCGATGAAACTTATTTTTGTCAAAAACTTCAAATTCCTGGGCGTGCATACTTCCGACGATCTTTCCTGGACCCAGCACACTGATGCAATTATAAAGAAGGCACATCAGCGACTCTACTTACTGAGCGGATTACGGATATTCGGCATGTCAAAGAGGATTTTCCTAAACTTCTACAGGTACACAGTAGAGAGCATACTGACTGTTGCATCGTGGCCTAGATCGGTAACTTGAAGGTCCAGGAGCGGAAAAGACTGCAAAAGGTTGTGACCACTGCCTTGTCAATCACCGGCTTTGACCTCCACACCATCGAAGGGATCTATCGAAGTCGCTGCCTCAAAATGGCAGCCAACATCACCAAAGACCCACACCATCCTGGCTGGGCTGCTTCGGGTCCTTCCGAAAATGGCGCAGGAAGGGGCGGACCGTCCCGGTGAGTGACAGGGGAAGAGACTAATGCACACGGCGTTGAACGGCACGAGAAGAGATTGATCAGCGCAAGCGCGATTTTTAAAGATTTTTTAAACCTCGCTAATGTTTACGACATTCAACCGATCGGAACGAAACTTGGTGCAATTGCAGCATAGGAGAACGGTGAGTGAACTGGCGAAAAATCATAGCGCTATCGCAATAGAAAGACCGCACAAACCAGAAGATAACAAGATCAGAGTTTTAATTATGTATAGAGAGACGTGTGCATGTGTATATACACACTGAACATTTTTTCTTCTCCCGTTATGTACTATGTTTACATATTCTGTTGTGTTGCAACAAGTAAGAATTTCATTGTCCTGTCTGGGACATATGACAATAAAACACTCTTGACTCTTGGAGCTTGCCCAATTAAGTGGATCCATGAATCAGCACTTTGAGATAGAAGTTCATACTTTTCCCAACTTCAACAATAAAAGAGTCAAAATTAAATGTGGCACTTCCCCAAATTTTGATGACACAGATAAGAGATCTGCTTTCATCAGTTTACAAAAAAATCAGCTCAGTTGAGTTCAGTTTAGTTTATTGTCACGTGTACCGAGATACAGTGAAAAAGCTTTTGTTGTGTGCTATCCAGTCAATGGAAAGACAATACATGATTACAATTGACTCATTTACAGATACATGATAAGGCAATAATATTTAGTGCAAGGTAAAGCCAGCAAAGTCTGAGCAAGGATAGGCTGAGGGTCACTTGAACTAATATCTTCCTCATTACCTTGCACTAAACATTCTTCCCTTATCACATATCTATACATGACAATGTGTATGATTATAAAATCTGTATGAAGATACTCCCAAATGCACTTTAGAGTTTTAAACTATGAGTAGTCAAATGCCAGAACCTTTGAGTGATAAATTTTTTTTTGAAAGTTATATCTGGTTTATTTCTCACTTCATGTTTTGCTCTATTTCTTGGCTAGGACACCGGGAGCCTGCTGAGATGTTCAGCATGATTAAGATTAAGGCCTCAGTCTGAAGAAGGACCCGGTGTCATCACAAAAATACACAAAAAGCTGGAGTAACTCCGAAGGTCAGGCAACATCTCTGGAGAAAAAGGAGTAGGTAACTTCGGATAGAAACCCTTCTTCAGACTGGAATCTGGTTGTTTCCCTCCTCGTTGCCTGTCCTGCAGACTTCCTACAGCACTTTGAATTTGGCTCAGTATTGCAATATCTGCAATCTCTTGTGTCCCTCTAGATTAAGGGCTTCTTTTTGTTTTATTTTGACCGTGTGAGCCTTTGCTCCGTAAGACGATCTTTGACCCCACGATCGATAAATTGTGTCAGGTGGAACTTGGTCTGCACATCTGATGTTGTTGGTTCACTTAGATTACATACATTTTAATTCTAAATAGTGGGGAGAGAGGACCATACTTGATATTTCCTTTACAGCCAGCTAGATATACTGTAGATGTTTGTGCCACCTCCTAAGCTGTTCAATTCCTGGCTGTCTCTCCTCCTTACCATGTTGATAAAGATGGTGGCTTTGGAATCTATTTCGCTTGCATTAATATGCAATCAATTATTTATCACACATCATTATTTGCTATTATTTATGCAAAGAGGTTGGTATTATGCATGCAGGAGAGGATTAAGCTACATATATAAACCATTAACCCATAATGCCTTTAAGGTTAGTAAGGTGAAGAAATGCTCAGCTATTTAGGGATATAGATGAAAAATATGCTCATCACAATCTAATTCCAAATCTATTTAACATTGGGTTCTGATAGCCTATATTAACTTGTTTGCAGCACATCTAGAGTGTGACTTCCCAGATGCTATATTTTATGGACCTGATTGGAATACAAAAGATGATAATCACCCTTGCAGTCTGCACTTTGACTTCATGCATTAAGTATTATAATAGATTAAAGCATTTCTGTAGATGCCCACAATTGACAATGTGACTCAGCATTTCGAGACACAAGTGGTGTAGTAAGGGCCAAGCACACAGTTAGCCATGTCAGTTTAAAATCTCATTGCTTTTGTATAAACATAAATCTGTTTATTAATATACAAGCACCACTTCCAAAAACCTAAATAACAGGAGAGGAATTACGAGGTACCTTATAGTAGAATAATATCCCATAATCCAGGTAATTTTGTTCTGAGAAATTAGATTTGAACACAGCTTAAAACAGTGGATTTAAGGCCGACCAAAGTTCACAGAAGAAAAAGGTTAAAGCAATATGAATTCGAGCTCATATAGACATGTAGCAACAGTGAAGGCACCCAATAATGTGCAACTAATTCACCTTTCTAAAAAGAAAAATGTGTTTTTCTTGTTTGCATGCTTCCAAAGGGCAAGTGAGGCACAGACAGAATGAAGCAAAAATATTTCTCATATCTTTTACGAAAGGTCCCACTGTGAACTTTTCACCTTAATACAACAAAACATATTCTAATTCATGAGTGCAGAAATTCAGGTCTTTCTTAAACCTATTCCAGCACCTCAAGCTTCTAATAGTGCATCTTACATTTATTTATACATCTACATGCTCATAACAAGCTAGAAAGATACTGGACAATAAAAAGTTGAAAAAAGGATGATGTTCGGCCTCTTTGTAAGGCAGCATGTGGTTATGTATAATAAAGTCCTAATAAAGGCATGTTTTAAATTTCATAAACTATATGTTCAGAGACTTTTAGCATATTTCCCTGACCCTCCACTTTTAGTAAGTAGTCAGTACGGGCTCCAATATGGATTGTGAATTTGACTCTTTAACTGACAACAAAACTTGAACAACCATGCAATATCATCTGAAGTCTACTGGTCAACAAAAGGTACCCTGGGAAGGGATAGTTGTGTTGACCATTTCATGTATGCATATTTTCCTGGAGTGGACAAAAATGTTATGAATGATTCTACAAAATGTAGGCGAGAAAGATGAAAAAGATAATAGACAGAGAATAAAGGATGGTGGGTTTATAAAATGTGCATATTTTAATGCTAGGAGCATTGTAAGTAAGGTGGATGAACTTAGAGCCTGGATTGACACCTGGAAATATGATGTTGTGGCAATCAGTGAAACATGGTTGCAGGAGGGCTGTGATTGGAAAATAAATATTCCAGGATTTCGTTGCTTCCGGGGTGATAGAATTGGAGGGACCAGAGGTGGAGGTGTTGCATTGCTTGTCAGAGAGGATATTACAGCAGTGCTTTGGCAGGATAGATTAGAGGGCTCGTCTAGGGAGGCTATTTGGGTGGAACTGAGAAGTGGGAACGGTGTAGCAACACTTTGAGGGGTATACTATAGACCGCCAAATGGGGAGCGAGAATTGGAAGAGCAAATATGTAAGGAGATAGCAGATATTAGTAGTAAACACAAGGTAGTGATTGTGGGAGATTTCAATTTCCCAAAAATAGACTGGGAAACACATTCTGCAAATGGGCTGGATGGTTTGGAGTTTGTAAAATGTGTGCAGGATAGTTTTTTTGCAGCAGTACATAGAGGTACCGACCAGAGTGCTGGACCTCCTGTTAGGAAATGAGGCAGGACAGGTGACGGAGGTATGCGTTGGTGAGCACTTCGGGACCAGTGATCACAATACTATTAGTTTCAATATAATTATGGAGCGAGTCAGAACAGGACCTAGAGTGGAGATTTTTGATTGGAGAAAGGCTAACTTTGAGTTAATGCGTGAGGATTTTAAAGGAGTGAATTGGGACACTTTGTTTCATGGGAAGGTTGTAGAAGAGAAATGGAGGACATTTAAAGGGGAAATTGTAAGAGTACAGAATCTTTATGTCCCTGTTAGGTTGAAAGGAAATAGTAAAAATTGGAAAGAGCCATGGTTTTCAAGAAAATTAGTCACTTGTTTCGAAAAAAGAGAGATATCTACAATAAATATAGGAGGCATGGAGTAAATGAGGTGCTAGAGGAGTATAAAGAATGTAAAAAGAATCTTAAGAAAGAAATTAGGAAGGCTAAAAGAAGATATGAGGTTGCTTTGGCAAGAAAGGTGAAAGTAAATCCAAAGGGTTTCTACAGCTATATTAATAGCAAAAGGATAACGAGGATTTGGACAGCTATCTGCAGAGCCAAAAGAGATGGGGAGAATATTGAACAATTTCTTTTCTTCGGTCTTCACCAAGGAGAAGGATATTGAACTCTGTGAGGTAAGGGAAAAAAGTAGAGTAGCTATGGAAACTATGAGATTCAAAGAGGAGGAAGTACTGACACTTTTGAAAAATATAAAGGTGGATAAGTCTCCAGGTCCTGACAGGATGGACATTGAGGGAAGTTAGAGTGTAGAAATAGCAGGAGCTATGACAGTATTTCAAATGTCATTAGAAACGGGAATAGTGCCGGAAGGATTGGCGTACTGCGCATGTTGTTCCATTGTTTAAAAAGGGTTCAAAGAATAAACCTAGCAATTATAGACCTATTAGTTTGACGTCAGTGGTGGGCAAATTAATGGAAAGGATACTTAGAGATAATATATATAAGCATCTGGATAAACAGGGTCTGATCAGGAACAGTCAACATGGATTTGTGCCTGGAAGGTCATGTTAGACAAACCTTCTTGAATTTTTTGAAGCGGTAACTAGGGAAATTGATGAGGGTAAAGCAGTGGATGTTGTCTATATGGATTTCAGTAAGGCCTTTGACAAGGTTCCCCATGGAAGGTTGGTTCAGAAGGTTCAATCTTTGAGTGTTAATGGCGGAGTAGCAAGATGGATTCAACAGTGGCTGAATGGGAGATGTCAGAGAGTAATGGTGGATGGCTGTTTGTCAGGTTGGAAGCCGGTGACCAGTGGGGTGCCTCAGGGATCTGTGTTGGGTCCACTGTTGTTTGTCATGTACATCAATGATCTGGATGATGGGGTGGAAAATTGGATAAGTAAGTATGCAGATGATACTAAGATAGAAAGTCTACAGAGAGATTTGGGCCATTTGGAAAAGTGGGCTGAAAGATGGCAGATTGAGTTTAATGCTGATAAGTGTGAAGTGCTACATCTTGGCAGGACAAATCAAAATAGGACGTACATGGTAAAGGGTAGGGAATTGAGGAATGCTGTGGAACAGAGGGATCTAGGAATAACTGTGCATAGTTCCCTGAAGGTGGAATCGCATGTAGATAGGGTGGTAAAGAAAGCCTTTGGTGTGCTGGCCTTTATAAATCAGAGAATTGAATATAGGAGTAGGGAAGTAATGTTAAAATTGTACAAGGCATTGGTAAGACCAATTCTGGAGTATGGTGTACAATTTTGGTCGCCTAGTTATAGGAAGGATGTCAACAAAATAGAGAGAGTACAGAGGAGGTTTACTAGAATGTTGCCAGGGTTCCAGCAACTATGTTACAGAGAAAGGTTGAACAAGTTAGGTCTTTATTCTTTGGAGCGCAGAAGGTTAAGGGGGGACTTGATTGAGGTCTTTAAAATGATGAAAGGGATAGACAGAGTTGACATAAGCTTTTCCCATTGAGGGTAGGGAAGATTCAAACAAGAGGGCATGACATGAGAATTAAGGGACAGAAATTTCGGGGTAACGTGAGGGGGAACTTCTTTACTCAGAGGGTGGTGGCTGTGTGGAATGAGCTTCCAGCAGAGGTGGTGGAGGCAGGATCGATTTTAACATTTAAAAGTAAAGTGGATCCTGAGTGCAGGTAGATGGGACTAGGGGAAAACAAATGGTCGGCACGGACTGGAAGGGCCGAGAGGGCCTGTCTCCGTGCTGTAATTGTTATATGGTTATATGGTTATTATATGGTTAATTGATAAACCCTTCATCATGCAGAGCAAAATAAATAAACTGAGAGGTTTCACTATATATATTAGTTTCTGAAAAGTATATGAATGAGATGGAATTGGATAAATATTTGGCCCAGTAAGGGAGCAATTATTCATTCAAAGTACAAGAGCATTTTATGATAGATCTTTTATTTCAATATTATTTTATATGACCAATACTTTAAATGATATTTCATGACTGTGAAAATTTTAGATGGGTGCAGACATTATTAGATGTTATGCTTTGGCAAGTTCCTCTGATGATATCACTGATGGTGCGAACCTTGGGGAGAGGTCAAAGGAAACTATAGAGCAAGTTTAAGACTGCGCTTCAAGGTATGAGTGGACAAGACATTGGTACAACTTTTTCAACTCGCAATTCTTCTGCTTCTCTTTTCTGCAGACAGTGTATATATTAATAAAAGGCATGGTATTGCAAAAGGTGACATTCTGTGTTTTTGTTGGTTACTGTTAGATCTATGACAAATATATAACCATAACAAAAACATACTGGGAATTTTGCTTTTGCTGTGATTGTTCAATCATTTACAAGCAGTAAAAATAAATCTCAGCTATCTGTGGGAGCTACATCGCTCCATTTACTTTAATTATTTTCATTGCAACCTACAAATAAATGACTAAAATATAACATGGTTGAGAAAGATCATTTAATCAGCTATAATGATAAGGTGTTATTCGTGAAAGAAACTTTGAATTCATAAGATTAAAATAATAATTTTGAAGCACACTTGATTTGGTCAGGGAATGTCTATTACGCATATGCTTAAATTGAAAATGAAATATAACATTCCAAATACTGAATGAAGAAATTGATTTAGTTTCTCTGAAATGAGCACTAATACTGTCTAATCATTTTTAAAAAATGGGCCAGTACAGACTACTCTTAAAAGAATGGTATAAAGTTTGTATCATTGACTGCTTCTTCTGGCCCAAAAATCTTCCCATTTGCAGGCAATAACTTTGTGGTGTTCCCACCATGAAGAACCTGTACCAAGACTGCTCCCCTTTTCACCGCTGGATTAAACTTCACTCTCCCACTTACAGCATGGACCAGAGTAGTCATTCACACACCTCCTCCTCCAAACCTATGGTTCTCCACTTCAATGTCAGATTCTCTCAGTACAGCTCAGTTATGAAGATGAGAACTGACAATTTAAAAGGTTGATAGCTGGTCCGGTTAGATAGGTGGTTCAATCGTGGAGCCCAGGGGAAAATTTAATTGATTGATATGTTGTATAGCACACCAATTAGTCAATAGTAACAGATGACTTGCATTAATCAAACTATTATGTTGTCCAAGTGTTTGTTTTGCAAAGAATGGCATCATGACGGCACGGACTGGAAGGGCCGAGAGGGCCTGTTTCCGTGCTGTAATTGTTATATGGTTATATGACAATTTTTTATGAACTTCCTATCTAGAATTTGGATCTTCCCCCAAATATTTTGCACATGTTCATTGAGAGATATAGCAGAGATATAGCACGTTAAAATAGCAACTGCTTACCAGGTGTCTTTCCAGAGAAAATGCATTGGTCAGAAGAGATGGATAATTTACTTTAGAAGGATGAAGGGGAACTTCATTGAAACTTACCGAAGAGTGAAAGGCCTAGATGGAATGGATGTGAAGTGAATGTCGACACTTGTGGCACTAGGACCAGAGGGCGCAGCCTCAGAATAAAAGGATGTACATTTAGAAAGGAGATGAGGACGAATTTCTTTAGAGGATGGTGAATCTGTGGAATTAACTGCCACGGTTGGCTGCCGAGGCCATTGGGTATTTTAAAGCAGAAATTGATAGACACTTGATTAGTATGGGTGGCAAGGGTTATGGGGAGAATGCAGGAGAATGTTGTTGAGAGGGAAATATAGATAATCTATGTTTGAATAGTGGAGTAACCTCGATGGGCCAAATGGCCTATGGCTCATATGACTTCTGAACTTAGAATTTGACTAGTTTCAAGAATGAACAAGGTTTTGGTAAGAGACAAAAATTCCAAACTATGTATTGTTTTGTGTCATTTAAAGAAATATAATAGAAACCACTGCAGACACCCAAATTGTGAAACTTTCTGGATTTTAATTCTGTAAAATCTGCTCTTAAACATTAGATTTTATAATTATAAAAGAGCCAACAAGGCGGTCTGATGATTGGTTGTCAACGTTGAAGGCTTTCTGCTCTGAAAATAATATCCAAGCAGTTGTTGTTCATGGGTTTATTTAAATAAAATTGCCTTGTCTGGAAAAGCTATTTTGATATTTTCTGATTTTCCATATAACTCAATAGGAATTAGATAAAAGGAACAGAGACATTTATGGAAATAAGGCAAGTGATGATTGCAGTAAACTAAAATAGAGTGACAGATAATTTATCATCCATTAGGCTCAGCTATGGACTAAATTGCCCTGGAATATTACTGGGTATCTATTACATATCTGGCAGCATTCTTACACTGCAATGAAAAGCTCCATTGTTTGCAAGAAATTTCACTTCCATTATAAATTAACCCACAGAAAATAAATAGATAAATAGAGCAAAGTAATTAAACCATGAGACAAAGCATTAATCGTTGCCTACTTTAATATTGCTGGTGTTAGCTTGGGGATTCTGGAGATAGTAAATGGCATCTCATATCACGGTGCAGTATTCTTCAAAAGATGGCAATTTGAAGTCTTCCAAACATTGAAGATTTCCAGGAAAATAATTATTATTTGGTGTACATCATAAACAGAATCGCTGGTTTTAATTGTAGTAATGCAGAGATAAAACCAGGTGGACCACAGCCACAGATTTCCAGTTAATCGAACCCTCCCGCTTTAGCATTTCAGCCTTCAAAACAAAATGCCACTCGGCAAGCTTGAGGTAGAGCTTGTGATATCAAAACAGATTTTTCAATGCCTCCTGGGGTAGTGTGGATCTATGCCCCACAGCACATCAAATTACGGTGCTGACCTATCACTACATTTGGCCGTATCACAGCTGGATCAGAATGAGACACCATGCCCCCCCCCCCTCATTAGATAGATTATGAAGGTCAGCAAGTATGACTGGGTTGGAGAGCCATTCAGCTTGTATATTAAATTAACAGACATGCACTTTATAGCAATCAATATTGTGGGAGTTAAAGGAGAACCCAAGATGATGATGGCATAAAACAAAATGATATCCATGTGTAATAAAGCAAAACGTGACTGACGTTGGGCCTGAAGCATATGGATACTGGCAAAACATCCCTCTTTGTGCATGGTGAAATATATCTTGTGCTGCAATTGAAAGAGTACTTAATCCAAAGTTGTAAGAAACAGCTGAAACCTGTAACTTTAGGAGAAGGGGCTAGAAGCATATTATTGTATTTCTTTAAAACTCAGGCTTGCATTTCAATTTTGCCGCCTTTTTTGATTGTGCCTGATCATATTCTACAGGAACTGGCAAATGCAGAAATTCAGTTAAGGCTGTTGAACGTGCAAAATTTGGCATTCAAACTCACGATATTGATGAAAATGGAAATGGCATTGAGAATGCGGGAGAGCGATAGCCAGCACAATCAACAAATTCCTTGGAGTAAATATCACCAACAACGTCTCCTGGACCACCCATATTGAAGCATTAATTAAAAAAAAGCACACAAATGCCTCTACTTCCTTAGAAGGATAAGGAAGTTTGACATGTCCCCAACAACCCTCACCAACTTCTGCAGATGCGGCATAGAACACAATTTATCGGAAAGCATAACTGCTTGGTTTGGGAACAGCCCCATCTAAGACTGCAAGAAATTGTAGCGAATTGTGGACGCAGCCCAGACCATCACACAAATCAACCTCCCTTCTCTTGACTTAATTTATAACTCATGCTGGCTCGACTAGGCCAGAAGCACAATCAAGGACGAGTTGCACCCTGGCCACTAACTCTTCTCCCCTCTCCCATCTGGCAAAAGGTATTGAAGTATGAAAAAGCACTACTCCAGGTTCAAGAACAGTTTCTTTCCAGCTGATATCGGGCAACTGAACTTCCTACCACAACTAGAGAGCAGTCCTGAACTACTATCTATCTCATTAGTGACCCTTGAACTATCTTAAATCAGACTTTATTGGCCTTATCTTGCACAAAACTTTATTCCCTTATCATGTATCTGTACACAGTGAATGGCTCGATTGTAAGTAGCTGTGGCCCATAATCAAAGAGCAGCAGTGATATTCAATGCAATGTTTAGTTAGTTGCAGTGATTAAATTGGTTACTATTAATTTTAGAATAGTCAAGTTATAGTGTTATACAGCATGGAACCAGCCCATTGAGTCCACCGCATTCTTGCCGACCAATAATTCTGTTGTCCAAAGAGAGATCACATTTTAACAACCTATAAATCCAAAGCTAGTGTATAAGCAGCAAAAACAGTTTAATTGGCAATTCAGAATGACAACGGAAAGGAGGCCTTTGTGTTTGGAAATTCATTCAGATAATGTGGAATTGAGATTTATACATAATCTATGGTATAGCAGTAATAACATTCTTACTACAGACTTATTATTAAATTGGTGCATTAATGTGCAAATGGATGCTGGGATAGATCGGTAATGAGTCGGGATATTTACTTGGGCAATGTCAACTGGATGCTATTGAAAAAAGCCTCATAATATTGAAAACTGACTGGTTAGGTTTTTTGTAAGTTAAGGCAAATGAAGTACATTTGCCTCGTAAAAATACAACTGGCAGTGAATGAAGCTGCCCATCATTGTGGAAAACCATGAAAATAGATCAACTCTAATGAAGAAGGAATGGCTGTGACAATCAAGTTAGATTGGAAGCACTGAAGCTTCAAAGTCATGCCTTGACACAATAACTTCTTTACAGAGGGCCACAGGAAAATGAGAATAACACTGAACAATCAGAAGGCAAAAATTCTCTACCAACCTGCCTCAGGGTACAATGGCACCTCCCAGCAATCAAGACTCAAAATGGTGCTGTGGAAAATACGGATCATTTTCCATTTCATTTTAGATTATTTCAGCAAAGCTGGACATAGCAACCAGTTATTTGTTTCATAGAACCACACAGCACAGGAACAGGCCCTTCAGTCCACGATGTCTGTGTCAAACATGATGCCATATTAAACTAATCCATTCTGCATACATGTGATCCATATCCCTCCATTCCCAACATATCTATTTGCCTATCTAAAAGTCACTTAAATGCTACTATAATGTTTGTTTCCACCACCAACCCTGGTAGCACATTCCTGGGACCTACCACCCCCTGTTTAAAAAAAGCTTTTCTCAGCTTTTCATGGGTTTTCCACAATGATGCACAGCTTCATTCACTGCCAGTTTTATTTTTACGAGGCAAATGTACTTCATTTGCCTTAACCTACATAAAACCTAACCAGTCAGTTTTCAATATCATGATGCTTTCTGTCAAAGCATCCAGTTGACATTGCCCACTAAATATCCTGACTCATTACCGATCTATCCCAGCATCCATTTGCACATTAATGCACCAATATGCTCTCCAGCATATTATATTCCCATCTTGGAAAAAAATGTTCAGATTGTCTACTTTATCTATGTCTCTCGTAATTCTATAAAATTCTATCAGGTCTCTCCTCAGCCCCCAATACTCTATAAAAAACAATCCAAGTTTGTCCAACCTCTCCATTCTAAAGAAGTGTCCCGATCTGAAAATGTTTACTGGAGCTGCTGCCTGACCCATTGAGTATCTCCAGCACTTCCATTTCCCTCCAGAGATGCTGTCTAACCCACTGATTTTCTCCAGTGGTTTGTTTTTTGCTGAAGATTCCAGTATCTGCATTCTCTTGTGCCTCTCCTCACAGCTAATACCGTCGAATGCAGGCAGCATCCTGGTAAACCCATTCTGCACCCACTCCAAAGCCACCACATATTTCCTGCAATGGGATAATATTACTCCAAATGCAGTCTAACCAAAATGTTGTAAAACTGCAACATGACCTCCTCAACCCTTACACTTAATGCCCCAACCAATGAAAGCAAGCACGCCATATGCTTTCTTTACGACTCTATGACTTTACTTGTGTGGCTACTTTCAGGGAGTAACTCAGCAAGTTACTCCAGCATTTTGTGTCTACCTTCGATTTAAACCAGCATCTGCAGTTCTTTCTTACATAGTCACAGAGAAAATGTACGAACTCCAGAGAGTTGCCATGGTTAGGATCTCCGGAGCTGTGAGGTTGCAGCTCTATTACCTGCTTCGCCATTGTGCCATCAAATTGTATTTATGCCTTCAGGGATTGTTGGACATATACACTTTTCCATGGTGAATGTTCCATCAATAGCCTTAAGCATCTACATATCAGTAAGCACTGAGACATTTTGAGATTGGAAGAAGGTTTGTACAATTTCAAGTTTCTACTTGCTTAATAAGGTGCAATGATACTGAAGTTTTGTTAATGCAATTTCCCTAAGTCATCTTGTTGAATCTCATTGTCTGTAACTCGTTTTCACTTAGACCCCAGCTAACAATGGCCTGTTTCATTTATCATTGCTACTGTTTTGCATATCTTTCATTCATTTGTTCTATATCTCCCTATATCACTGTCTATATTTCTTGTTTCCCTTTCCCCTGACTCTCAGACTGAAGAAGAGTCTCAACCCAAAATGTCACCTATTCCTTCAATCCAGAGATGTTATCTGACCCGCTGAGTTACTACAGCTTTTTCTGTCTGTTTAAACCAGCATCTGCAGTTCCTTCCTACAGCATCTGTGAAGGAAATGGATATGCAACATTTTGGGTCAGGACCTTTATTTAAAGGAAGCACTGCTGCATTTCTTTATTATGTATACAACTCTGTACATATTTATTTTCTGAAACATTTCACAGGTTTACAAAACCTTACAGAACAAATAGTGCACTTACAATGCACATTGATAAATTGTGCTCTCTTTAACTGAACAAGGTGTTTTGATTGAACAAATCTTCTCTCTGCACATATCTGTGGGAAGAAGCAGGGGGGAGGTGGGGAAAGAAGGTGAATGTATACTATGTATGGATCAGGCTTTGTATCAACTTGAGTAACTTAACTGGTATGTAATGATTACTAAAAATACAATTTCCAAGTGAAAATGTGTCTGTATTGCTTGACACTGACTTCTCATTCAATCCTGTTTTCTGAGGCTTTATGTTAACATGGCTCAGTATTGCTTGAAACATGTTAGTTACCCAATAAGCTTATGGAGGATAGACTGTCCCAATGTCAGTGCCCTCGGCTATCCTACAAAAGAAATTGCTGCACATACAGTAAATCTCATGCTTTGTACACCAAGTGCTTGTCATGCTGGCTTAAAGGTGACTGTGCAGCGTTCTCTTGGAAATCTTCTGTCAAACTCTTGACTGATTTAACAGGTCACAATCTCTGAGTGCAAATCTCACATATAACATTGGCATGTAATTACAAGGCAACTGAAATTTTGATAAACTACCTCGTTTCTCAGAAATAGATGCCCAAAGAGCACCTGGAATTTTTGAACTATGCTTCTCTCTTACCCAGTAGCCTTTCATAAAGTCTTTGGTATGCTATTACAGCTCAACCATATTCATAGTATCCAGGCCTTTGAGTTCAGTGCGGAGGCAGAGAAAATAATGAAAAATGTGCATAGCTCTAGGACTTTTCATTATTCCATCATCCTCCCCACCCAAAATTCACTTCACAAACACTTATATAACTTTGAAATGCACTCGCTGTTATAATGTAAAAAATGTTGCAATCCAACAGCAATTAATATTTTTACAAATTATCAATTTTGGTCATTTTGAATTTGAATAACATGGGTGAAGGAGCCAGTGTGGTGCCTGTAGGTTTCTTTGTGTTATGCTTACTTAAACAAATAAGTAAACTAATGATTATCTTAATTAGGATGTATTACTATCACAAGCAGCTGAAGATATTAAATCTACATTCTTTGGAGTTCACTATTTGTCTCTCAGAATCATGCCCAGCAAATATGCGTTGAAAATCACTGTATAATACTGGCATATTTTAGCACTCAACTCTCCAGACTAAGGCATAAACCTGCAACATGCTGCTTCACAAGTAAGAGTGTAACAAAATGAGCCATAGTAAACTAGTTAGGAAGGCAATGTTGGTATTTAACTGAGAGATGGGCCCCTGCAAAACCAGGCTCAGCGTCGTTATTGAATATCCACAATCTATTATTGTTGATTTTATTTTATTGTTTTCTTTCCTAACAGCATTCAACATTGCCTCATCTCTATGAGGATGGCACCGTGGCACAGCTGGTAGACCTGCTACCTTACAGCACCTGGGACCCAGGTTTGATCCTGCCCTTGGGTGCTGCACATTATCCCTGTGACCGCATGGGTTCCCTCTCAGTATTCCAGTTTCCACCCACATCCCATAGATGTGCGGGTTTGTAGGTTATTTGTACTCTGTAAATTGTCCTCAGTTTATAGAGAGTAGGTGAGAAAGTGGGATAACATGGAACGGGAGTAAACGGGTGTTGATGGCCAGTGTGGATTTGGTGAGCCAAAGGGCTTGTTTCCATCCTGTGTCTGTAAACTAAATTATATGTACAACAAAAGGCAAAGGTGGAATGGAGACCCAGTGTTGTTCCTCAAGTTCATATGTTCCTTTTGTGTTTACATCCCAGCGACCGAGAACAGATCACAGGAAAATAAATGCATCAATAAATTTGTTTAGAACAACTTAGAGGTGGACACATTGGAAAATTAGACTCAGTTTTCAGCCGTGAACCAGCTGGTTAGCTGTCCGATGGACATGCCCTTTCACGAAATCTTAGCTGGACTAGCTAAAGACTCTCCATTTGGTCTCTCCATCTGAGTGCACAGTTGAGGCAGAATACACGCTAGTACCAACAAACAGCAAAATACATTGGTGTCAGAAAAGCAAAGGAAAGAATGAGCTCATTGCAATAAAGAGCATATTATGAGAACACATCACAAACAAGTCAATCATGACTGGCTTAATGGTTCATTCAACTAGCATGTCAAATGATGGAGCTTTAATTACTTACTTGTGACTGAAGTTATATTATAAAAAAACATTATTTTCTTTCTCAGTGGCTGAGTGAATGTAATTTGAATTCCTAGCAAGATTGCAAATAGCTTATTACTTATTAGTAACCTTTAAAAAATGACTTAATTATACAATCTACATTTACTGCAATTCTTCTCTTGTACTATCAATGAACACCTAACAAAATAATGACTTGCTTTATTCAGTGGTAATGTAGCAAAATGGAATGCTCACCCTAGAATGTTGTCAGACAGGCCTGGTTACACTTCAAGACACAATGCGCTGGAGTAACTCTGCGGGTCAGGTAACGTCTCTGGAGAACACTGGATAGGCGATTTTGGGCTTAGGACTCTACTTCAGACTCAATCCACCACTTCCCACAGCAGGTCTCCCTCCATACCCTGCGTTCTATACTCTATGACATGTGCCAGCACCAGCAAACCCTCGCTCTGTCTCTCTCACAGCTCTGAGCTTCACTCACCCAAAGTAGCTGCAATGGATCTTAATTCTATTCTCTGCCAGATCCATGCCTACAATTAAGAGTCTGAAGAAGGGCCCTGACCCAAAACGGTACGAAGAGTCAAGAGTCAAGAGTTTTATTTTCATGTGTCCCAGATAGGACAATGAAATTCTTACCTGTCCATACTATCCAGAGATCCTGCCTGAACTGCTGAGCTACTCCAGAAGTTTGTGTCATTTTTTGTAAACCAACATCTGCAGTACATCGTATCTACTCTGTTGCACTTCACTGCAGCATTACTGCAAGAAAGAGGAAGGACCTGTCACCACTGGGCACTGAGGGAGGGGCTGTGTCTTGTATATCTGCTCCTTACACACTTGAAAGGTTTAAGGGCCTGTCCCACTTGGGCGTTATTTGCGCCTCATTTACGCAACATCTTTTACGCGTCACGATGCACAACGCGCATGTCGTAACGCGTGCATGGCGTGCATTATGCACACATGGCACTTGGTGAGACGTGCTGGCGTAGGCAGTGACGTGCAGTAGGGCGTGGCGCCCCAGGATTTTGGGATTATCAAAATCCTCGCGCGCCACCTGCATGACGCGCAAATGACGCCCAAGTGAGACAGGCCCTTTATTGTTCAAAGAGGCCACATGAGTGTACATAGAATACATAGAATGCATCAACTGGATAACACTACAGCGTGGAAACTGGCAAATCGAACCACCAAGTCCGCACCAACCATCGATCATCCTTGCTCTAGTTATATCCTAGACATGAGAGACAATTTACAGAAACAAATTTACCTGCAGTACAAACATGCACATCTTTGGAATGTTGGAGGTAACCAGAGCACCCAGAAAGTGAGAACGTTCAAACTTTGCATAGACAGCAGCTGTCGTCAGGATCAAACCCGGGACTCTGGTGCTTTAAGGTAGCAACTCTACCGCTGCACCAGTGTGCCATCCTAGACATAGATAAGTTGAATAGCCATAGTCTTTTTCCCCAGTGTAGGAGTGTCTAAAACTAGAGGGCATTTGTATAAGTTGAGAGGGGAAAGATTTGAAAGGGACCTGAGGGGCAACTTTTGCAACCAGAAGGTAGTGCATATATGAAAGAAGCCACCAGAGGATGGTAGAGGTGGGTACAATAATGCCATTTAAAAGGCACTAACACGGGTATGTGGCACAAAACGTTTAGAGGGATATGGGTCAAGTTCAGTTGAGCCAAAGAGCCTGTTTCCGTGCTGTATGACATATGATTCCAATGGCCTATTCAGTTCAGGGGCTATTAAAAATAAGCAATAAAACTGGTTTTGCCAACAATGTTTACAATGTTGTCAACTATGATGACTTAAAAAGTAGGCCATTAGTGAGTGATGTACTTTTCATGTATATTGATTTTGCTGAATAACAACTTAAAAAGTATAACCAGTGCCAGTGCACTGTTTAGAATTTTTTCATTAGGCTTCACAATACATATTGCAGAACTAACAAATTCAGTTTCTCTCTGTGGCTTTTATAACTAGCCTCTGCTTCATCTGTTTTGTGCAGGCATTTGATGGCTCCAAGAAGAGCATTTCTCCTAATTTCATTGTTCACCCTTTTGTTGCATTTGCTAAATTGATGATACCATGGTGTTAATCCGCCATCCAGCGGAAATGGTCTTTCCTTATTCATTCTACCAAATCAATAATATTTTAAAAATACTTAAATTTCTTCACAGCTTTTTGTACTCCAATTGAAATAGCGGTGCCTCATGTTTCTCCTGATCACAATTGGTTTACTCCATGAAACGCTGTTGTAAATCTTCAGAGATCAACAATAGTTTGCAGACTGACAGGAACTTATATATCTAGCAGTCAACAATAACTGCATCAGATATCACATTTTGGTTTATGTTTATTATAGGCACATGTAAAGGGATAGTTAATGACCCCAGAATTAACGGGAAATAAAGCTCACAAAGGGATAGGAGAGTATGGTCAAGTGTAATAGGGATCAATGTGAAAGGTGGGATGCGTAAGGAATTAAAAGTATTGTATGTGAATGCACGAAGTATAAGAAGTAAGGTGGATGAGTTTGAGGCTCAGTTAGAGGTTGGTAGATTTGACATTGTGGGGATTAGTGAGACGTGGCTGCAGGAGGATCGGGCCTGGGAACTTAATATTCAGGGTTAAACATCCTATTGAAAGGACAGGCACGTGGGCAGAGGAGGGGGGGGTATCTCTGCTGGTGAGGGATGGAATTCAGTCCCTTGCGAGGGAAGACATGGGGACTGACGAGGTAGAGTGAATGTGGATTGAGTTGAGGAATTGTAAAGGCAAGAAGACACTAATTGGTGTTATCTACAGACCCGCAAATGGTAGCCCGGATGTAGGGTGTAGGTTGCAGCAGGAGTTAAAACTGGCATGTAACAAAGGTAATTCCACTGTGGTGATGGGGGATTTCAATATGCAGGTAGACTGGGGAAATCAGGTTGGTTCACGACCCCAAGAAAGGGAGTTTTTTGAATGCCTCCGTAATGGAGCCGACCAGAGAAAAGGCAATTCTGGATTTAGTGTTGTCCAATGAACCAGATATGATAAGAGAACTCAAGGTAAAGGAACCACTTGGAGGTAGTGATCATAATATGATTAGTTTTAATCTGCAATTTGGGAAGGAGAAGGTTAAATTCGGACATGTCAGTGATGCAGTTGAACAAAGGGGACTATGAAGGCATGAGAGAGGAGCTGGCCAAGGTAGACTGGAAAGGGACCCTAGCAGGAATGATGGATGGCAGGAATTTCTGGGCATAATCCAGAAGACGCAGGATCATTTCATTCCAAAAAGGAAGAAAGATTCCAAGGGGAGTAGGAGGCAACTGTGTCTGACAAGAGAAGTTATGGATAGAATAAAACTAAAACAATAGATGTATAATACAGCAAAGAGTAGCCGGAAGCCAGAGGATTGCAGAAACTTTCATAGGACAACAGAAGGAAACAAAATGGGCAATAGGGGCTGAAAAGATGAAGTACGAAGGGAAGCTGGCCAGGAATGTAAAGAAGAACAGTAAAAGCTTCTTTAGATATGTTAAGGGAAAAATAGTAGCAAAGTCAAATGTGGGTCCCTTGAAGGCAGACACGGGTGAAATAATTATGGGTAACAAGGAAATGGCAGAAGAGTTGAACAGGTACTTTGGATCTGTCTTCACAAACAATCTCCCAGATGTACTGGAGGACACAGGGTCTAAGGGGGTAGAGGAACTGAAATAAATTGTCATTAGGCAAGAAATAGTATTGGGTAGGCTAATGGGACTGAAGGATGATAAATCCCCTGGGTCTGATGGTCTGCAGGGTCCTCAGGGAAGTGGCTCTAGAAATAGTGGACACATTGGTGATTATTTTCCAATGTTCGATCGATTCAGGATCAGTCCCTGTGGATTGGAGGATAGCTAACGTTATCCCACTTTTCAAGAAAGGAGCAAGAGAGAAAACGGGGAATTACAGACCAGTTAGCCTGACTTTGGTGGTGGAAAAGATGCTGGAGTCAATTATTAAAGAGGTAATAATGGAGCATTTGGATAGCAGTAAAACGATTAGTCCAAATCAACATGGATTTATGAAAGGGAAATCATGCTTGACTAATCTTCTGGAATTTTTTGAGGATGTGACAAGTAAAATGGATGAAGGGGTGCCAGTGGATGTAGTGTATCTAGACTTTCAGAAAGCCTTTGATAAGGTCCCGCATGGGAGACTGGTGACTAAAATTAGAACACATGGTATTGGGGGTAGGGTGTTGACATGGATAGAAAATTGGTTGGTAGACAGGTAGCAAAGAGTAAGAGTGAATGGGTCCTTTTCAGAATGGCAGGCAGTGGCGAGTGGAGTGCCGCAAGGCTCGGTGTTTGGGCCACAACTGTTTACCATATATATTAATGATTTGGAAGAGGGAATTAGGTGCAACACTAGCAAGTTTGCAGATGACACAAAGCTGGGTGGCAGTGTGAACTGTGAAGAGGATGTTAGGAGGTTGCAGGATGACCTGGACAGGTTGAGTGAGTAGGCAGATGCGTGGCAGATGCAGTATAGATAAATGTGAGGTTATCCACTTTGGCAGCAAAAATAAGGGGGCAGATTATTATCTCCATGGAGTTAGGTTAGACAAGGGGGAGGTGCAGCGAGACCTGGGCGTCCTTATACACCAGTCACTGAAAGTTAGCATGCCGGTACAGCAGGCAGTGAAGAAAGCTAATGGTATGTTGTCCTTCATAACAAGAGGATTTTAGTATAGGAGTAGAGAGGTACTTCTGCAGTTGTATAGGGCTGTGGTGAGACCACATCTGGAGTATTGTGTCCAGTGTTGGTCTCTGAATTTGAGGAAGGACATTCTTGCGATTGAGGCAGTGCAGCGTAGGTTCACGAGATTGATCCCTGGAATGGCGGGACTGTCATATGAGGAAAGATTGAAAAGACTTGTCTTGTATTCGCTGGAGTTCAGAAAGATGAGGGGGAATATTATAGAAACATATAAAATTATAAAAGGACTGGACAAGCTAGATGCAGGAAAAATGTTCCCAATGTTGGCGAGTCCAGAACCAGGGGTCACAGTCTTAGAATAAAGGGGAAGCCATTTAAGACTGAGCTGAGAAAAAACCTTTTCACCCAGAGAGTTGTGAATTTGTGGAATTCCCTGCCACAGTGGGCAGTGGAGGCCAAGTCACTGGATGGATTTAAGAGAGAGTTAGATAGAGCTCTAGGGGCTAGTGGAATCAAGGGATATGGGGAGAAGGCAGGCACGGGTTATTGATTGGGGACGATCAGCCATGATCACAATAAATGGCGGTGTTGGCTCAAAGGGATGAATGGCCTCCTCCTGCAACTATTTTCTATATTTCTATGTACCGAGGTACAGTGGAAATGCTTTGTTTTGCATGCTATCAAACCAGATAATTCCGTACAAAAATATAATCAAACCAAACTCAAGTACGATAGGTAGAACAACGGGAAAGATACAGAGTGCACGAATATAGTTCTTAGCATCGTAGCGCACCAGTTCCGAAGACAAAGTCAACAGTACACAATGGTGTAGATGTGAGCTTATGGAAGGACCATCCAGAAGCCTGATAACAAAAGGGAAGATGCTGTTCCAGAATCCTGTAGTGAGCATTTTCAGGCTTCTGTATCTTCTGTCCGATGAGACCAGGGAGAAGAAGGGATGATCAAGGTGGAATGATGATCATGGGCCTACTGTTTACTGAGATAAGCAATTAAAAGGAGGAGGTGCTTGGGTTGCAAATCTAAAAGTGTAAACTAGTTTGTTCTAATTAGAGCAGACTGGAGAGTCACCATGATAGAAGGATTTGGGCAAGATCACAATTTTTTTTTAAAGAAATCAAGATAAGAATGACGTTTTCAAAGAAAATAAATGTGATTTTGTTCCCTGTGCTATCTGGTGGCCCAGCTGTGTAATTACAGCGTGACAGGATAACACGGATGTTTTCCATTACAAAGGTCTACATAGGAAATTATAATGGAAAAAGTTGACATAGCAAGTGAGGCAACAATGTACTATCAGGAAGTCAAGTGGCACAGACAGGAATTGGTTGTAAGATGTAATGTTCTTAATATATTACAGAGAAAGATATGATCCATAAAATTTACAGTGTCAGAAACAACAGATGAATATCTGGACATTCTAATAATTATTAATATTATGTATCATAATGATGTGTATTTTGCATTAAACCTTGCAGTAGCATCAATGAAAGTCACAGAAAATCACATCAATGGTTGCCTTTGGCATATCTGCGATGTAGCCAGATCAATCTTTTGACAATTGAGCCATAATTAAGTTGAGAATTGTCATCTAGACCTTTGTGCATATCAAATCCAAAATTAATCATGAAATATATTACTATAATAAATATATGAGGGGATGTTCAGGACAGGTAGAAAATGAACTAATAATGTAAAAGCTATAATACAAAGAAAAAAAGATTATAAAAGAATGATCAATAATCATGACTTGCATTTATATAGCTTCTAAATATTACAAGAAATAGCAATGGTCTTCAAAAAAAAGTTAACATCATGGCATATGAAGAGATTTATAAGCATTAAGGGTAAATTTAAAGGTGTGAAGAGGCAATGAACTAGGAGGGACCAAAACCCAGGTCCATGTCATTGGAAGGCACAACCACGACAGTGATGTGGGACATGTAAGTTGGAAATGGAGGAGTGAAGTTATTATTGGAGGTTGCATATCTGGAATAGATTACACAGATAGCGAACAGCAAACATAAATTAATTTATATTCATTAACAAGGGAAACAATTGCCAATATAGGATGGTATACAACTTTAGAGGAGCATCTGCAGGTGATGTCCTCTTCATTTTCTGCTGGCCTCTGCTTCTTAGTCATATAACCTATGGTTCTGAAAGATGTAGCCAAATTAGCCAGGGTGTAGCTACAGAATAATTTATGCATGGCACACATCTTTGCCAATAGTGCAGGGTGGAGGAGAGTGCCAATCACACATTTTACTTGAGTCACTTGTCAAAGGATAGCTGCCTTTGGCCTGTTCTTGCAGTCAGAGCATCTATTTGGCTGATTCAATTAAGTTTTTAGTCGGTGGTGATGATAAAGGACTCACAGAGATAATACCATTGCATGTCAGTGGTAAACATTTTGAGTGATTGAACAGCAATAATGCTATTTTCCATTTATCTGTTAATACCCAGAGTCCAGTTTCAGGTAATCCACACTTCTTGTGTTCCTTTCCCAAACTTACTAGCTGACCTAGGTTCTCTCTCCGCCTCTTCACCTTTTAAAATTGTTACCCCACACCCTCCCCACCATCACCACCATACCCCTCTCTCTCCCATCCCCCTATCTTAACAAGTCTGTTTCCCTTCACCCACTTGCACTCATCTATCACCAGCACACATATCTACTGGGGTCTCTTATCCCTGGCCTACTTCATTCCCTTTCCTCATTTGGGACCATCTGCTCATCATCCTTTCCTCATCTAATTCCACATTATCTTCCAGCCTCTGCCTCTAGTAACCCAGCTCTCCTCCCCTTCCTGGCTCCATGTGCTCACCCCCCACCTCCCAGCACCCTATCACTAATCTGGTTTGACCTAACACATTCCCAGAAAAACACAAAATGCTTGAGGAACTCAACAGATCAGGCAAAGCATGGAGGGACTGGACGGACAGCATTTTTGCTCAAGGGTCGGGACCCTTCTTTAGCCCTGGTTTTTGGCTCAAGATTTAAGATTCCAATATTTGCGGTTTCTTGTGGCACTTATCAGCCCCTGCCTCACCCCACCCTTTCACCTCTTTAAACTGCCTCATTCCTAATGCAGTCCTAATGTAGTGTATCATCCTGAAATGTCACCTGTCCATTCACCTCCACGGATGCTGCTTGACCCACCAAAGTATTCCAACAGTTTGCTTTTTGTTCCAGATTCCAATATCTGCAGTCTCTTGTGTGTTCCTTCTGTGTTGTCTTAATAGTATAAGAATGAAATCACTGAGACATGTAATGATGCCTTTATTAATTCAGGTTTTAGTGAGGCAATTGGTAAAGTGGGGCAGAAATTGAAGGCATTGTCACACATTCACTTTTGTGCATTCATAAACAATTGTGAATATGTTAAGCTGCCTTTCTCTGCTTGTTATATTTAGTCCACCTCCTCTCACACCTGCTTAACATCCTCCTCTTATATTGATAGATGGCTGTGCCCATCTTCATTGTCATTCTATTGATCATAAGGAACAAGAAATCTTTTCTATATGACAACATTATACAGCATTCCACTTGTGTAGGCTGCACTGCAGACAAGCATGGGATTTTCTAGGCAGATAAAATGAGATATTAGAATGACAATGAAAATTTCCCCGCCACTGTTATAGGTTGAAAACTACTTTCCATTTGGAGATGTGCATGATGTGTGACAATTTCAATTACAACTGTCTCCTAAGCTTTGTCTTGTTTCCTCAGTCCTCTCATTCACCTCATGACAAGAAAAAAACCCTTAATGTTAGTGTGTTTAATCATCTGCAGATGTTCATAGATTCTCAGGAATAAAAGTTAATCATGGTTGCAAAGGGCTACAGACCGTATATGGTTTCTTTTTGCACTCCTGTATTAACCCCAATCCAATACAGTCACATTCCACTGGTGCCATGAGTCTTTGTTCTCTGTGGATAAAACAATTTATTCAGCTTGAGGAGCCCTATAGGAAAGCAATGAGAGAAAATCAATTATGAGGGATGTTATCATACAACTGTTTAACAATTCCAAAAATAAAATCTCCTGTGTTATTTTAATAGTTTTGTTAACTTGTTTATTCAAGAAATCAATTAATTCCTTCATTAAAATAAAAGTGAAGAATCTGATATGACCACGTCTGCTAGGCTTTTAGATGATATGTTCAACTGTGGGTTTCAGGAATCTATTGCCAATGATATTAACTGGATTGTTGCTTCTTCATTCATGGTGCCATTTTTGATTTCCAAACAAAACGTGCACAATTTTCAAATTTATTGATAACCAAATTAGAAAAGATAGTAAGCACTGCAGAATGGAGCAACTAATCAGCTGAATTTAATAAATGTACAAGTATAATTGGCAAATTAATTCCAGCATAGACTCATTGGTAAATGAGGGAGCCGACGTGACTTGGAATGCAGAGAATAAATTATAGACCAGTAAGCTAAACACATTTGGTAGGAAAGTTACTGGAGAGGATTCTGAGGAATAAGATATATATGCATTTGGGCAGACATAGGCTGATTAGGGATAGTTGACATAGTTTTGTACACAGAAAATCATGTATACAAATTTGATTGAGTTTGTGAAGAAGTAACTATGAAGATTGATGAGGACAAAGTCATGGTCATTGTCTTAAAGAAGGAACTGCAGATGCTGGAGAATCGAGGGTACACAAAAAGCTGGAGAAACTCAGCGGGTGCAGCAGCATCTAAGGAGCGAAGGAGATAGGCGACGTTTCGGGTCGAGACCCTTCTTCAGACTGCGATGTCGGTCAGGAGCGTATCACCTGCAATAGAGATGGTGAGGTCAAGGAATGGTAGGGAAATGTCGGAAATGGTCCAAGTGTATTTGAGTGCCGGATGGAAGTTGTTGGTGAAATGAATGAAGTCAGTCAGTTGTGTGTGGGTGCAGGAGGTGACACCAAAGCAGTCGTCGATGTAACGGAGGTAGAGGTCGGGGATGGGGCCCTGGTACGCCGAGAACAAGGATTGTTCGACGTACCCAACAAAGAGGCAAGCGTAGCTGGGGCCCATGCGTGTGCCCATAGCTACGCCTTGTGTTTGGAGGAAATGGGAGGAATCAAAAGAGAAGTTATTGAGGGTGAGGACCAACTCTGCTATGTCGGTCAGGAGCGTATCACCTGCAATAGAGATGGTGAGGTCAAGGAATGGTAGGGAAATGTTGGAAATGGTCCAAGTGTATTTGAGTGCCGGATGGAAGTTGTTGGTGAAATGAATGAAGTCAGTCAGTTGTGTGTGGGTGCAGGAGGTGACACCAAAGCAGTCGTCGATGTAACGGAGGTAGAGGTCGGGGATGGGGCCCTGGTACGCCGAGAACAAGGATTGTTCGACGTACTCATTGTCATTGTCTATATGGACTTCAGCAAGGCCTTTGATAAGATTCCACTTGGTAGGTGGCTCTAGAAGGTTGGGTCACATGGGGATCCAGCTACTTGGCTACATAATAGGTTTCATGAAAGGAAACAGTGGATGGTGCTAGAAAGTTGTTTTTCAAACCATAGGCCTGTGACTGGTGGTGTGCCTCAGGGATCACTGCTGGCCCCATTGCTCTTTGTGGTTTATATTAATACTTTGGATGAGAATGTACAAGGCATGATTAGTAACTTTGCAGATCACACTAAAGTAGGTGATATTCTAGATAATGAAGATGATTATCAAAAGATACTGCTGGACCGTGATTAGCTGAGCAGTTACGTTAAAGAATGATTAATTTAATTTAATGCAGATAAGTGCAAGATGTTGCATTTTGTTAAATTAAGCCAGGGTAATTAGTAAGGCCCTGGGGAGTGGTGTAGCACAACGGGTCCTAGGAGTACAGGTATATAGTTCTCTGAAAGTGGCATCACAGGTAGATAGGATGGTAAAGAATGCTTTTGGTACATTGGCCTTTATAAGTCAGGGTACTGAGTATAGAAGTTGGGATGTTACGTTACAGTTGTACAAGATGATAGTGAGGGTGCGTTTGGAGTATTGTGTTCAGTTTTGGTCACCTTGTTTTAAGAAGAATGTTTTAAAACTGGAAAGAGTGCAGAGAAGAATTACAAAGATGTTAGCAGGAATTGAGAGCCTGAGCTAGAGGTAGAGATTAGGTATACTTTATTCCTTGGAGCTCAGGAGGCTGAAGGAGATCTTATGGTCCTGTCTTAAATCATGACGGGAATAAATAGAGCAAATGCACAGAGTCTTTTAACCAGAGTAGGGGTTCAAGAACCAGAGGGCATTGCTTTATGATGAGGGGGGAAAGATTGAAAAGGAACCGGAGGCACAATGTTTTCACACAGATGGTGGTGGATATATGGAATGGGCTGTGAGGGGGGGATATTTTTGAGGCAGTCACTATAACATTTAGAAGACACTTGCACAGGTACATGGATAGACAAGATTCAGAAGAATATGGGCCAAACACGGGCAAATTGGATTTGCTTAGATTGGACATCTTTGTCAGCATGGACAAGTTGTGATGAAGGGTCTGTTTCCATGCTCTATAACTCTTAATTACGGTCTCACCAACATATTTTGCAGTTGGAACACAACATCCCAACTCTTGTGCTCAGTGCCCTGTCAATGAAGGCAAGCAAACCACATCGCTTTTTAATCACTTTGTCAACCTGTGTCGTCACTTTCAGAGAACTTTGTACTTGTGTCTCTCGATCTGATCTATAACACTTCCCTGAGTCTTGTTTTGCCCTGTGTATCTCCATTCCTGCTTTAATTTGGTTACCCTAGTTTAAGGGAGATTGTTCTATAAGAGTCATTGGTGATAAAATCTGTTGAAAAAGGAACACACAACAGGCCCATTAGGCCATGATGTCTGTGGTGACCATGATGTCAATTTAAACTTATGTTATCTGCCTACACATGCTCCTGATCTCTTCATTTCCTGCCTGTTCATTTACCTGTTTAAATGCTTCATGAACATTGCTATATTATCTGCTTCCACTACTTTTAAAGGCACAGAATCCATGCAGCTACCACATTCTGTTTAAAAACTTGTCTTCGATTCTCCTTTAAGCTTTCCCCTGCTCACCTTAAATCTACCTCTAGTATTTAACCCAATTTTTCTGGAAAAATACTCTGTTTACTTACTCTATCTATGCCCATTACAATTTTATATTCTTCTATCAGGTCACCTTTCAGCCTCTGACACTCAGAGGTAGCAGAACATGTTGTCCATCTTCTTCTTATAGCTAATACTCCCAATCCAGACAACTTCCTGGTAAACTGCTTCTGCAACCGCCCAAAGTCTCCACATCCTTCCTGTAATGCGGTCATCACAACTGCATACAATACTCCAAATGTGCCCAACAAAAGTTTCCCATGGCTGCAACATGACCAACCAACATTTGTACTCAATGACCTATGAAGGCAAGCATGCAGTATACCTTCTCTACCATCCTATCTGTGGTGGGAGATTGCAACCTTCATGTGGTCCACCTGTTTCAACAAATGCAATCAACCTGAATGCATACAGAAGATCAAACAGAACAAGTTGTCTTACAACTTTAGGCTGTGCACGCCATACGCAAGAAGAAGACTTTCCTATCTATTGCCTGAGTTGCCACGGTGGGAACAATTTACTTGCAGCCCAAATCCCTGCATGGACATGGAAGGAATGAGGGTGCTCAAGCTGAGCAAAACATTCCAGAGACTAGTTGGACATAATAAATCATTTATGGACAAATGTGACACATACATTTATACAACCTACGCACCATATCCTGAAAGGATAATAATATATGCACCTGCTATCATGGTACTCATAGCGAGAGAGTCTGTGAGAGCACAGTGATGCATATTATCTCATTTAACCTTTTCCACTCATTGGATATTTGCAATGCAGGATTAAAAGTACAGTGCCATCAAACTCTGGCGCACCCATTGATGGTATGCTGTGAAACCTTAAATTATATATTGGCAATCATTCAAGATCCTGAGGCAAGACTAGGTAATTGGCTAAGGCTTCAATGCATCTCTCTACTACTTCAGGAAAATAAAAATGGGTCTGCGATTGTAATGTGAGGTGTGTAGGAGGGTCCATGACACTTTATGTTTTGTAAGTTAACAATCCTCTGCAGTTTACCAGTCTCTTTATCAACATAAAAATAAAGTGTCTCTCCAGATAACATTTTCCATCATGTATCAGAATAAAACGCAACCCATCACAGGCACTCCCAGGGTAACAAACAGCTTCTATTTTTACAGATGTATATAAGTCAATATTTCCGAAAGGCAGAAAATACACAAAAAAAAATCACTCGATATGGTATCCACATATCGACAGTTTGGTAGTGAATTGCTTCAAAAGCACATAACTCTGATTAGGAAGAACAATTAACATAAGTGGAAAGAGAGAAGAAACTAGTTCTGCTGTTGTGGGAACAAATGTTTGCACATGCATGAGACTTTGAAATTTAATGATATTACGGGAGTGTGGCTTTGGTCTATACATCGTTACCCAACCTTGTTAGATTATTAAACCTTTTACCACATGCATTGGGATGGATTGTTTTAAAATAGCCATAAATGGACATTACCATCACATGAGATTTGTTGTTATCATTCACTCGGATTGTTTATGTGCCAGTCTTCTGCTCCATCAACAGATGTAACAAAAAACCCTCTAATTCATAATCAAGACTGGATTTCCTACCCTGCCAATGACCCTACAGGTACTGAACCAGTCCAACATCTGTTTCAATACTAATAGAACATTCAATTAGGATCTGATCAAGAGTTTGTAAGAGAACAAGTAACCAATTTAGATTAATTATTTGATCTGGTTGAGCTTTTACCCTGGTTAAAAATAGTCTAAAGTTTGACAGACCAAAATAAATCTAATGCAGAGTTTCATAAAGCTTAGGAGATCTAAGTTCAAAATATTAAAATAATTTTAAGTATTACATATTTACATGATTACATATGTTTATCCTCCATTGCTGAAACCACAGCATTATGTTGTTCAATTTTAATATGGGTGTGTATTATGCTCTGGTTCATAAATAATCTTTACCATCTGACCCTAATACATGAAAATGCACATGCATAAAACAATTTTGCCCTGTTTAGGCTAAATGCCTCTTGGAAAATAAATGTTTTACCAATCAGCTTAAAAATAACAATTTAAAGGTAACCAAAACTGAAAATGTGAATCCGTCACCCAGGACAGACAGAAAATAGCTAAGCATTTGCACTTTGTCTATTTAGAGAGATTAAGTTGGCAGTATATGTGCTTAGAGCAGTCACATAAAGCTCTGTATAATATCAACTTGTGGAGCACAGGCAGACCTTTCCGTACAGAAATGCCATTGTTACATCAAGGATTTGTGATTCCTTGCTCCTGAAACAACTTTTCAGGAAGGATTTTGAAGGTAAAGAGTTGGAGTTGAAATGTTACAAAAACAAAGATCAGGCAATAACATAAATCTTATAAAAATAAATAAAATCCCAAATGGCTGCAACTTAACCTTGCAGCCAATGAACAAATACTAAGAAATGCTAGGTTCTCGGTGGAAAACTTGATAACATTTAAATCAATGACGATCCACTGTTATCTATGAATTTTATTTCGGAGTCACGTGAGTGTCTTCATGAAGACCCCGCCAGCATGCATGCGCGACATATCGTCGCTCACATTTGCTGTTGACAAGCTGGGGGGGGAGTGCGCTCTCTCCACAGCTCCTTCAAAAAGGCCGTTAAGGTAAGTAAACTAACCTTAGTCTGAAGAAGGGTCTCAACCCGAAATGTCGCCTATCTCCTTCGCTCCTTAGATGCTGCTGCACCTGCTGAGTTTCTCCAGCCTTTTGTGTACCCCACACTAACCTTAAGCTGGTTGCAGGTACAAGACATGGAAGGAAACGGAAAAGGGAAGGCGAAGCTTCCCAAGCGCCGCGGGATGCCAACAGGCCAGCGGCCACATTCTCCGGAGCTGCGAGAAACACCGGCAGCATCCGGACGGCCAGGGGAAAAGGTGCAGAAGTTGGGCGCATCAGTGACACCAGCACCCAACTTATCTCCGGAATGGATGTCCGCACTGGAGCAGGAAATGCCAGACCCTGACTTCGTGCCCCCATCCCCCAGGAAGCGGGGGAGCAAACAGGCAGGTGGCAAAGTGCGGTATCACCCCGTGTTGTTAAGGATCCGCGGGGGCAAAGCTGGGTAACGACTGCGCTACAGGGGAGCCCCGCAGTCGCGGCATGCCACGTACAGCAGCCGGGGATATCTGCCGTAGGGCAGGCTGGCAGAGCTACTGCTGCATCGAGCAGCCCTGCAGGAGCAGGAGCTGCCAACATAACGCTGCGTCAGGCTGCGGTCAAGGACGCCGGTGGCAGCAGTACACGGTCGACCAGCTTAGCTCTGGCAGCTGCCGACCATGCACCTCCACGGAGATATATGGTCAGAAGTGGAGGTAAGCCTGCACGGACTTCGGGGACCCAGGTACCGGGGGCCGGCGCCGACTCATCTCCACTGCCTTCCTACCAGGCAGGGGGACCCACACAGTCCGCTCGAAGGCCGACTAGCGGTATGTCCATGCGGGATTCGTATGGGCCTGCAGGATCAGTTGCCCACGACGACATACCACCGGACCCTAGTCTGCACCTTATGGAGGTGTGGTCCGCTGGTGGAAGCCCCAGAGAAATTGCAGAGCCTGGGGAAGTCGGCTTGTCCGCCGCGAGTAGCGGGGACGGTCGCATTGCAAGGTTGGAGCTCTTGGTGGAGCAACTAGTCAAACGGGATATGGACTGGGATGGCCGGGAGTCTCGGGCCTCCACAAGCCACGCAAGGAGACCGCCCAGCATATCGCCTTCTCCAGCCAGCAGTGCCAGAGGTTGCCAGGACGCTGACTTTGATGAAGAACCAGGGATGCCGGAGGCCGCAGATCCAGAGCAAGGTGCGGACCTGCTGGACGTAATGGGAAACTTTGCCACAGCTACCCACAAACTGGCGCTGCACCCCAAACTGGCAGGAACCATTAATTATCTGACCATTATTTGTGTTAATAAATGTGCATTATTTTTCAGCCTGGTCAGTGTGGAATGCATTAACAACCTTTCCCCATCAGTATTGCGGCAGTGTGATAGCATGGACGTTGTCCAGGGCGTGAAAATACAGAGCTTTGAAATCTTCACAAAGTCACTCACGTGACTCCGAAATAAAATAGTAAGATTAAACAAGAACTTACCAAGTTCGAAGGTTGATCTTTATTTTATGAGGAGTTGCGGTGAGGGATTTTGTGCCATCCGCTCCCAACCCTCTATCATAAGGTCAACTGGTATGTTCTACGTCATTAATCTTACTATCTACAGTCATGAGGCATTCTGTGATTCCACACCGCTGCTTTGAAGAATGTCGCGCATGTGTGCTGGCGAGTTCTTCACAAAATCCCTCACCGCAACTCCTCATAAAATACAGATCAACCTTCGAACTAGGTAAGTTTTCATTTAATCTTACTATTATCAGTTAAGAGTTTCATTTTGGAAAGAGCTCAAGGGAGCTGAAGCTTTGGACCTGCACATATGCAGGCACATGAATGTGGTAATTTTTAAATCACAATCACAGCTGATTTTTGATTAGCTCATGATAGATCAACAAATTAATGTGCCCAGCTTCACATTTTTATATATAAGCATGAGCAATGCCAATTTTTCCAATGCATCTTCTCTTTTTGAATACATATAAAATAATGTTGCGATGAATGGATAGTGATGAAGTTAAAGAGGGACAATACAGAGGCAAGACTTTGAAGAAAGATCTGCACCACTTCAGAATCAACATGTTTTAACTTTGGCCAATGGTGTAAAATTGGAGAAATACTATTTGATGTTGCTGCAGACTTACATTTATTTTCATGTTAATCAAAGTACAAATTGGAGGTGCTGTAAAAAAATAACCGTAGTTTGCTATCCCCGTTTTGTAATATCACACAAAGTCAAAATTGCTGCCATTGTATTAATTGACAAATAAACCAAAGACATAAGATGGATTAGAATTAATTTAATAGTTTGATGTTACAATGAATGGCTGAAACAAAGAGACATAGAAAAGCTAATGGGGACACAAGAAACGGTAGATGCTGGAACCTTGAGCAAAACAAAAAGTGCTGAAGAAACTCAACAGATCAGGCAGCATCAGTGAAGGGAATGGACGGGCAACATATTGGTGACATTTTAGTTCTGGATCTCTCTTCAGTCTGAAGAAGGATCCCGATCCAAAAGGATACCTGTTCCTCCACAGCTGCAGCCAACCCATTGACTTCCTCCAGCAATTTGTGCCTTGCTCATAGAAAAGCCAATTTTTGATTTAAAGTATTTACTGAGTTAATTGCTCTTGACCAGGAAGTTAGCAGAAGACCCAAAGTTGTTTAAAGTGTAGAAAATTTCCAGTCTTCATTCAGGAGCCTCAGGCAGACATGAGTTTGATAATGGGCATCAAAGAAATTATGCATCAATAAATCATGAATACCAGGCCCAAATTATGAAGGATCAGTTTAAGGTTTATGACAACAAAGTCCTCTATACTGAGAAAAGGATACAATAATAAGGAGAACAGCCTTCTATATCTCAGTATAAATATTTGAAAATAACTGAGGCTGTTAATAACAATGTTCTCTATATACACTGAATTCCTCTTTTGGAGTGCATTGATAAATAGAGCTCTTAATAAACTGTGGCCGAGTAAATCATACGATGCAGAATTTCCCAATTGTAAAGATCAGGTAAACAAATCTTTTATTCAGCATATTTTCAGCTTGATTGCTGAAAGAGGGTTGTCCTCACTTTGACTTCCACCAGCTTTATCTTTTAATCATGAAATCCTAATTGTTTTTAGATAGCATTTTTAGGTATCGTTAGGTAGAGAAATTTTGCTTTGCTGGGGCTGCTTGAAAATCCCATTAACGTGGGTTGGAGGCAGGAATGTACTCCGATTGTAAATGTCAAATCTGAATAAATAAATGCCTTCCATTTCTGTAAAATGTACTGGACTGCCATCTGTCAGATGATTAGCTGTTTGATTGCTTGAATTCAAATAATTATTAATTCATTTGTTTTAACTCTGTGAGTACTGCATGGCCTTCTGCAGTTTTCAAAATAAACACACTTTTCCATTATTAATCTTAAGAATTCTGCAGGAACTATGAGTCCAATTTGGATGCTGAAAATCACACTGTGAAGAAAAGTGGCAGAAACCCATAAATTTACTGATACACAGTATCCATAAATGTACTGATAAGCTGATAAACCGATATTCCATGGCAAATGCTTCAAACTGCTGTCCAAATCACCTGTAGTGTGGTGTTGTGGTCATACTCAAATCTTGCTTTATAATAAAATGCCACATGTGTAAAATTAAGAACCCATTGAAAAGATGGAATAATTAAAATTGATTAAAAATAAACAACATCTTTGTATTTCATTAATTACTGCTTCAGGGCTCATTTTAGGTTTACACATTGCTACATAAGACATTTTGGATCTCGATTATTTTTATAAAGTAAACCTTCCACAAAGCTCTCCATTCAGCACTTTTTATGTCCAAAGTGGTTAGCATTACATTTTTTTAAATAATTCATTCATTTTATTCAGATGTGGGCATCAGGGGAAAGGCAAGGATTCATAGTACAGGATCTGAAGAAGGGATCTGAGCTGAAATGGTTCCTGTCCATTCGCTCCACAGATGCTGCCTGATGCACTGAGATAGTCCAGCACTTTGTGTTTTGCTCACGATTCCATGGCTGTAGTTCCGTGTCCCCATTTATTGTACATTCCTTAAATCTCTGGTGAAGGTGGTCATGAGCCACCGACCTGAATCTCTGCAGTTCTTCTAGTGAAGGTAATTCCATGTTTCTATTGCATAGTGAAATCCAAGATTTAGAGTCAGCAGTAATCAAGGAACAATTATATATATCGAAGTCAGGATCATTTTTAACCTGGAAAAGAAACACAAAAGGAAGCAGAAACAGAAAAGAAACCTGGAACTGCAGATGCAGGTTTACCAAGGAAAGACACAAACTGTTGTAGTAACTCAGTGGGTCAGGCACCATCCTTGTCACATGGATAGGTGACATTCGTGTCAGGATTGCCGACCCAAATCGTCACCTTCCCACGTTCTCTGGGAATAAACGATGTGGTGGTTTTATCATGTGTTTTTTGCTCTCATCTTACTTGGTGGTAGATATTGCATGTTTGGATGCATTGTTGGAGGAGCCCAGGCAAATAACTGCATTGTATTTTATAGAAGGTGCACCACACCTATGGTATACTGATGATGGAGGGAATGACTATCCAGGATGGTCCCGATTAACCAACAGCTTTATCCTGGACGGTAGTGAATTTGCAGATGAACTGTTCCAGGCAAGTGGAGAGTGGTCATGCTCCTGACTTTTGCCTCATAATTAGTAGAATAACTTTTGGATGTCAGGAGATGATCACCCTCTGCAGGATATCCAGACTGACCAATTGTTGTAGACTCAACATTTATTTACCTAGTCCAATTGAGATATATGAGACTGGATGTGCTGCAGTCTGAAGCAAAATCGAACTGCTGGAGAAACACAACAGGTGAGGCAGAATCTGTAGATGCAGAGAGATAATCAACAGTCTTGGTGAAGACCCTACGTCAGTCTTGTCCCATCTGAGATTCATGTAATTTGCAATTCCACTGGATATTCATGGAGGGGAAATGAGGGGTGGTTATTCCTTTGAATGTGAAGAGTAGGTGGCCAGATTCTCTCTGGTTGAAAGCAGTAAATTCTTGATATTTTTGTGGTATGAATATTATTTGATATTTAGCAATACTGTACATGTCTACCAGCTGTCTACGTTCTGCTGCATGCAGGTCTGAGCATTTTTATCAACTGACAAGTTACAATGTTGGAATGCATCAATAAACGTCTTCACTTCTGATCTCGTCATGGAAGGAAGGCCATTAAGGAAGCAAATTAATATAGTTGAGCCCTTACTGTAGATCTACTACTGTGATCCCTTAGGATTTGGATGAATTATATACCAGCAAATACAACCAACTTCATTTGTGCAAGGCATGAACATCGTGTGTACAACAGCACTGTTACGACTCCCGAATGCAGGTACTTCAGAGCCGCGTTCATAAAAACCCAAACCTGATTCAAACAACCCAGTCAGGGACAAGAATAGACTAACAAGCAAATATAACAGTGCTCCAGCCAGCCTCGCAATGGACCGTCGAACTAGTCTCTAACCTGCCTAAATGGAGATAACCCTGAAACAAAATACACAAAAACCCTCAGGTCAGCCCTTATCCGTCCCAATTCAATTTTAATTGACAAATATAGGTAACAATACACAAAGTTCTATGCCATGTGGCCAGGCCTCCTGCAGCTCACGCCAGCAGCCTGTTCACTAGTCAGGGTCGACGAAGAAAGAGAGAATTCTGGGAGACTCCTGATATTTAAGCTTCCGATGAGTCACCCGTCACCTGACGCAGCTTGGCCAATCGGGTACAGGAGCCCTTAACCCCTTGATTCCTGACTCCCAGCCATGGGGCCTGCACTCAGGAGAGAAACAGAAAAGGTAAGTACATAGCATTACCGGGGGGGAGGGGGAAGTGCCTAACACCCCCACCCAAAGATACTGAATAAGCTTCGGAAGAAACTATTCAGTACTAAAACACTACTGGCGCGACAAGGCGTCAGCCAAGATATTATCCTTGCCCCTGATGTGCCTGATCTCCAGGTTGTATTCTTGCAGCTGCCAACTCCAGCTCATTAACCGCCTGTTCTTATTCTTCATGTTCTGCAAAAAAAAAACAAAGGGTTATGCTCCGTGAATACGATGACAGGGACATTCGAGGAGCCCACATAAATCTCGAAATGATCGGAGACATTAACACAGCAAGGGTTTCTTTCTCAATGGTGGAGTACCACCTCTGATGGGGATTAAACTTCTTAGAGAAGTACGAAATTGGATGTCCCACCCCAACGGAATCATCCTGTATAAGAACCCCACCAACCCCACGATCACTAGCATCCACTGCCAGCTTAAATGGACGCTCAAAATCAGGTGCCACAAGCACAGGTGCGCGCACCAGAAGACCCTTAGTATGATCAAAGGCTTGTTGACACTCAGCGGACCATACAAAAGCTACCTTCGGACAGCAAATCCGTCAAAGGAGCAGCCACTGCAGAGAAGTTTGGACAGAATCCCCTATAGTACCCAACCATAGCCAGATACCTACGGAGTTCAGTCCTAGATGTTGGAACAGGAAATGCGACAACCTTGTCCTCGAGAGCACAAACCTGACCCCGGCCAACCATCTTACCCAGATACGTCACTGTGGCCTGGCCAAACTCACACTTCCCCAGATTGATCGTTAGGTTTGCCTCCGCTAGACGACAAAATACCTCCTTCAGACGACCGATGTGTTTGATCCAAGACCTGGAGCACACAACTAAATCATCAAGGTATGCTTCACAGAAGGACAAACCAGACAATACCATGTTCACTAGCCGTTGGAAGGTTGCCGGCGCATTGTGCATCCCCAATGCCATTACAGTGTACTGAAGAAAGTTATCAGGCGTAACGAACGCTGAGATCTCCCTCGCCCGCCTAGTCAAAGGAACTTGCCAATATCCTTTTAGCAAGTCCAACTTAGACACAAAAAGATGCACTTCCCACATGATCCACACAATCGTCCATCCGTGGAAGAGGCTAGCAATCCGGCTTAGTTACACCATTCACCTTCCGAAAGTCCATGCAAAACCTGTCCTCCCCATTAGCCTTCATAGTCAGTAGACGCGGAGAACTCCACGGACGACGACTAGGTTCAGCAATTGCATGCTGCAACATATAGTGAACCTGACCTCTTAGGCGATGACGCTTGTCAGGGTTGACCCGATACGGATGCTGTTTAATTGGCGCAGCACCGGCCACGTCAATGTCATGCTGCAGCACATCCGAGAACAGTGATCCATTTGACCCCACCAAAGCAAGCAGGTCATCCCGCTGACTTCCAGACAAATGAGACAACCACAAGGGAAGCGACTCCAAAGCCTCAGAGTTGCACAGCTTTCCCTGCGTCACTGCCACCGACAACCGTGCCTCACCCACATCACCACCCGTGTCAGGGGGCAGCACTACTGCAGTCAAAACCGGCTTAGACAAAACCGAAGGACACTGCTCCTCCCCATCAACCTGTACATGCTCCTGCTCATGATACTGCCTCAGCATCTTGATATGACAGAGCTGAGTCTTACGCCTCCGATCAGGGGTACCAATAACGTAATCCCTTGCACCAACCTTCTTAACCACCTGATAGGGACCACTATACCGAGCCTGCAGACTGGAACCAGGAATAGGCAACAACACCAGGACAAGCCTTCCTGTCGAACCTGCCCTTCATCCTAGACTGAGTAGCAGCAAGATTACCCATTGCCAGTTCGCATGCCCTCCGCAGTCGAGACCTAAAAGTATAGACGTGGTCTAAAATACTACGTTTTGAATTCTCCTGCAACCATTTCGCCTTCAGGACCCTCAACGGACGACAAACAGTATGCTCGAACACCAGGTCAGCAGGACTGAACCCTAAGGACTCCTGCACGACCTCACGCTCCGCAAACATAACTAGATGAACCCCATCATCCCAGTCTTTTTCAGACTCCAGGCAGTAAGTCCTCAACATAGATTTCAAAGTCTGGTGAAACCTCTCGAGAGCTCCCTGGCTCTCAGGATGATACGCACTGGAGTAACAATGCTCAATATCCAACAACTTCGTTACCTGACCAAAAACCTTTGACATGAAGTTGGAACCTTGGTCACTCCGCACAACCTTGGGCAAACCGAACACCAAAAAAAACTTAGTGAGAGACTTCACAATGGCAGGGGCAGTAATGTTACGCAAAGGGACCACCTCAGGAAAGTGGGTAGACGCACACATAATTGTCAATAAAAACTTGTTGCCCACCCTTGTCCGAGGTAGAGGACCCACACAATCAACTAGAATCTGTTCAAACGGCTCCCCGACCACAGGGATTGGATATAAAGGCACAGGAACAATTGATTGGTTCGGCTTTCCTGCCACCTGGCAAATGTGACAACACCTGCAGTGCTGCTTCACGTCCTTTTTCAACCCTGGCCAAAATAAATTCCGTAGGATACGGTCATACGTCTTATTGACCCCCCAAATGTCCACCATGAGCCAAACAGAGTATCTCGTCCCTATACCGATGAGGTATCACAATCTGATCAACCACGCTCCAATCATCATGCCCTGACATATCCAAGGGAGACCACTTTCGCATCAGTAAGCCATTCCTCAGAAAATACCCATTTGCTGTGGAATCCATATCCCCCTCAGTACCGCGCAGTCGAACAGATCCGATAAACCTGGATCACTCATTTGCTCCTCAACCAGCCGGTCACGTGACAGCGACACCGGCAAATTTTTAGACAAGACCCCATCTTGAGATGTAGAAACACCCTTCACAACACAGGATCCATCATCCTGATCCCCAGAAATGCTCTCACTCAGGTCCACTACATCTTCAAACTTTGCCTGGCTCTTAGCCATAGACTTGTGACAGCACAAGCTGTGAAGACCGCCGGATGCTGCATAGCCAATATATCAGGACTCTGCACCATCGGAACAGCCGTCACCTCATGAGTAATGAAAATTCTACCTCCGGCCAAGTCATTCCCCAAAATCACAGAAACTCCCGCAACGGGAAAACACAGCCGTAACCCAACAATTACCCGGCCTGAAACCAACTTGGACTCGAGGTATGCAAAGGCACTACCATGTCCTCCAACCCGAATCCTACCACAGGGACACTGGACCCAACCGATGACTCCCCAGAAAACAGCAGTACACTATCCAATATAAAGGACTGAGTAGCACCAGTATCACGCAAGATGGATACCGGAACTCTATGACCCCCATCTTCTAGAGAAACAAAACCTTTCATGATGAACGCAGAATAATTCCTACACTCATCAGACGCAGGCATCCCAGGAACCACAGGTGCTTTTTGTGTACCCTCCAAAGCCTCAGGCTTTGCATTTTTCTTGTGCAGGACAGGACACGACTTTAAGATGTGCCCGCTCCCTTTACAATAGTAGCACACAGGACCTTCCTTAGCCCTGAAATCTCCGTCAACCTTATCAGCTCGGACCTCCCCCTGTATCAATGTGCTGACACTTGCAGACACAGAAACAGCTTTGGCACTGCCACCGGCGACACCACCACGATTAAACGGCCGTGCACCAAAACTATAGGATCGGCCAACAAACTCAGTTTTATGAGTCAATACATACCCATCGGCTAACACTGCGGCCTTAGATACCTCCGTCACCTTCTGCTCATTAAAGCAAGTCGCAACCCTCTCAGGGAGACAGTTCTTAAAGTCTTCCATAATCACCAAGGCCCGCAGCAGCTCAAAATCCTTCACTCCTTGAGAAGCGCACCACCTGTCAAAGTGCCTCCTTCTCCCAAGCAAACTCCACATAAGTCTGACTATCAAACTTCCTAAAGCGCCGGAACTTCTGCCGGTACATCGCTGGAACTAATTCATAAGCCCTTAATACCGTAGACTTCACACACTCATAGTCCCGACTGCTGTCAACAGATAAAGACGAGTACACCTCCTGTGCTTTACCCACAAGGACACACTGCAATAGCAAGGCCCACATGTCCCTAGGCCACTTCAAGGCCGAAGACAACCCGTTCAAACACTGTGAATTACTTGTCCACATCCTTCTCATTAAATGGGGGAACCAGGCAGATGTTCTTGCTCATATCAAACTCCCATTCCCTAGAAGAAACTCGGGAAGCATTCAATTCCTTCTCCTGCAGCTCAAGGCGTTTCATTTCAAGCATGAGCTCTTTCTCTCTTAAGGCCCCCGCCTCCTTTTTCCTTTCAAGCTCTGATTGGAGCATGAGCTCTTTCTCTCTTAAGGCCCCCTCCTCCTTTTTCATGTCAAGCTCTAATTGGAGCTCTTTCTCTCTTAAGGCCTCTCCTCCTTTTTCATTTCAAGCTCTAACTCCTTCAATCGAATGAGGTCCCCCATTTCCTGACCAGGCTGTGTAAAAGATAGAGGACTGTCTGCACCAGCGGCAATACCCCACTCTCCACCAACGCAGACCATAACACCGACTTTATAGACTCTTTCTTCAAATGCTTAACAATAGGCACCTTATAGCTCTCTGCCAGCATAAACAAATGCTCCTTCGTACATTTATCAAACAACTCCCGACAGGTGCCTCAGTAAAGTTCTCCACTTTAAACTCCATATCAAATGTAGGACCAAACCCTGGGCACAAATGTTACCACAAACGGAAGAAAAAAAAATCTCCTCACAACACAGACTTCCTCAGTCACTAGAAGCCTAACTAAAAAAAACCCAAAACTGTCTAGGGTCCTCAAAGCTTAGGACGAGCCCCCATTTTGTTAGGACTCCCGAATGCAGGTACTTCAGAGCCGTGTAACATAGTCAAAAACCAGGTTCAAGTTCAAGAAAATAGTCTTGAATTTAGTTAAGGAAAGACAAAAACCCAAACCTGATTCAAACAACCCAGTCAGGGACAAGAATAGACTAACAAACAAATATAACAGTGCTCCAGCTAGCCTCGCAATGGACAGTTGAACTAGAGTCTCTAACCTGCCTAAATGGAGATAACCCTGAAACAAAATACATGAAAACCCTCAGGTCAGCCCTTATTCATCCCAATTCAATATTAATTGACAAATATAGGTAACAATACACAAAGTTCTATGCCATGTGGCCAGGCCTCCTGCAACTCACACCAGCAGCCTGTTCACAAGTCAGGGTCGACAAAGAGAGAGAGAAATCTGGGAGACTCCTGGTATTTAAGCTTCCGATGAGTCACCCGTCACTGATGCAGCTTGGCCAATCGGGTACAGGAGCCCTTAACCCCTTGATTCCTGACTCCCAGCCATGGGGCTTGCACTCAGGAAAGAAACAGAAAAGGTAAGTACATAGCATTACCGGGGGGGGGAAGTGCCTAACAAGCACAGCATAGAAACAAGCACCCCGGGTCCAAATGCCTGTGCCAAACGTGATGCCAATTTAAACTACGTGACTGTCTAAATGCCTCATAAATATTGCTAATATATCTGCTTAAATCATTTCCCCAGGCAATGTGTTCTAGGCACTACCACTTGCTGTATAAAATTGGCACATGAATCTCCTTTAAATTTATCCTCGCACTTTAAAGCTCCCCACTCTATATTTGACATTCATCCTGAGAACAATTGACTGTCTCTACCCTACCAATGCACTCAAAATTTAATACATTTCTATCAGTTAACCCCTCAGCCTGCAATGCTCCAGAGAAACAATCCAATTTGTTCAGCTTCTCCTTAAAGCAATCTAATCCAGGCGACATCGTGTTAAACCTCTGCTGCATCCTCTACAAAGCCACCATGTCCTTTCTATAAGGTGTTGACCAGAACTGCAAACAATACACCGTGTTACCTATTTTAATAGTAAGATTAAACGAGAACTTACCAGTTCGAAGTTTGATCCTTATTTTATGAGGAGTTACGATGAGGGTTTATGTGAAGAAGCCCCGCCAGGCTCATGCGCGTCATACTTCAAAGCAGCGGCGTGAAAACACAGAAACCTATAGCCGAAGTAACATAGTAAGGCTTTGAGAAGACTAGAACTATGAGATGGTCCTTTTGATTATGAGGGCCGGGAGCGGAGGGCACGTAATCCCTCATCGTAACTCCTCATAAAATAAGGATCAAACTTTGAAGTTCTCCTTTAATCTTACTATTTTGCTTCAGTCACATGAGTGACTACGTAAAGATTTCAAAGCTCTGTGATTTCATGCTGTAGATGCACTCCATACAACACACTGCTTCAGTTGACACAGTAGTGAATAAATAATGTATTGAACATTGCTTTGAATTATCCGATAATCATTTTTTAAATAACAATACAGTAATAACCCCTCTATCCCAGGGGAAATCACAAGACAAAGCAAATCAAATCAAACAGAACTCAAAACAGCATGCCCAAACCCTGGCACTGTCAGGACAGGTTTATCATAATTTTAGAAAGTTGATTCCTTAGACCATCCTGCGGCCTTGCTGCGGATCTTGATGCCACCCTGGTGGAGTGAGATTTAAACACACGAGTGTCTACTCCAGCAGAATCCAAAACCTGTTTTACCATCTAGAAATATACTGACACCTTTTATGAGGTTTTTGTGACTGATGAGCATTGCTGTCTGAGAGCCTCTGAGACTCTAAGTTACCTCGATATATTGTCTCAGGTGCTTAACTACACATAACCTTTGGTCAACAGGGTATGCTTTAAACCCTGTATGGGACCCAACACAGCATGCCCAAACCTTGGCACTATAAGAACAAGTTTATCATAAAACTTAGAAAACGTCGATTTCTTAGACCCTCCTGCGGTCACGAGGATTTGGTCTAGCAACACGTCCTGCGCCTTCGCTGCGGATGTTGATGCCACCCTCGACAATCGGCCTGGAAAGTCTCCTTCTCCCAATATTGGGTTGTTGTTGGGCTGCACTGGTGGGTAATATTTTTGCCCCATCGGCCTCCCTCTGCTGGGCCCTGCCCCGTGATCCGACCCCCTGCGCATCGAACCTGACTGTTTAGATGACGTCCTGGGAGCAGGGATGAATGGTTTCATAAGCCCAATTGTCTTTGCCTCATCGTCAATGTCCCTAATTTGCTTGATGTCGTCGTAGCCGAACAAGTAATCCGGTGCTTGAATGTTGCTAGCCGTACACAGGCCTGCAACTTTGGTTTAAGGTTGGTCGAATGGCGATCTTACTCATACAGTTCACCTCGAAGTAGGCATTGGAAAACAGTGCTAGCATATTTTGTTGGGTTCTTGACATCAGTGACCCCTTGACCATCTTCCCAAACGCAGTTATGCCTGCTGCCACCAACTTGAGGACATGCTGAAAACGCACTTCCTGTCCTCACATCGTTGCACTCATGGGTGCCCATATTGCCGAGGGGCACCCTGAGTGAAGCACAATCGACAGGTGTTTTATATCGTGCTGTGGTCCTGGAACTGGTGAGAAGCCTAGGAGTTCACATTGGCAGGCTAGATTGTTATCGATAACCTCACCAGTCCGTTCCGGAATAGCAAAGTTTTGCGCTAAATCCAGGACACCCGGAGCGTGGCTCTTGTGCTCTGGTGTATGCACATAAGCAGGGACACCAGCTTCAGGGTCAGACTCCTCCTGCCCTGGTACTCCTGAGTCCTACTCTAGGGAGACCTCATCCAGACCTAAACAAGGTACTGGAGAGAAGATTCCCATTGTGGACAGGCATCATATTCTGCATATGGAACTCACTGAGAGGTTGCCTGGGGAAACACTGGGCCTTGGACTCCTGGCTAATTAGGGTGTGGAGTATTTGCTCCATTTGTTTGAGTCTAGCCCACATTTTCTTGTGATCCGGAGGGTAGTCTTCTTCGTCCTCAGACCCGTCAGATAAAACGGGTCTGACAAACTATCGTTTTGCTTTTTTGCTTGTTCCTGTGGCCTCAGTGCTCTGCAACACTGGAGCAGCTGAAGGCTGTTCAATCACTGGGGAAACAGCCATTGGTATCAGAGCCGGCGTTACCGCACTTAGCTCCCGACTCGATCGCTGAGATGGAACCGCATCATTGCGCGCCCCACGCTTACTGCGAACAGACTCTCTCCCAAAACTTTCCATAACCTCTAGCTTGCACTCCAACTGCACGACAGGGAAAACTGCCACCAATTTACTAATAACAGTAGCTATTTCCTGGATGGAGGGATATTGTTTTTCAGCGAGACTGGTACAGACCTCTCCACAGGCTTGGCTGTAGGCAAAGTCACTGACATATCAACTGAATCAATGACAAATCCCAAATAAACATTTTTTTAGGATGGCTCTAACTTGGATTTGGTTGGATGGACCAGGAACCCTAACCTTTCTAATATGTATTTGGTTGATGAAACCGATTCCTCAGCTGTCTCTTGAGTGTTGCTTATGATTGAAATATCATCTAGATAAGCCTTTACCAATTCTGGGCCCAAAGTAGCGCCAGCACTGGTTCGCACAATTTCTTGAATAGCCTAGAACTTGAGGTTAACTCATTGGTAATGCTTTAAATTGCCGCAGCTGTCCCATCCAACTAAATTTCAAGTATCTCCGATACTGATGATGAATTGGTACTGAATAATATGCATCTTTCAGACCTATAGTTGCCATATAACAGCCTTGTGATAACAGCCGTTTCGCAGTATTAAAGGGATCTATTTAAAAAATGCCTATACTGAACATAGGAATTTAACTGATTTAGGTCCAGAATACCTCTACATCCCCCATCTTTTCTCTGTCTGGGGAAAATATTGGACACAAGTTGTTGAGGATGGTTAATCGTCCTCTCAATTCTCCTTTTTTGGGACAACCCGTAATTTATTCTTTTACCTGCTGAGTTTGTGCAGAAACCCCCAATACTCTATTAGGCATATTGTGTACAGGCGGATCAATTCCTGACATAAACTGTATTGGAGCTTGAGACAGTGTGTAGTATAAACTGATGAGATGTTATGCAGTACCCTTCATCATACCCAATTGCAACCTACCCCCAACCGGAGGTCCCAGAACTTATCCTGGACAGAATGAATCACCTGCACCTCTACAGTCGGCCTTTACTCCTTCTGCCCATATTGGGGTTGTAGCTGGGATACACAGGTGAGTAATACTGTCGTCCCACTGGCCCCACTCTGCTTGGCCCTACCCCTGGATCCATCACCTTCACACTGAAACGACCTGCGAGACGGCATCCTGGCAGAAGGAACATATGTCTTGCTGAGACGGATTGTTTTGGCATGTTCCTCCAGGTCCTTGACTTGTTTGAGGAGGTCAACCCCAAATAAATAATCTGAGCTTGGATATTGGTGGACCTACATAGAGCTGCAACTTCGGGTTCAACGTTGGCGTTGCAGAACAGGCCAGCATATCTTGTTGAATAGCAGACATCGGTGCCCCCTGGACTATCACTGAATGCCTGCTGCCAACAACTTGGGGATGCGTTGAAATCTCACTTTTTGTCTCCGCATCGTTGCACTCATTTGTGCCTTTGCCGAGTTCACGGTGGACATTTTGAGTGAAGCACAGTTTACAGGTGTTTTATAACTTATGGCAGTCTCCATGAACGTATTCTGGAGCTGGTGAGAAGCCATGTAATTTACATTTGGCGGCTAGAGTTTTCTCGATAGCCTCACCAGTCCCTACCGGGTTTAGCAAAGTTTAACGCTTCATCTGGGACACCTGGAGCATGGCTCGTGTGCGCTGGTGTGTGCAGTGACATAAGCAGTGACAGCAGCTTCAGGGTCAGATTCCTCCTGCCCTGCTTCTCCCAAGTTATGCTCTAGGGAGGTCTCATTCAGCCCTAAACAAGGTGCTGGGGAGGATGATTCCCACTGTTATGCATAACGATGTTTTCTTCTTTGCTATATGGACTTCTGCGAGGGGCTGTGTGGGAATCCTAGGGCATTTGACCCCAATTGAAATGTTTTCCCCCGCATGGCTCTTTAAATTTGGAGTATTTTCCCCCATTGGTTGAGCCATCCCCATACCTTTAAATTAAAAGGAGGGAGTCTTTCATATCATCAGACTCATGACAAATGAGCCTGAGAGTACTTTAGTTTGGTATTTCTAAGTGCCTTGAAGCACTGGAAATTGATGGAGGCAGATGGGAAATAAAGTTAGTATTTCATTTTATTTAATTTCATTTTAATTTATTTTATTTCATTTTAGCTGCCAGTATAACAGTAGCGGGTATTGGAGCCTGCATTAGCGCAGCTGTTATCTCCAAACCGATCTAAATAGCGGTAATCGAGGGAGCCGGCTTTAGAGCAGCCATTATCTCCCGACCCGATCTATAAGAGGTAACTGCGGTCCCCGCGCGTTCCACTCCATTACCACAGTTTAAAAATATATTTTACCAACTCTAGCTGGCTCTGCGAGCCAGACTTACAGAGTTTAACAATGTAGCAATATATATTAGCAACTCTAGCTGGCTCTGCGAGCCAGACTTACAGAGTTTAAAAAACACTCGCAGGAAAGGTTTAACATTGACATTACCTGCGGGTTACTACTTACCACTGGTGGAGCTGAGCTCTCCAGCCTGTCGGTGCGATATGCGTCGACGTAATGACGCGCATGCGCCTGGCGGGGCTTCTTCACATAGTCACTCACGTGACTCCGAAGTAAAATACTCAGCATTGATGTTGCTCATCAATATCAACTGATGAAGATAAGCCTGGCATATGTCTTTTTCACCACCTTATTTACTTATGTTGCCATTTTTAGGGAGTCATGGACTTACACTCCAACATCACTCTGGACATCAAAGCTCCTAAATGTCCTGCCATTTGCTGTTAACTTTTATTTGACCTAGTGCACAAGCCATTTGAGGGTTTTTTTCTCTCGCTGACTAATTACTTAAGTTACAACAAGGCTCCATGATTCCACACTCAGTCAACTATTGTTTTGATGTCAAGGGCAGTGACCATCACCTCAGTTTTGGAGGACAGCTCTTTGACTTTGTTTGGATCAAGGCTGTGATGGGTCATATAATCCTACCAAGGAACTCACTGGATATTGGTGACCAGATAATTAAAGAGAAGATGCTGGTTGATACCATAGTCAATTTTACCTTCTGTCACTTTGCTGACGATTGCGGGTACATTTATTGGGAAGTACTTAACCAGATTGGTTTTCTTCTGCTTTTTAAATAAAGTATTGACTTTTGTTTTCAACTGTACAACTGCAAAGGATTGTGAGGTAATCAATATTGACTTTAACAAATTCAGTTAATTGGAGTAAACCATTCGGCCCCTCAGACTTGTTCTACAATGATAGTGTTGTACTGCATCCTTTGCTTGATCTTAATCTTGAAAGCTATCTTCCTTAATCTTAAAGAATAGAATCCACAGCCTTTCAGGGTAGTGAGTTCTAGATTTTCACCCTTCACGTACAGTATTATTGAAAGACACAGCTGTAAAGTTGATCATGGGCTCATCCTTGTACTCGACCCTCAACATCACACTATGTTTCACTCTTGCCACATCTTTAACACAATAGTGAAATGAAGAAACTATGGCTTGGTAAATTGCGCTTTCATTTTTATTTGGTTATAGCAACAATTAACTGGCATTCCTCTGTTTGACAAGGAAGAAAATTTGTAAATCTTTAAAAATGTAGAAGAATAATTAACACAAAGGCAGTCTAAACATATTATTCTTTAAATGGCTGTAACTAGCAAGGTATCAAAAGCACTTCCACCGATCCATTTTGTGCAAGTGTAATACAGAAAAATATTAAATATAGTAATAGTATTAAACAGCCTGAAATGTTCATATTTTGTTAAATAATTTTGTAATTTTTGAAGGTAATTCATCCACAGTGTCAATTCTACACTAATTAGACTTACCGTATCTAACAATTATCTGTGTGATTTTTTTGGGTAATATTTCACTATTCAGTGTCCTTTTATATAAAATTATTGCGTTACAAGCTAAAAATCAAAGTCTTTGGCCCGTGAAGCCTTTTAGTTTGAACACAGTTTTTAATCTTGCTAAACAGCATTTATTAAATTGTCCTCTTTTTAAGTCAATTGGCTCTTTTATTGCTGATATATTTATGTTTACTTTCACGGAAATGGAAGATGTTGATTAAAGTGCTTTCAATACTTCAATCGGTGAAAATCCCCAGAATTCCGTTTCCACCCCATTATGTCAACGATTCCAATCTGGAATTAAAGCCATGATATCATTGGAAATCATTGGTTTGCAAGTCGGAAGTAAATATTTACAAAATTCATGATTTTCCATTTTTCATACAGCAGATTGGTCCAATTTAAATTGATTTTGTACAAAAGCAAGAAACGCTTAGTTTACAAATGATGCTAAAATAGATTCAGTCAGTCCTCAGCCAGCTTTAATATTATTAAGCTGTTTTCCTTTCCAGGAGCATGAGTAATGTAATCAATATTTTTTTTCAAATAAGATTTGTTGGTTTATTAACCTGAAATTCCTGCTGACGTGCAAATCTTTGATATTGCACTCGTTCCAAATGACATGTGCTTACAATTGGAACACACTGGTCAGCTGTTCACTCATTTATGTCAGAAGAACTATTTGTATGGGTATTGGTAAAGGTGGGGGCTGTCTCACAGCACCAGAGACCCGGGTTTGATCCTGACAATGAGTGCGATCTGTGAGGAGTTTGCACATTCCCCCTGTGACCAAATGGGTTTCCTCTGGGTGCTCCAATTTCTTCTCACATCCCAAGGATATGCATGTTTGTAGGTTAACTGGCCTCTGTAAATTGGCCCTAGTGTGTAAGATGTGAAAGTGGAATAAGATAGAACTAGAGCTGTTGATCAAAAGAAAATCCCATTTGAAATCCACACAGCGGCTTGTGGCACACAGCGGAGCTTTTTCTCCACTCTTGCAATCATTTATTCTCAAACGGGTGCCGGGAAGGGGTACATTAGTTGACAGGTGAGAAAAACAATCTGTTGATTTACGACCGATTGGAACAGACCTTGCGATATTTTTTTGCACAAATTTAGTTACAACGCAGACCAGAAGTGGTCAAGATGAGAGTGTTAGTAATAGTATAGATAAGAATATGGGCTTTAAACATGACCATGGGTCCTGCATGTTCCTGGGACTTTCTATGACTTATCCAGTAACTCCTGGTAAAAGTGGATTGTAGATTGGCTATTTCATACTGGCCAATTATAGTGTTTGTTAGTCCAGACTCTGCCTATTATGTGCTTCATATTATCAAGAGCTTGCTTACGCTAGTTTGTTTAGAGTAGGAGCTTGGAGATGTCTGCAGATCCTTCCTGTAAGTAGATGTAATGAACATGTGCTGTATCTTGATGTGTGTTCGAGTCGACTCATTACATGGTGTCAGAGAGTGAATCTTGCCCATTCTGCTCATGTGGTTTTATTTTCTTTTGATTTTTTTGTGTGTTTATTACCTCCATCATGGCAAATTCATGTCGCTGTCCAAACCTCTGATCTTTGATTCTGACATTGCTTAATGCTGGCGTCTTTTCGAGCGTGACTACACTCATTATGCTCGCATCATTTGTCGCAATGACCCCCCCACCCCCCAAGGTGGTGTGATGTTAATTTTGATGCATAGCCCTTGTTTGTCTGGAGATTGTCCCTGCCAATATTCATTAGGTTGCAATAGCAAGTCCAGGCACACGTCTGATTTGGCAAGGTATAACTGCTCCACGAGTTATTTTGCACTTCGGACAGTGCGTTCGGCGAGTTTGTTGGACTGTGCGAACTCAGGGCTGCTGGTAATATGTTGAAAGTCATGAGCTTACAAAGGTTCCTCGGAATGGTCAACTACCTGGGAAAAATGTTATTCCCGACCTCAGCGACATATCTGCTCCTCTGCGTGAACTGACACACACAAGGATGCGGCATGGTCCTGGTGTCCACAGCACCAAAGAGCTTTTGACACACTCAAATTGCAGCTGGCTAGCGCACCTATTTTGCTTTGGAATTACCAGTAATGCTCACCTGCGATGCGTCCCAGTACGGGCTAGGTGCAGCGTGCCTGCAGACCACTGCCGAATGGCAATTTCAAACCCGTTTCGTACGCCTCGCAGTGGTTTTGGCCTAAACTAAATTCAAGGACTTTATCTTTGGCAAGTCTGTGACTATCGAGACTGACCACCATTTTGGCTGGTCACCATTTTGGCGAACAAACTCATCCACGCTGCCCCAGCACGACTACAGCGAATGATGATGCAACTGCAGCGATTTGATTTCAAGATCGTCTATAAGAAAGGCAAAGACATGCACATAGCAGACACACTGTTCAGAGCCCTGCGCAAAACTAACGAACAACAACTCTCTGAACAGGACCAATTCTCAGTAATGAAGGTTTTGTTTGTGCCAACTGATTGTTTGAGCAGCCTAGCAGAACAAACGGCTGCTGATGAGACTTTACAATTGCTATCTGCAGTCATCCGGCGCAGCTGGCCAGACAAACAACACAACACCCCGCTCGAAATCCCCCCATACTTCCTGGTTCGCGACAAACTAGTATTACAGGACGGAATTATTGTCAAGGCCACAAGGCAGTGGTTCCAGCAGCCCTCCGGGACAAATACTTTGACGACATCCACAGGGGCACCCCAGCATGGAGTCAACACTCGAAAGGGCGCAAAGCATGCTTTACTGGCCCGGAATGACCAAATACATATGAGAGCAATGAATTCGCACCGTCTGCAAAAGCTTGACACCACATCAGCAGAAGCAGCCTTTACAGCCGTACCCGGTCCCTCCTCACCCGTGGTCCGTGTTAGCTACCAACATCTTTGAATGGCATGGAAAACACTATCTGGTTCTTGTTGACTCTTACTCGGCCTGGTTCGAAATCGATTTACTTCAAACCATTACTTCTGATGCGGTTATCGAAAAATCACAGTATCACCTCTCCGTGCACGGCTGACAGTGCACCAGCCAAGTTTTTTAAAACTTTGCAAAACAATAGGACTTTCAACATATTACCAGCAACCTTGAGTTCCCACAGTCCAATGGACTTGCCGAACGCGCTGTCCGAAGTGCAAAATAACTCGTGGAGCGATCATACCTTGCCAAATCAGACGATGTACTTGGACGTGCTTAACCTAAGGAATATTGCACGGGATCCCATACTGGGTTCTCCAGCCCAACGACTGATGTCTTGCCAAACCCGTGTTCCTCTGCCCGTGTCCCAGCACCTTTTGCAGCCACAAGATCGTTCCCTGCCTGCAGTTCAGAAGCAACTACAATTCAAACGTGACACGCAGAAACGTTTCTTCGACAAATCCAGCAAGCCACTTAAACCTCTCGCACGTGGACAAGTGGTCCGTCCCCAGACAAACAAGGGCTATGCATGTCTGGGACACATCCACGGCCCTGCCAAAGAGCCGCACTCTTATCTGGTCGAAGTGGACGGAGTCATCTACAGACAAAACTGTCAACATATCCTTCCTGCGACTCCATATCCTGATGTCTCGCAGTTCGTATACCCTCCCACAGTCGGTCCCGCGTGTCCACTCAGAACCTATAGTTTCTATCGCGGTCTCCCCGTGGTGTTTGGTAACAAGCTCACCTATCTCGTCACCCTCCTTGCCTGTCAGGTCGCCGGTCGTTTCCCCATTTCCCTCACCGGTATCTTCTCCAGTGAAAGGAGTTGAGGCGGACTCGTACTGCACATGGGCCGGACGGGTTTGCAGGCCACCCGTTAGATATGGCGATTTTGTGTAATTTTGCAAATTATATTATTAACATTCCACCTATGTTGCTTAGCCACCAATGCTTCTTTTGTTTCTACAAGGAAAGATGTAGATTGTCTATTTCATACTAGCCAATTATAGTGTTTGTTAGTAGTGACTCCGCCTATTTTGTGCTTCATATTATCAAGAGCTTGCTTACGCTAGTTAGTTTAGAGTAGCAGCTCGGAGAAGTAATGTCTGCAGATCCTTGCTGTAAGTAGATTTAATAAACATGTGTTGTATCTTGATGTGTGTTCGAGTCGACTCATTATATGGATGTTGAGGAATTCCCAAATGACGACTGTTACCAGGGTCAAGCAACCTTCTGATGTACAGGTCCTGAATTTTCTGAGATTTGGTGAACACAACAATGGAGCCTATCCATATGAAGCCATGTATTTGAATCAGGGCTCTACTACATAACAGCTCTGGGACATTTAATATGAACTTTTGAATTTTATTAAGAGTATCTGTGGTCGATTCTTCTGTAAAACCCAACCCAAAGGAACAATCCCAAGTAATCTAAGTGACACCTTGTGATGCTCTCTCCAGAAGTTCAGTTCAATTTGTGCAGTTGGAAGCCTATGGAAGGGAAAGGAAAAAAACCCATATGGAGCCCCCCCAAAAACTGCAGATTCTGAAATCATGAGTAACAACAAAGCAATGGAATAATTCAGTGCATCAGGCAGCATCTGTGGAGGAAAATGGACAGGCACCATTTTTGTCAGGAGACTCCCTCAGAACGAGACCAAGATGGTATTGATTTTTTATGGCTCTGTAGGCCTGCATGTTACATTGAGATTAGAAAAAGTTGACAGGGGGATTTTCTTTCAAGCCTCCTTTCTTTTTTTCAGCCATTATTGTGCTGATCCCTCATGAAGATTGGTAGTTTTGTAATGGTATTATTTAAATGTTTTTACAGGCATCATCTTATAGTTTGGCTATGTACCTGCTACTTGTGCAAGTTAAAGCCAAGCAATAACATAATGTCTGTTCTGGCTTCGGGAAGAGGTCTTCCAACTTCACTCAAACTCTTACCACCACCTTCACATCTTAGATGTTTTTTCTAGGGCAGCATTAATGATTATGATTTTATTTTTTGGCATGTCTGTCTCCACCAAGTCTGAATGAACCAATCAAGTCCCTTCACTCAAATATATATTTGTAATAAACCTGGAAATTTGATCAGGGTTATGAAAATTGCAAGAAAAAATAAACAGAAATCCCACATCACTGCAAAGGAAGTGAGTCTAACCACCATTTCATATGAAGAAGGATCCCAACCCAAAACTTTGTCCATTTCTCTGCACAGATGCTACTTGACCCACTGAGTCCTAACCGCTGTTTGTTTCTTGCTCCTCTGAAAGGTGTTGACTAGTATTTTCTATGGAATAGAATGGGAATGGTCCTGCACATAAATTGCCAATCAGGGTATATTAATGTAGGTTATGTGTAATATAATACCAGTCAGAATTTGCTATTCAATTTGAGGTGAATGTGTGGCATTTACATACCTCTGCTATGTTTCACCGGATTTTGTCATTGTTATTTTACTTTTAACACAATTGTGCTTCAAACTCAGGTGCTTTGTCCTCTTTCACTGCATAGTATAATTACTCCAGACAGAATGTCAAGAGTTGCATTTCAACAATTTTACCTTAGGCAGTGCAATAAGGTAATGGTGGGAAGATAGACTAGCTCACGCAACAGTGATTTAAAACTATATATTGTGATCTAATGAAGAAACAAAACCACATTAATCAAGTGCTGTCAAGATGCAGGTGTCTTTCCAATTGCACTTTAAAAACACCATACCTTTTCTCAGGCCTTGGGGCTTTTTCCATTGATGGCACACTGAAGGATTGTTTTCAATAAAACTTTGATAATGGTACAATTTAATAAATTAATGGAGTTTTTTTTTAAGTGCATGCTGTTCATGTTAGTATCCATGTCACAAAAAGAGGTAAGAATTAGGTTTTTCCATTATATGGAGATCCATACTCATAAATGTAGTCGGGAAGACTTGCCCAGGGGAGGCCCAAGTTGATATAAATTCCCAGTCAGCATTTAACTATACTCAGTCAAATTCCACAAGCTCTGCATCGGTAATGTGATGTCCGATGTTGGGTGTTGGATGAGCTCAATAGGAAGGTGCAATCAGAGAATAAATAGTTGGGATCAGAATGACAACTCATAGATTTCAGAGAGGCTTCAACTACCAGACGCAAGAGTCTCACTGGCTATCAGGCATGCACATGCTGAAGGAGAAGACCAATAAGGTTTTTAACCCTGTATACACCCTGCTTACACCTTGCTGGAATGTTAAAATCAAGATAGCCCAGCAGTATAAAAAAGGCAAAAGGAATTTAAATGTTTTTTTTTGGTGTTAGTTTAGTTTTTGTTCAGTTTGTTATTGTCATGTGTACTGAGATACAGTGAAAACCTTTTTCTAATCAGCAGAAAAAATATATACAAATACAATCAAGCTGCCCACAGTGTAGAGGTACATGATATAGAGAATAACGTTTAGTGCAAGCTAAAGTCCGATTAAAGATAGTTTGGGGGTCTCCAGTGAGGTAGATGGTAGATCAGGGCCGCTGACGAGTTGGTGATAGGATGGTTTAGTTGCCTGTTAACAGCTAGGAAGAAACTTCCCTAAATCTGGTGATATGTGTTTTCAGACTTCTGTGCCTCTTGCCTGATGGGAGAGGGAAGAAGAGAGAGTGACCGAGGTGAAACTCGTCCCTGATTATGCTGCTGGCCTTCCCGAGGCAACGTGAAGTGTAGGGGAAGCCAATGAAAGGGCAGTTGGTTTGCATGATGATCTGGGATGTATCCACAATTCTGTGTAATCTCTTGCAGTCTTGGATGGAGCTGTTTCCAAAACATGCTGTGATGCATCCCGATGAAAAGTGTACCCTGGTGCATCTGTCGAAGTTGGTGAGACTTGTCAGGTACATGCCAAACTTCCTAAGCCTTCTAAGGAAGTAGAGGTGTTGGTGTGCTTTCTTGGCCATTGCTTCGACATAGCTGATACAGGACAAGTTGCTGGTTATATTTACTCTTTGGAACTTGAAGCTTTTAACCATCTCTACTTTGGCGACGTCAATGTATGGGTATGTGTACCCTCCTGAAGTTGATCATTATCTCCTTTGTCATGCTGACATTGAGGGAAAGATTGCCTTGGTACCAAGTTACAAACTTCTCAATCTCCTTCCTGTACTTTGTCATGCCATTATTTGATATTTGGCCCACTATTGTGGTGTTGTCTGTGAATTTGTTAATTCAGTTGGAATTGTATTTGGCTGCACAGTCATGGGTGTATAAGAAATATAGAAAGGGGCTGAGAATGCATCCTTTTTGGAGACCAGTGTTGAGGTTTATTACAGAGGATGATTTGTTCCCGATGCTCACTGAATGTGGTCTGCTGGTCAGGAATACGAGGATCCAGTTGCAGAGATAAGTGCCGACTCCAAATTCCATGAGTTTAGATTTGAGCTGGATGGGATAATGGTATTAAAAGCAGAGCTGTAGCCTGGGGGTATAAGTCTAACACGGGTATCTCTCTTATCCAAGGGTTCAAGGTCCAGGGATGAGTTTAGGGCCAGGGAGATAGCTTCAGCCTTGGACCTGTTGTGGCAGTGTGTGAACTGCAGTGGACCACGTTTGCTTGGTAGACTGGATTTAATGCGTTCCATAACCAGCCTTCAATAAGGTTGATGTCTAGGCCACTGGACAATAGTTGTTAAGGCACGAGATCTTGCTTTTTTTCGGCACTGGACACAAAAGCCATCACACCATTTGGTTGCAATAGTAAATGCTGCTTGACATTGTCATTGCTACTTTGATTTAAATGGTAATGTCTGAAATGTGTGAACACATTTGTGGCCTGAGTTACTGTGTACGCCTACTGCTGAGAGTGTCTCATTGCCAAAGTCCATCAAGAAAATGAAAGTGGGTGGATCACAACATCAATAGCAAACAAACAGCAGCAATGCCATTTTAAAGATTAACCTCTCCAGTAAATGTTAGTTTTTAATCACACAGCAGGATTATATTCCCACTGACGTTGTTTATGGAAATCATTAGCTATTGGCAGGAGTTGCTAATTGATTTCTATAAGTTACAGTTGTTATTGTAGAAGTATTTGCTGCTTTCTAGAGCTTTTGACCAGTGCAAAAGTCTACACACAGTGGTATTGTAGAAACCGAATTGCTGGCCTATTTGGATATATCGCTTGGTGTCAGTTCTGGATGCAGTAGTAGGCTTGTGTTTCTGAAATGCAGCATGGCTGGATGCTGATGATAATTTTGTCTTTTAATTGACTTCCAGTCACTCATTCCCATTACTTATTGTAGAGAATTTTTATCAGCAAAAAAAAAGTGATGCCTTCACAACTGCATTTACACTGTTCCATAACCATGCGAGAATCGGTAGATGTTGATTGATACGTGTTTGTTTTTTATTGTCAGCTATCTAAGCTGCCACATTATCTACAATAGAAAATACTCACAAAATGTGTAGGAAGGACCTGAGGATGCTGGTTTAAACCAAAGTTGGACTGAAAATGCTGGAGTAACTCAGTTACGGGTCGAGACCCTCCCTCGGACTCACAAAATGCTGGAGCAATGCAGCATCTCCGGAGAAAAAAGGAATCGGTGACATTTCGGCCGAGGCCCTTCTTCAGTCTGAGAGTCAGGGGAGATGGAAACTAGTGGTCTGAAAAGGTATAAAACAATCAAAGCTAGCTCCAATCCATTGGTTGTTGTTTGGAGAAGCAGTTATGTGTGAGGTCTGCTGCACATCACTTGTGCTTTCTTCCTGTATATGATTCTTCATCTGCAACATGAAGTCCAAAAGCCTGGGAGTGTCAATATGGCCCCTCAGTGCTTCAGTTATGACATCTTGCCTGGGCACAGAGAGAGTATGTTAGATCAATAATGTATGCTTTAGCAGGAAACCTAGAGAAGACTTCCATTTATTGCCATCAGCTGACATCTTCCTTTTTTCACCACCCCTTTCTCACGACAGAAACATTTTGACCAGGGCTGAGCCATTACAGTGGGCTGAGCACTTACAATCGTAAGGTTTTAGAGCATGCAGCAGGTGATGATCCTAGATCCTCTCTTTGTCACACTGCAGTGCCCAAAGAGGTGCAGACACTGCAATCTCTACATATGGACGCTAAGGGCCCTATTCAGAGCAGATCCAATCTAGTTTATGGAGGGGTGAGCAGCCCTGGCACAGATAGGCAACAAACCATGAAGGTCATGCTGCCACATACATTGTCATAGTGTTGAGTATTTAATGTTCAAACAATATCTCAGCGAAATTTAAGTGCCAAACCCATAATTATCAAAAAAAAAGGCATTGAGCTTTCTTCCCAAAATGCAACATTCTGTGCAGTGAAAGTACTCCTCTCTTTTTTTCTTTAGCTGTCTCTCCGAATCAATTTATATATTTATTATAGACAATAGGCAATACACAATAGGTGCAGGAGTAGGCCATTTCGCCCTTCGAGCCAGCACCGCCATTCAATGTGATCATGGCTGATCATTCCCAATCAGTACCCCGTTCCTGCCTTCTCCCCATATCCCCTGACACCGCTATTTTTAAGAGCCCTATCTAGCTCTCACTTGAAAGCATCCAGAGAACCTGCCTCCACCGCCCTCTGAGGCAGAGAATTCCACAGACATCCTTGCTATTGAGGCAGTGCAGCATAGGTTCACGAGGCTAACTCCCCGGGATGGTGGGACAGTCATATGAGGAAAGATTGGAAAGACTTGGCTTATATTCACTCGAATTTAGAAGGATGAGAGGGGATCTTATAGAAATGTAAACAATTATAAAAGGACTGGAAAAGCTAGATGCAGGAAAAATGTTCCTAATTTTGGGGGTCCAGAACCAGGGGCCACAGTCTAAGAATAAAGGGGAGACCATTTAAAACTGAGATGAGGAAAAACTTTTTCACCCAGAGAGTTTTGAATTTGTGGAATTCTCTGCCACATAAGGCAGTAGAGGCCAATTCAATGGATAAATTTAAAAGATAGTTAGAGCTCTAGGGGCTCGCAAAATCAAGGGATAAGGGGAGAAGGCAGGCACGGGTTACTGATTTTGTGGATGATCAGCCATGATCATAATGAATGGTGGTGCATGCTCACCGGGACAAATGGCCTGCTTCTGCACCTATTTTTTAATGTTTTCTATGTTTTCTAAGTGTTGGAAAACATACATGGCCACAAAATATTCTGGAAGCAATTCTGAAGAAAGAAACAAATTTAATGAACATTGAATTGCCTGTCTCGCTGAGTTACTCCAGCTTTTTGTGTCCATCATTGGTTTAAACAAGCAGTTCCTTCCTACACATTGAATTCTCAAATTTCAGGTAACCCATGCAACAACACCCCTCCCCTTCCCCTTTCCCCCCCCACACCTCCATTTATCATACTCCCCCTACCCCCACCCCCCACCCCCTCTCCTGTGCCCCATCTGGACTTGCACCTGTTTCTCCCCTACACTCCCCCTCCCCGTCCTTTTATACCCTGGCCACACACTCATCTCCCTGCTACCTTCGGGTAGAAGGTACAGGAGCCTGAAAACTGCAACGACCCAGTTCAGGAATATCTACTTCCCCACAGCCATCAGGCTATTAAACCTGGCTCGGACAAAACTCTGAACATTAATGCCCCTCCACCTGTTATTTGCACTTTATTAATTTATTAATTAATCTGTGTATTTACGTATATAATTGTAGTCAATGCCTACTATGTTCTGTTGTGCTATGCAAAGAAAGAATTTAATTGTCCTGTCAGGGACACATGACAATAAACTCTTTTGACTTTGACTTGATATTCCTTCCTATGGTTTCACAATTTGCAACTCTTCCCACCGTCTGCCTCACACCTCCTGCCTTTGTTACAACCATCTACCTTTCAAAAAACCCTTGCCTGTGTCTACCCATTACCTGGGTAGATATCACAAGCCAGAATCCAGCACTTGTTTAGTGTCATTCTGCAGTGTCAATCTTGTATAATATATTCAAATCCATATATTGGTGTTTGATTTTACATAAGATTGCCACACATTGAGAAGGATTTCTTTTTTTCTTCTTCATGTTGTAGACAATGCTTACTTGTTTTGACTTGCTGAGAACAGTTAGCGAGAAAAAAGGTTAGTCAATTAAAATGAAGTTGCAGCCAGTGACCATTTGTGGATCCTATAAACTGCAAGGCTGTTCTGTGGTCTATTGTCAAGCTGCTAAAGTCAGCTATTACTCCAATCATTTTAAAGTTCTGTATGACAGCTAATTACAAGGTTTATAATTGCTGGTTTGCTGTATGAACTGGGTGTGTTCATTATTTCAATGCACTGTAATTATCTTGTAACTTCACCTGACACTTTGCTTTGTTCAATATTTACTGCTCATGAAAATACCAGAGAGTTTATTAAAATAGAAGCTACAAAACAGATTTTTCCCCCACCTTTCACAAGAATGCCATTTCAGACTATATAAATGTATTAATAACTGTATAGCTCAAAATAGTTTAGGACAAGAATTGCAAGAGAAAAGTTGATTTTTCTTTAAATTATTAGACTGGTGTGGTATAATTGCTATCATTGGTATCCCAGTCAATATACTAAATAGTTAAGTTTATTAAGAAGGGTCTCGACCCGAAACGTCGCCTCTCTCCTTCGCTCCTTAGATGCTGCTGCACCCGCTGAGTTTCTCCAGCTTTTTGTGTACCCTCGATTCTCCAGCATCTGCAGTTCCTTCTTTTAAAAAAAGTTTATTTTGCTGTTGCGCTTTAGGTTCAAAGGTTATGATTATCACAAACACTGAGGTTCAGTGAAAGGCTTTGTTTGTTTTTGTTTTGGGCCCCCCATCAGTCTGAAGAAGGGTTTCGGCCCAAAACGTTGCCTATCTCCTTCGCTCCATAGATGCTGCTGCACCTGCTGAGTTTCTCCAGCACTTTGTGTAACCCTTTGTTTTGCATGCAATCCAAACAGATTAGATATTACCATACAAAGATACAATCAGTTCAAACATAAGGTTACATTAGGTAGACTAAAGGGGGAGATACAAAGTGCAAAATATCGTTCTCTGCATTGTAGCGCATCAGTTCCATAGACAAAGTTCAATGTCCCGAATGGGATAGAGGTGAATCAAACAATACCCCACCTTATGAAATAAATTTTGTTCAGATGCTTGATAATGGCAAAAAAGAATCTGTTCTTGCGCTTGGTGGTACATGCTTTCAAACTTCCATACCTTCTGCCAGACAAGAGCAGAGAGAAGAAGGAATGGCCGAGGTGGGATACTGAAAATAGTTGTTTAAAATAAATTCAATCCAAAATTTACCAAATAAAAGGAATCTAGATTTAACTGATGGGTCAGGACCTTTCACCATCCCACCACCTCCTACATGAACATTACCTCACCCAAGCTCAGTGTCCACAGAACTTGTTATCCCAACCTCAATTCTGCCAGACACCAACATTAGTCCTATTTAGGAGTAAAATCCAATTTCACTAATTGAAAATGTAATTATGCTCCTACAGCTTAAGTCTAGTTCAGTAAAACACTGAGTCAAGCATAGGATCAACTAATTCTTTATTCTTCCCAAACACAAACAAACTTCCTATACGATACCTAACAAGCCAGCACGTTCCAAGTGCTCTTTCAGAAGATCGCCTCAGATCCATGTGGTGCCCCCTCTTTTATAGGGGATCGGACCTGTGGCACAAAACTAGATGTGTGTGTGTGGGGGGGGGGGGGGGGGGGGGGAAGAGAGCCGCTACAAAGCAATCACAAATATCGATCATATTATACAGTTATTGCCAGTCCCCTAACCCAATCACAAAGCACCCCATTACATTTTTTCCAGAGAAGCTTCTAGATGGATGACATTTAACCAAAGTAAAGAAACACTTTCCCAGTTATATAAACAATTTGAACAAGGCTCCACACTTTAACCAAGCACAAGATAACAGCACAAACACTCTGCAACTTTACAACACCCCACCTTATGACCAATCCTAATTGTACATTTGCAAACCTGCTCAGCTCTTCTGCAAAATCCTCATACATATTAACAAAAGGAAGGACATCTGGACCTCACCTTATCCTCAACTTCCATCTAGGGTCCAGACTCCTTGGAGCCCTGACTCACATATTGCAACTTTCAAGGAAAGAGGCTTTGCAAATACAGAGATTCTCCATTTTGTGACAACTTTTATTTGGCCAATATTATCTTAAACAGTCATAATTATGCATTTGATCTCTGCACTCTGTATCTTTCTCTGCTTTTATCTGTTAGACGAGTTTGATTTGATTAGTATAGTATTATCTGATCTTATTGGATAGCATGCAAAAAAAATGTTTTCGCTTTAGGTTTATTATTGTCACGCATACTGAGATATAGTGAAAACCTCGTTTTGCATGCTATCCAAATGGATCAAATGTGTTATACAAAAATCCGATCCAGCTAAACTTAAGGACAATAGGTGAAGCAAAGGGGAAGATACAGAGAGCAAAATATTGTTCTCCGCATTGTAACACATCAGTTCCATGGACAAAGAACAATGTCCACAATGGGCTTGAGGTGTATTTGGCAGTACCCTAGGTTATGGAAGGACTGTTCAGAAGCTTGATAACAATGAGGAAGAAGCTGTTCCTGAGACTGGTGATGCACACTTTCAAGCTTCTGTACCTTCTGCCCTAAGGAGAAGGGAGTCAAAGCATTGATTGGGGTGGGACAAGTCATTGATAATGTTGCTGCTTTTCTGAGACAGCATGAAGTGTTGATGTAGTCAATGGTAGGAAGTCTGCTCTGTGTGATGGCCTGGGCCACATCTACAACTCTCTGCAATTTATTGTGGTCTTGCAGACATAGGCAGGGCTGTTTCTACAGCAAGTTGTGAGGCAACCCCACACAATGCTTTCTGTGGATCATCTGTAGAAGTTTGTAAAGTTCATTGGAGACATGCCAAATTTCCACAGTCTCCTCAGAAAGTTAAACATTAGTGTGCCTTTTTGGCCATCACATTAATTTGGTGGATTCATGGCAGATCATTGGTAATATTAATGGCAGGGAACTTGAACCTGCGGCCTTCTAGGACATTAAGTGCGGCCTTTTGAATGAATCCAAATTTTGTAGAACAAATCCTTTTATTTTTATTAATATTTTTGTTCGTCTTTTATTATTTTTATTTTAATCTTAAAATGAACGTATTTAAAATACCAAAGAGTAAAAGAAGATTCAACAAAATAATCCTCCCCGACTGACGACGACAATTAAAACATTAGTAAGTCATGGGGGCTATTTTAACACCTGTTATGCTCATGATTTAGTTCAAATGTACGTTAACCTCCCTGCCTGACTGGCGCCACCACCGCCTGAGGCTGGTTGACGAGAGGGAAAATGTCAGGGAGAGACCGCTGGCCGACCAGTCTTCAATATTAACAACTATTGATAGCGGTGCACGTGGCTTTCCGTTTGAGGTTGAATTTGAGAATAGTTAAACAGCGTATTTGTTTGACTGTTTTTTTATTCTGTCTGCTTAAAAGCCCATCATGTCAAAGAAAACTAAGAGAATGCTGAGGAAAGAAAAAATAGTTTTTAATGAGGATTGGAAACTGCATGAACAGCAAAGGCAAAGGCAGTTATTTCAAACAGTGGTAAGACCCGGAAATAATGCTACTGAAGCGACTTAAAAGTAGCTTTCATACTCGGGGGGGGAAAAAAGCCATTTAGCAATGTAGAAATCGTAAAAGAATGCATTGTCGAAGTTGTAAGATGCTTAGACCCCGATAAGGATTCAAAGTACAAGCAACTGCCTCTCTCAAGGAGAACTATAACTGATCGGCAGCATGAATTAGCCCTCAACGTAACAGAACAACTTCATGCAGTACTCCAAAAGGAAAATATATATTATTCAATTGCTTTGGATGAATCAACTGATACTACTGACTCGGCGCAGGTTTTATACTTCATTCGGGCCATAACAGAAGATTTTCTTTGCTACAAAGAGTTACTCACTTTGGGCACTCTTACGGGTAGAACATGAGGAATAGATTTCTTCAACAACTTTCAAGATAAATGTCGTGAAGTTGGACTGGATTTGGTTAATTTAGTGAGTGTATGTACAGACGGTGCACCTTTCATTACAGGAAAGCGTGAAGGGTTTATTGCACAGATTAAAAAAGTATTATCAGATTCAGATGCTCTCATTTCTTTTCATTGTATCTTACATCAGCAAAATCTCTGTGCTAAATCTACTATTTTAAGTGACATTTTGCAATGTTATATGTATTGTTAACTATATTCATGCAAATGCAACATGACATCGTCAGTTTCGTAATATGCTAAAGTTGGACGATGAGGCATTCAGTGTGGATTTGCCGTATCATTGTAAGTGCGTTGGCTATCGCAGGGACAGGTGTTAGCTAAATTTATATCTTTGCGAGAACAGATAGTTAAATTTCATGAAGAACCGAATCAGCAATGTGTATTATTGCAAGTAGATTTCTATAGAATAGTGCATCTCTGTGCAATATCATGTCAAAGCAAAATGAATGTTTCTTTATAAGATAAAACTATATATGATATGTGACAAAAAATCCAAGCATTTCGAAAAATGTTATCTTTTTTCAAAACTCTTATTCTGTAAAATTGAATTTCGGATGAACATTTTCCCTAGTTAGCGAAGGTCATTGATAAGAAGTAGGATTCATGCGAATCATTTGAAGAATATGCAGCTATTATAGACTTATTAATTAAAGAATACAATGAAAGGTTCACTGACTTTGGGAATCATGACATCACACTCAAATCAGCATTTCAACCTCACCTAGTTGATGTCTCCAAGGCTCCTAAAGAACTATAGATGGAATTGATTGAGCTCTCAGAAGATGTCATTTTAAAGTCCTTATTTGATGCTAAGAAAGATCCGATTGAAATATGGAAAAATGCACTAGAATACCCACGTCTTCGGCAACATGTACGAAAAATGCTTTATTGCCTTTCAACCACTTATTGCTGCAAATCTACATTCTCCTACCTAACCCAAATCAAGACGCCCTTAAGGTCACAAATGACAGATACCCATCTAGAAGATCAACTGAAACTGCGTACCTCCATGTTGCAACCAAATATTCAAATGCTTTCCCACAAAAAGCAGTCACAACAAAGTCATTAAAAGGTTGGTTAACTTTAGAATTAACAATTTTCTTTCATTTTTCTTGAAGTTAGTACATAGTAGTTAGATTTTTACAAAATAATGTACATTTTGAAGTATATCGAAGTTTCTTGGATGTGGCCTTATTAGATTACGGCTAACATAATGGGGCATTCCAACATGAAAAGGTTCCCCACTACTGCTCTGAACCATTTCAACAGGCACCATTGATGCTGACTAGGGCATGTACTCCACCATGCTTCTCACCATACCACGGCACATGTGACAATAATAAACCTAAACCTAAACATTTCTACTTCTTTTATCCCTTTAACTTGGACTTGGAACTTGGAACTTGGAAAACTTTATTGTCATTCAGACCTTGCGGTCTGAACGAAATTTCATTGCCTGCAGTCATACATATATATAAAAATAACAAAAACACACAATAAACACATATTTAACATCCACCACAGTGAGTTCACCAGACACCTCCTCACTGTGGTGGAAGGCAAAAATCTTGTCTTTGTCTCTTCCCTTCTTCCTCTTCCTCTTCGCTGAGGCGACCCGGGCCACCGATGTTGTGACTGCACCAGGTGATGTAAATAAGTCCCGCGGGTGAACCTACTCCGCGAGCGGGCTGGTTCAACTCCGCGGCCCGGGGCGGTCGAAGCTGCCGAAGCTACTGCCCTCCAGTCCAGCGGACGCAGCTGTTGCCGCGGGAGCTCCGGAAAAACAGGTCACCAACCTGTGACCTGCGAGCTCCCGACGATGTCGTCCACTGGGCCCGCGGCCGGGCCTCCGAAGTCACTGCAGGTAGATAGGGTGGTCAAAAAGGCTTTTGGCACATTGGCCTTCATCAGTCAGAGTATTGAGTATAGAAGTTGAGAGGTCATGTTGTAGTTGTATAAGATGTTGGTGGGACTGCATTTAGAGTATTGTGTTCAGTTCTGGGCACCATGTTATAAGGAAAGATGATGTCAAACTGGAAAGGGTACAGAGAAGATTTGCAAGGATGTTTCCAGGACTAGGGGGGCTAAGCTATAGGGAGACATTGAGTAGGCTGGGACTTCCTTAGAGTGCAGGAGGATGAGGGGTGATCTTATAGATGTGTATAAAATCATGAGAGCAATAGATCAGTTGTACAAAGTCTCTTGCCCAGAGTAGGTAAATTGAGGAACAGAGTACATAGTTTAAGGTGATGGGGAAAATATTTAATAGGAATCTGAGGAGTAACATTTTTACACAATGGACGGTTCGTGTATGCAACAAGCTGCCAGAGGAGGTAGTTGAAGCTGGGACAATCCCAGCATTTAAGAAACAGTTAGACAGGTACATGGATAGTACAGGTTTGGAGGGATAAGGAATCAATGTAGCTGGGACATGTTGGTTGGTGAGGGCAAATTGGGCCGAAGGACCTGTTTCCACGCTGTATCACTCTATGACTCTAAAGGGACACAACGCACTGGAATAAGACAGCAGGTCAAACATCGTCTCAGGAGAACATGGATAATTAATGGGTAGAGTCGAAACCCTTCTTAAGACACTGTAAAGGACCATGGCCAAAGATAATCTGCATAAAATTTTTTTAAATGGTTATTTAAATGGTAATTTGTATGAACTTTCCAACAAATCTAGCTTTGGTTCAGGACCTCTCAGCGTCCCATCATTTCCCACGTGGACACCACCCCATCCAAGCTTGGTGTTCAATGTATCTCTAATATGTGAATTAAATTGAATTTAACTGCATATTTTTTCCCCTCTTATTGCCCTCTCAAAATGGTGGAAAAGTCCTACTGAGTAATGCTTCTTGAAAAGGCTTCACAATGTCAACAGATAGGGAAGGTTAAAACCCAAAAGATATGAAAGACACCTGTATATTTTACTTTGGAGTCACGTGAGTGACTACGTGAAGAACCCCGTACAGCCATTTGTGCGTCATTACGTCAGACGCTTTCGTGCAGACGACTGTGGAGCAGCGCAGCTCCTCCAACGGTGAGTCTAAAAAAGTTTCAGGTAAGCGCTATTTCTTATCTGTTCTAGGTTTCCTTCAGGAACCTCTGGGGTTCTTGCGGGATGGTCGCGAGGCCGACGAGTGAACCAGCCTAGGGCTTTGGGGGAAAAGCCCTGGTCCGACCCCGGGAGCGGGGAGCTGGCGAATGTCGGGTTTGCGATCGGAGTCCCTGATAACGCGGTCAGTGACTCCACATGTTGGGTTCCCGGGGAGGGGATACCCGAGAATAGTGCGGTTCCAGACCGCAGTAGTCCCTAGGGGATGGGGCTAACGGACCTGAAAGGTCAGCCTGGGTTCCCGGTGGTGGGGAAACTCAAGTGTTTGCGCTTCCCAGACCGCAGTAGTCCCCAAGAAATGGGGTTTAATTCAAGTAAATGAGTAACCCAGGTGCCCGGGGATTGATTCCCAGGGAGGGGAAATTCACTTATGGGGTTCCCTAACCACAATAATCCCCAGGATATGGGGACAGTTGACAAAATAGTCAGAGTAAATAAGAAAGATGTGGTAGGTTCACCTCTGGGAATGAATTTAGAGAAACTCCTTTAGGCAGGAGGTGGATCAGTAGTAAAGTTATGGCAATGGCAGCCTATGGCAGAAGCTGAGCCAGCAGCAACTTTGGGAAGGGCTGCATCATGGGAATGCCAAGTTATGGCAGTGCCAACCTATGGGAGAGGTTGTGCCAACAGTAGCTTTGGGAAGGGCTGCATCATTGGAATGCCAAGTTATGGCAGGCTAGCCTATGGGAGAGGCTGTGCCAGCAGTACCTTTGCTCAGGACTGCTCATGGGAATGCAAGTTATGGCAGGCTAGCCTATTGGAGAGGTTATGCCAGGGAATGCAGCACCCTTTGCTCAAGGGTGCTTCATGAGAACACCAAATCTATGGCAAATACTGGTCTATGGGAAAGGCCGCGCCAGCAGCACCTTTCTTCAGGGCTGCTTTATGGGTGCCAGCGGTACCTTCTTCAGGGCTGCTTTATGGGAATAGCTGTTTAGTAGGGTATTCCCATTTACAGTGATCATGGGGGATGAGGGGTCATTGTTAGGATAAGGCAATATAACAGGATCTGTTAAGTCTTAAACTATATTTGAGAAATTGGGCTCCTCCATCCATCTAGATTTAGTCCATCAAATAGACTTGTAGGATGTTGGGATTCACTTTTAGGTATTCAATTGGCTGTGATGCCAGCCTGGGCAACAGATGGCTGTCAATAAACTCTGGTAACAGGTTTACTAGTCGTTAGATTAATTGTTAATAGTATAGATGTGATTCAGCTGTGCAAGTAAGACAACTTATCTTGTTAAATGGTTAACTATTAAGTGCCTTATAGGTCATTGTTAACACACCTTGTTTCTCCAGGTGAAATTAATAAAGTCACAAGGATGGACAAACGGTATTCATTACTGCTCCAGTTGTTGTTAAGTAAATCTTCAATTATATTACAATATGGTGCTAATGGCCCTAAATAGGAAATTGTGTCAGCAGCGCTTTTAGCAGGCCTGCTTAAGGTCTCCCTCATGTAGGAGGAGAGCATGCTGCGTCAGTATTATTCTGACGCTGGGGCCATGGCAAAGTCGGCGTATTGCTGAAGCTGCGTCAGCAGCACCTTGTATCAGGGCTGCTTAATGGCTCCCTCACGTAAGAGGAGAGCATGTGGGATCGGTATAGTCTAATGCCGAGTCTGAGGGTATAGCCATAGAGCATGCCCAAGGGATTCAGGGCATATGCCCAGAGGTCTATGCCTGGCCAGAAAGTTACCATCCCAAACACATATGCAGTGAATACCGCTCTAAGGGGGGCATTACAGTTGGCCGTCGAAATCTTCTATTCTGGTAAGACCTTTCCATAGGCGAAACCTGGAGGACAAAGCACAAGCTATTGGAACGAGCAAGGTTTCATAGTTTTGTTGATTATGCACCCCAAGTCTTCTTTGGCAGTAAGAGGTTCACTGAAGTTGGTGGCAGCATGAAGGCTGACCAGAGGTTCTACGCACTGTACCTGTGCTACTCTACAATTAAGGGACCACTTACAGCTTGGTAAGGGGTACACTTAGTTATACATTACAAATGATTGAGACATTATCAGCTATTTGAGGGGTCTAATCATGTTCTAGCTTTTCAAGCAGGTTAGAATTGCGCAGGTTCAGTAGAAGGACCAAGATTGTCTTACAAGACCGTTTTGGAAATCGGGCCACAGTTGCACATTCCAAGTTGCAATATCATCTCGAGTCTGGAGGTGGAGCAGATTTGCATGATTTGCAAAAAATGTCTGTTGTGGGTATCAACTATCTATAGACCCTACGGGCATTGTATGGGTTGAAGAGTGATTGGACAAATGTGCATATTGTGATGCTCAGGCTGATACATTATGATGATGGCATATGTTAGTGACGAGGGTGCAATCAGTTAAAGACCCATGGAATGGTTACATATCTTGTTGTCACAGGAGAATCATCAAGTATAGGTTAATGGCAACACAGAATTGGTGTTGAATTACACTATATTATGAAATTCTGGTTAATGGAACACATAACATGGTTCATGTTTATTTCACTGGTTGCAAAATATGTGGCATTACAGTGGCGAAACATACATTTTCGCTAAAAGGAGTAGGAAGGACTTTTATGGCACCCTCCATTTTGTTTATCAATTGAGATTTCAAATAAAGTCATTAAGAGGCCGCTTAAGGTTTCTATTGAGTGGTTATGCACATTGATTCGTGGTTTGTCGTGAATAATATACCCTTATTTGGTTATTTTAAACGTAATTTGCTGGTTCAGCCTGAGGCTTGGGAAATCAGTTGTTGCATGATAAACTCAAATTATGTTCTGCAGGTTTAATAAACTGCCCTAAGGTTTGGGTTGTTACATCTATCCTTCTATGTGTTCAACGTGTTTGCATAGCACCAAACCATGGAATTTCTTTTCCAGGAGATGAAAGAGTTTGTTATGCTTATTTTTCATGGAAAATGTTATTGATTGCTAAAGTTTCGAGTTCATGCTAAATTATCGTTTGTTAATTATGGAGTTATACAGCCATTAATTGGGTTATCAAGGGGTAGGCTATCTTCAACATGGGTCCCAGGACCAATATAATGCCATATGCGATGTTGACATTTGTGAACACTGTTTCACCAGGAGGCTGCAGCTATATCCTTAAATTTGGTTGGAGTTTATTAGGTAGTTATCCTTCTGGCACTGGTTTAGTGCAGCAGGTTTAGTCGCTACATAATTGTGATGGTACAGGATGATAACGTCTGTAAATTATAATATATTATGTTATAAATACTTGAGCAGACCAGAAGGGGGTCAGGTCTCAAAATAGTCACAGGCATACCAGGGGTCCTTTGATAAGGTAAGCACACATTTATACAACAATATGTCAAGGTCATCAAGAGCTTGGAGTTCTGGACTAGCAATGTTGTTAGTCACAATAAATAAATAAATAAATAGATACATAAATAAATAATTTGGGAGAACTTATTGTGCAGGCCATTCCAGATGAGAAAAACAGAGTTGTGTTGTGTACTAATGGATTCTGATTCCAGATCTCATTCCACCAGGGCTGCTACAACATCAGCAGCAAGGGTATTTATGTTCCGCTGGGTCGCATTGTTACGACTGCAGCATGGTCCAACGAACGACTCTCCAAACATCTGTAATGACCCATTGCTGAACCAGGGTTATTTGTTAACTCTATTTATGTTCTGGTTATATTTTCCATCTGGGTGTGAGATGGAAATTTTATTGTTTCATTTAAACAGCATCAGCATGTTTTACATCTATGTTATGACTGTATGCATTATGAATGTTTCCCTTCATTAGTCAATGAAGCAGGAGTGGTTGTGTACACTCGTTTCACGTGGCATGATATCCCAGAGCTTTGAAGTCTTCACGTAGTCACTAGATTAAGATTAAACGAGAACTTACCAGTTTGAAGTTTGATCTTTATTTTATGAGGAATCGAGTTGAGGGACTACATGCCCTCCGCTCCCAGCCCTCATAGATCTCATCTGATAGTTGTAGTCTTTGTTATCTTACCATTATACTTCAGTCATTATCTGTGATTTCAAACCGTTGCTTTGACGCACGAACGGCTGTACAGGGTTCTTCACGTAGTCCCTCAACTCGACTCCTCATAAAATAAAGATCAAACTTCAAACTGGTAAGTTCTCGTTTAATCTTACTATTTTTAATTACTTGGAATGAAATAGAACACTGCATTAACACGTCATTGAAACATTGATACGGGGTAATTTTTTTCTTATGCAAAGTATTTCCCTTATAGGCATTTTTTTAGGAATAAATTATTAATTAGTTCTGCTTATGCTGAGATATATTTCACTTGCTCTTTACTTTAACTGACAGCCCTTAAGAAGGCTGCCAGTGAGAGCAAAGTTAGGGAATGGCTTACAACAGGGCAGACTTAAGGGCCTGTCCTACCAGCATCTGACTCCATGTGGTGAGCACGACCAAACCGGCAGTGGGTGCCGCACGGAGGTGGAGTGGAGGCGAACTTGGAGCTTGGAGCGAAGTCTGAAAGGTAAGTTCGCCAGGACAGAAAGGGACACACAGAGTGGGCCATGGAGCCACGCACAGAGAGGGTCACGGAGGCACCTACAGAGAGGGTCATGGAGGTACAACGTCGAGGCGGTGTGTAATGCGTTGAGGCGACTGCGAGCCGACAAGTCGTTGCCGCGCGGAATTTTCGAACATGGTCAGTTTTTCGGAGCCCCACGCGATGTCGTGACGAATTCCGCACGGCTCCGGCGATCGAAGTGGGACCGGCCCCGCGACACCGGACGGATCAAGCGACCACGTTAGGTCGCGCTCATTGCATGGAGTTGCATGCTGGTGGGACAGACCCTTCATAGTATTTAATGAGCCTAAGGGCATTTCCAAGCAGTATCTCTGAAAAAAAAACCACAAGGTCTGGTTATGGCCATCACTGGAATTTAAGAACCAGGCAACAAGTGATTTAGCACAGGTTAAATCATCTAGTGATCATTTTCAGCTGAAGTATCACCCATCAAGAAATTGGACTGCTCGTGTTAGCATAAGACTATGATTTGTATAATGCCAATTCCTGTTCTTGCCAACATAAATTAGACCTTTAAATTGCTATCTATGAACAGTGTGTAGATCAACAACAGTACAGCCAGGAGCATGACATATTAGATTGTTTTTATTTTATTATTTAAAAGGGTGGGCTTTTAACAAGAGAGACCTGACCAGCAACTTCAGAACTGACTGCAGTATGTGCAAACGCCTTCCAAATACCACAGAACCTGTTACAATTACCAAGGAGTGCTTTCTCAAACATTCAACTGCTGAGATATTCATCCAGTGGCGGTGACACTGCTCACAGTACTTAGTTGCTGCCTCAGAATGCCAGAGACCCAGGTTCATTCCTGACAATGGGTGTTGTCTGTGTGGTGTTCGTACGTTCTCCCTGTGACTATGTGGGTTTTTTCCGGGTGCTCTGGTTTCTTCCCACATTCCAAAGATAAGCAGGTTTGTAGGTTAATTGGCTATTGTAAATTGTCCCCAGTGTGTATGATAGAACTAGACTACAGGAGCCGTTGAGAGGCCCACAGGAGCCGTTGGAGGAAGAGGAGGAGGGGGAGGAGCGACACCCGACCGGTAAGGTTTAAAATCTAGCGCGGCTTGTGTTTCCAGAGGCCCACAGAGCCGTTGGAGGAAGTGAAGGAGGGGGAGGAGCGACACCCGACCGTAGGTTTAAAATCTAGCGCGGGGCTTGTGTTTCCAGAGGCCCACAAGGAGCCGTTGGAGGAAGTGAAGGGAGGGGAGGAGCGACACCCGACCGTAGGTTTAAAATCTAGCGCGGGGCTTGTTTTTCCAGAGGCCCACAGGAGCCGTTGGAGGAAGTGAAGGAGGGGGAGGAGCGACACCCGACCGGTAAGGTTTAAAATCTAGCGCGGGGCTTGCTTTTCCAGAGGCCCACAGAGCCGTTGGAGGAAGTGAAGGAGGGGGAGGAGCGACACCCGACCGGTAGGTTTAAAATCTAGCGCGGGGCTTGCTTTTCCAGAGGCCCACAGGAGCCGTTGGAGGAAGTGAAGGAGGGGGGAGGAGCGACACCCGACCGGTAGGTTTAAAATCTAGCGCGGGGCTTGCTTTTCCAGAGGCCCACAGGAGCCGTTGGAGGAAGTGAAGGAGGGGGAGGAGCGACACCCGACCGGTAGGTTTAAAATCTAGCGCGGGGCTTGCTTTTCCAGAGGCTTACCGAAATCCATAACGTTCCATTTGGAGAAGTAGGTTTTTTTGAGGAAGCCGCTGATTGTGGAAGAGGACCCGAGGAAGCAGCTGATTGGGTGCAACCCCGGGTTTACTATTTTACATTTCTGCCTTCTGGGAGTGAGGGATTCTGGGAGTTAGGGATTCAGTATTTAGTAGTAAAGTTTAAAGGATAAGTTTTTGTGTTTTTTTTAGTAATTTGGAGTAAGGTATGGCAGTAGAGATTGGCCCCATGGTTTGTTCAGCCTGCAACATGTGGGAGATCAGGGAGATGGTCGGTGTCCCTGGTGACTACGTTTGCAGGAAGTGTGTCCAGCTGCAGCTCCTGGCAGATCGCATTGAACGATTGGAACTGCGGCTGGATTCATACTGGAGCATCCACGATGCGGAGAAAGTCGTGGATAGCACGTACAGTGAGTTGGTCACACCGCAGGCAAAATGTAGGAGGACAAGAAGGGAACGGGTGGGCCAATAGCCAGCAAAGCAGTAGGCAGGTAGTGCAGGAGTCCCCTGCGGTCATCTCCCTCCTAAACAGGTATACCATTTTGGATACTGTTGAGGGAGATGGCTCATCCGGGGAATGCAGCAGCAGCCAGGTTCATGGCACCATGGGTGGCTCTGCAGCACATGAGGGGGGAAAAAAGAGGGAAGGGCAATAGTAATAGGGGATTCAATTGTCAGGGAATAGATAGGCGTTTCTGCGGCCGGGGGGGGCAAACGAACTCCAGGATGGTATGTTGCCTCCCTGGTGCAAAGGTCAGGGATTGTCACTGAACGGCTGCAGAACATTCTGGAGGGGAGGTGAACAGCCCGTTGTCGTGGTGCATGTTGGCACCAACGATATAGGTAAAAAAAGGGATGAGGTCCTACAAGGTGAATTTAGGGAGCTAGGAGATAAACTTAAAAGAGGACCTCAAAGGGTAATCTCCGGATTACTACCAGTACCATGGGCCAGTCAGAGTAGAAATAGGAGATAATGCAAATGAATACGTGGCTTGAATAGTGGTGCAAGGGGGAGGGATTCAAATTTTTTAGGGCACTGGGACCAGTTCTGGGGAGGTGGACCGTACAAACAGGACGGTTTGCACCTGGAATGGAATGGAACCAATGTTCTTGGGGAGTGTTTGCTAGTGCTGTCGGGGAGGATTTAAACTAATGTGGCAGGGGGATGGGTACAAGAGCAGAGAGGCAGGGTGTAAAATGAGGGTAGAAGCATTAGGTAGCAAGGTGAAAGGTAAAAGTGGGGCAGGCAGACAAAACCAGGGCTAAAATCAAAAAGGGCCACTTTTTCAGCAAAATTGTATAAGGGGTAAATGCGTTGTAAAGACAAGCCTGAAGGCTTTGTGTCTCAATGCAAGAGTATTCGTAATAAGGTGGACGAGTTGAACGTGCAGATAGATATTAATGATTATGATATAGTTGGGATCACGGAGACATGGCTCCAGGGTGACGTAGGCTGGGGAGCTGAACATCCAGGGATATTCAATATTCAGGAGGGATAGAGAGAAAGGAAAAGGAGGTGGAGTAGCGTTGCTGGTTAGAGAGGAGATTAAAGCAATGGAAAGGAAGGACATTAGCTTGGAGGATGTGGAATCGGTATGGGTAGAGCTACAAAACACTAAGGGGCAGAAAACGCTGGTGGGTGTTGTGTACAGGCCACCTAACAGTAGCAGAGAAGTTGGGGATGGTATCAAACAGGAAATTAGAAATTGCGTGCGACAAAGGCAAAACAGTTATAATGGGTGACTTCAATCTACATATAGATTGGGTTAATCAAATTGGCAGGGGTGCTGAGGAAGAGGTTTTTTTGGAATGTATGCGGGATAGTTATCTAAATCAACATGTAGAGGAACCAACGAGAGAGCAGGCTATTTTAGACTGGGTTTTGATAATGAGGAAGGGATAATTAGCCGTCTTGTTGTACGTGCCCCCTTGGGCAAGAGTGACCACAAATATGGTTGAGTTCTCCATTAGGATGGAGAGTGACATTGTTAATTCAGAAACAATGGTTCTGAACTTAAAGAAAGGTAACTTTGAGGGTATGAGACGTGAATTGGCCAAGATTGACTGGCAATTAATTCTAAAAGGGTTGACGGTGGATATACAATGGAAGACATTTAAAGACTGCATGGATGAACTACAAAAATTGTTCATCCCAGTTTGGCAAAAGAATAAATCGGGGAAGGTAGTGCATCCGTGGATAACAAGGGAATCAGGGATAGTATCAAAGCAAAGGATGATGCGTACAAAGTAGCCAGAAAAAGCAGCATACCAAGACTGGGAGAAATTCAGAGACCAGCAGAGGAGGACAAAGGGCTTAATTAGGAAAGGAAAAATAGATTATGAAAGAAAACTGGCAGGGAACATAAAAACTGACTGCAAAAGTTTTTATAGATATGTGAAGAGAAAGAGGTTAGTTAAAACAAATGTAGGTCCCTTGCAGTCAGAAACAGGTGAGTTGATCATGGGGAACAAGGATATGGCGGACCAATTGAATAACTACTTTGGTTCCGTCTTCACTAAGGAAGACATAAATAATCTGCCTGAAATAGCAGGGGACTGTGGGTCAAAGGAGGAATTGAGTGAAATCCAGTCAGTCGGGAAGTGGTGTTGGGTAAATTGAATAGATTAAAGGCCGATAAATCCCCAGGGCCAGATAGGCTGCATCCCAGAGTACTTAAGGAAGTAGCTCAGGAAATAGTGGATGCATTAGTGATAATCTTTCAAAACTCTTTAGATTCTGGAGTAGTTCCTGAGGATTGGCGGGTAGCAAATGTAACCCCTCTTTTTAAGAAGGGAGGGAGAGAGAAAACGGGGAATTACAGACAGTTAGTCTAACATCGGTAGTGGGGAAACTGCTAGAGTCAGTTATTAAAGATGGATAGCAGCATTTTGGCTGTTGAGTAGAGCAACTACTCGTGGATAAAAACTGTTTTTATGACTGTCTGTGGCAGCTTTGACAATCTGGAGTCGCCTTCCAGAAGGAAGTGATTCAAAGAGTTTGTGGCCAGGGTGAGAGGGGTCAGAGATGATCTTGCCCACTCGCTTCCTGGCCCTTGCAGGGTACAGTTCATCAACAGAGGGAAGGTTGCAGCCAATAATCTTCTCTGCTGATCAGACGATTTGCTGCAGCCTCCAGGTGTCGTGCTTGGTGGCTGAGTCAAACCAGACCATGATGGAGAAGGCGAGAACAGACTCTACGATGGCCGTGTAGAATTGGACCATCATTGCCTGGGCAGATTGTGTTTCCTCAGCTGCCGCAGGAAGTACATCCTCTGTTGTGCCTTTTTTACTGTGGAGTCGATGGTAGCCCCCCACTTAAGGTCCTTCAGTATTGATGTGGATAGATCAGTATTGATGTGGATAGAGAACTGGCTGGCAAACAGGAAGCAAAGAGTAGGAGTAAACGGGTCCTTTTCACAATGGCAGGCAGTAACTAGTGGGGTACCGCAGGGCTCAGTGCTGGGACCCCAGCTATTTACAATATATATTAATGATCTGGATGAGGGAATTGAAGGCAATATCTCCAAGTTTGCGGATGACACTAAGCTGGGGGGCAGTGTTCGCTGTGAGGAGGATGCTAGGAGACTGCAAGGTGACTTGGATAGGCTGGGTGAGTGGGCAAATGTTTGGCAGATGCAGTATAATGTGGATAAATGTGAGGTTATCCACTTTGGTGGCAAAAACAGAAAGCAGACTATTATTTAAATGGTGGCCGATTAGGAAAAGGGGAGATGCAGCGAGACCTGGGTGTCATGGTACACCAGTCATTGAAAGTAGGCATGCAGGTGCAGCAGGCAGTGAAAAAAGCGAATGGTATGTTAGCTTTCATAGCAAAAGGATTTGAGTACAGGAGCAGGGAGGTTCTACTTCAGTTGTACAGGGTCTTGGTGAGACCACACCTGGAGTATTGCGTGCAGTTTTGGTCTCCAAAATCTGAGGAAGGACATTATTGCCATAGAGGGAGTGCAGAGAAGGTTCACCAGACTGATTCCTGGATGTCAGGACTGTCTTATGAAGAAAGACTGGATAGACTCGGTTTATACTCTCTGGAATTTAGGAGATTAAGAGGGGATCTTATAGAAACTTACAAAATTCTTAAGGGGTTGGACAGGCTAGATGCAGGAAGATTGTTCCCGATGTTGGGGAAGTCCAGGACAAGGGGTCACAGCTTAAGGATAAGGGGGAAATCCTTTAAGACCGAGATGAGAAAGACTTTCTTCACACAGAGAGTGGTGAGTCTCTGGAACTCTCTGCCACAGAGGGTAGTTGAGGCCAGTTCATTGGCTATATTTAAGAGTGAGTTGGATGTGGCCCTTGTGGCTAAGGGGATCAGAGGGTATGGAGAGAAGGCAGGTACGGGATATGAGTTGGATGATCAGCCATGATCATATTGAATGGCGGTGCAGGCTCGAAGGGCTGAATGGCCTACTCCTGCACCTAATTTCTATGTTTCTATGTTTCTATGTTTCTATGTTTCTATGATAGAACTAGTGTACGGGTGATCGTTGGTCTGCACAGATCTGGTGAGCCTGAGGGACTGTTTCCACACAGTATCTCTGAAAAAAAACTAAAGGTTTGGTTATGGCCATCACTGGAACTTAGAAACCAGGCAGCAAAGACATATCTATCACCTGGGAGCATACTCGCAGAGATTCGCCATCCACAGTGGCTTGCAAAACTATTCATACCCCTTGAACTTTTCCACATTTTGTCACGTTACAACCACAAACGTAAATGTATTTTATTGGGATTTTATGTGATAGACCAACACAAAGTGGTGCATAATTATGAAGTGGAAGGAAAATGATACATGGTTTCCAGATTTTATTACAAATAAAAAACTGAAAAGTGTGGCGTGCAAAAGTATTCAGCCCCCCTGAGTCAATACTTTGTAGAACCACCTTTCGCTGCAATTACAGCTTCAAGTCTTTTGGGGTATGTCTCTACCAGCTTTGCACATCTAGAGACTGAAATTTTTGCCCATTCTTCTTTGCAAATAGCTCAAGCTCAGTCAGATTGGATGGAGAGCGTCTGTGAACAGCAATTTTCAAGCCATGCCAGAGATTCTCAATTGGATTTAGGTCTGGACATTGACTGGGCCATTCTAACACATGAATATGCTTTGATCTAAACCATTCCATTGTAGTTCTGGTTGTATGTTTGGGGTCGTTGTCCTGCTGGAAGGTGAACCTCCACCCCAGCCTCAAGTCTTTTGCAGACTCTAACAGGTTTTCTTCCAAGGATGCCCTGTATTTGGCTCCATTCATCTTCCCATTAACTTTGACCAGCTTCCCTGTCCCTGCTGAAGAAAAGCAACCCCACAGCATGATGCTGCCACCACCATGTTTCACAGTGGGGATGGTGTGTTCAGGGTGATGTGCAGTGTTAGTTTTCCGCCACACATAGCATTTTGCATTTAGGCCAAAAACTTCAATTTTGGTCTCATCAGGCCAGAGCACCTTCCTCCACATGTTTGCTGTTTTATGGCTTTGTTTCAACAATGGCTTTCTTCTTGCCACTCTTCCATAAAGGCCCGATTTGTGGAGTGCACGACTATTAGTTGTCCTGTGGACAGATTCTCCCACCTGAACTGTGGATCTCTGCAGCTCATCCAGAGTTATTATGGGCCTCTTGACTGCTTCTCTGTGTCAATGCTCTCCTTGCCCGGTCTGTCAGTTTAGGTGGACGGCCATGTCTTGGTAGGTTTGCAGTTGTGCCATACTCTTTCCATTTTCAGATGATGGATTGAACAGTGCTCCGTGAGATGTTTAAACCTTGAGATTTTTTTATAACCTAACCCTGCTTTAAACTTCTCCACAACTTTATCCCTGACCTGTCTGGTGTGTTCCTTGGGCTTCGTGATGCTGTTTGTTCACTAATGTTCTCTAACAAACCTCTGAGGCCTTCACAGAACAGCTGTATTTATACTGAGATTAGATTACACACAAGTGGACTCTAATTACTAATTAGGTGACTTCTGAAGGCAATTGGTTGCACTGGATTTTATTTAGGGGTATCAGAGTAAAGGGGGCTGAATACTTTTGCACGCCACACTTTTCAGTTTTTTATTTGTAAAGAAGTTTGGAAACCATGTATCATTTTCCTTCCACTTCACAATTATGCCCTATCACATAAAATCCCAACAAAATACATTTACATTTGTGGTTGTAACGTGACAAAATGTGGAAAAGTTCAAGGGGTATGAATACTCACATCTCAACAGGACCTCTAATTACAGATGAATATGTAAGGTCAGATTTCCCAAGACTGCCATCAATGTTTATCTCACGGGAGAGATCCATACTCTATGAACTGTTCTCTCCTTGAAGATTAGAGGGACTTGGATTTCACTCTCTTAACGCAGATTTTACTAGTCCTTTTGCAGATCTCTGTCGTGATTCACAACTCATAGTCATACAGGGTGGAAGCAGGCCCTTTGGCCCAACTTGCCTATGCCGATCAACATGCCCCATCTCAGACAGTAGGATTTGCCAGTGTTGCTGCATCTCAGGAGCTATTGAGTGCAGGTCAAGGCCACTAGGGGCGGCGCAATGAAGGCGCATCTGCTTACAGTCTGTCAGTTTTTTCCCATCTTTTTTAAATTTTAGTTTGTCTAAACAGTTTTGTTTTGGGGATTCTTTGGCTTTTCTGTGTGGGGGATGGGGGTAGGGTATGGGGGAAGCTGCTTCCCAGTCGCTTCCTGGCGAGGATGCAACTATTTCTCCAAGTCGTGTCTTCGCCCCCCTCCTCGCGGCCTACCACTGGATCGGAGCGGCCTTTCCTACCGGAGACCGGGGACTGGACGAGAGCTTCGGCAGCGGCGGTGCGGCGCTGGATTCACCGTGGAGCGGGCGATGCCTACCTGGATCGCCGTTTGAAGCTCCGGAGCGATGGGCCTGCTGCTCCAACATCGCAGGGCTGTGTTCATGGAGCTCCCAGTGCGGGAGGCACTGGCTGACGACGCAGAGTCCTGGGGCCCTTTGCCGAGGGATGCCAGCATTGAATTTTCGCCCAGCACGGCCTGGGGACGTCGGGAGCTGCGGACTCCAGTGGGAAGCGGCCGATTTGGAGGTCCAAGCCGCTGAGGCTGACCCCCCGTTCCGACGTCGGAGTTCCAACATCCCGGCGAGTGGGCCTGAGCGGCGGGCTGCCCGTAGCGGCACCTCCGGAGGGCTCCGGAGGTTCCGACCATGGATGAACATCAGAGGAAGATGACTGACTTTGGTGCCTTCCCTCACAGAGGGAAACCTTTGATTCTGCTGTGTGGGGATGTTTTATGTTGAACTCTATCGTGTGTTGTGTGCTTTATTTTATTATTGTCTGTATGGTGATCATATTTCACTGTGCCAACTGGCACATGTGACAAATAAATGTATCTTGTAGGTGGGACTAGTGCAGATGGGGCATTTTGGTCGCATGGATAAGTTGGGCCGAAGGGCCTATTTCCCTGTTGTATGACTATGACTCCCCCAAAGGTTGTTTGACCCATAGCTCAATAGAAAGCCTTTCAACTCACAGGTGATTCTGGCAGATGTTACTGATGATGGAGGCCACATTTCTGAAAAGCATGCATGATGTGAACAATCAGGTAGATTAAACCCTTGGGCATTTTCCGGACAACATGTTCTGCTCATTTCCCTGCGTTTTGACATCAATGTGCCGTTCTATCACAGCTGCTGCTGGAGGATCATTGTAATACAGACTTGGAATCCAAGGGTAGTGTACTATGAAGAATAGTAACAAGGAGGTTTTCTTGTGATAATAAGGAAATAGAATACATCTTAATGTGGCCAAACAAGGTTAATGTAAGTGGAGAAAAGGTCAGCATGGACATGCTGGACTGCAAAATCTCACTCTTTTGCTGTACAACTCTGCAACTTTAATACCATAGGTCCATAAGCCAAAAACTACAGATGCAAGAAACCCAAGGCAAAAATAAAAAATAAATCCATTGTTCCAGTTTCTATCTGGTGCATGTTGACTGATAAACACTCTTGGCATGCAGGAAATGGGGATATTGATCTAGAGATGTGTTCAAGTCCTACCAAAGCTATTGAGTGCATTTTAGTTCAAATTATTATTGGAATTAGAACTGGTTGTATCAGTATTGGAGATCATCAAACAAGAGAATTAGGCTTATTAATCACGGTCTTATTAATAGTAAGATTAAACGAGAACTTACCAGTTTGAAGTTTGATCTTTATTTTATGAGGAGTCGAGTTGAGGGACTACGTGAATAGAAGGCCGTACAGCCGTTGGTGCGTCAATCTTCAAAGCAGCGGAATGAATTCACAGCTAACAATGACTGAAGTATAATGGTAAGATGATAAAACTAGAACTACCAGATGAGATCTATGAGGGTGGGAGCGGAGGGCACGTAGTCCCTCAACTCGACTCCTCATAAAATAAAGATCAAACTTCAAACTGGTAAGTTCTCGTTTAATCTTACTATTTTACTTCGGAGTCACGTGAGTGACTACGTGAAGACTTCAAAGCACTGTGAATTCACGCCGCAGATTCAAATCCGACGTTCACACTGGCTGGATTGACTCAAATGTCGTTAACAATCAATCATGCATCAGTAACAACATTTGTTAAATGAATAACAGTTTATTTACAAACAAATCATAACAAACACCTCTAACTCAGGGGGAAAGTGTAACAGTACTCAAAACAGAATCAGCAAACACCCCGAGCCTTGAAATCGGCTTGTGATAAAACCTCTGAAAAGTTAGCTCACTGGACCATCCTGCGGCCGCGAGGATATGGTCTATTGGCACGTCCATCGCCCTTGCCGCAGAAGTTGATGCCGCCCTGGTGGAATGAGATTTGAATTTATCAGTATCAATTCCAGCACTTGCCAGGACCTGCTTTAGCCACCTTGAAATTGTTTGCACCGACACCTTACTGTGTGGTTTTTGTGACTAATAAACAAAGCCGACTCTGTTCCTCTCAGAGGTTTAGTAATCTCAATGTAACGAGATTAATGTGAGACTACACACAAGCTATCATCTGCGGGGTATGCTGAAAACACAATCTTACATCCTGTCATGCCTCTTCTATTATGTTTAAGCAAATCATAGTCATAAAATATAATGGCATCTGCCGACACATGCATTCTATCTAGCCGTAGCTTTTGCAACATTTGTACACGTTGAGCTGAAACCAACGCCATAAGCATGACCACCTTAATAGTTAATTTGGCTATAGATAGGCTTGTAACCGGAGCCCACTGGCGAAGAACCATAAGAACCTCACTCACATTCCAAATACCGGCATACGTGGGTTTACGAGGATTAGAATTGAAAACTCCATTCATGAATCGTGAAACTAATGGATGTGTCCCTACTGTATGTAATTCTGCATTCATAGGTAAATAAGAAGACAGAGCACTTCTGGCTGAATTGATCGCACTGTAACTTAATTTTTGGTCGAAATAAAGAGTTGACAAAAGCTCCAATACGTCCGTGATCCCTGCAGTGTGATACACAATATTCTGCTGTGGGCAGAATTGCTCCCACTTCCTTATATAGGTGATATATTGCTGCTGTGTACTATCCCTGCAGGCCGACGTGAGAACATCCGCAGGCCGATGAGACAGTCCTCTCCCCAGGTATGGCCTCCTTTAAAATCTGCAAATTAACAGATCAATACGATCATGTAAAGGATGTTGATCCCCAGTGACTGGATTTACCAGTAGATTTTTATTCTTGGGAATAATCATGTAAGGCTCCTTAGCCATTTGTAATACAACGGGAAACCATGCTTGTGTAGGCCAATCTGGCACTACCAATACCCCTGAAGTGGAGTCCTTCTTGATCCTTTGCAAACATCTGCTGATGAGACAGAATGGAGGAAATACATACACAAACATTCCTCCCCAATGCAGCGAAAACGCATCCACTGCTACTGCCCCAGCATCTGGTTCCCATGAAACATATCTAGGTAACTGATTAATCGAGATGCAAACAAGTCAATATCTGGCAATCCATACTGAACAATCATTTGGTTAAATACATCCTGATTTAACATCCATTCAATGTTGTCATTAAACTGACGTGACCTAGTGTCAGCTACGGTGTTGAATCTTCCTGGCAAATAAAGTGCTGAAAGCCAGATATTTTGGTCAATACACCAGCTCCAAATCTGGTTAGCCAGTCTATCACAAGACTGTGACTTAACTCCACCCATGTGGTTTACATATGCCACTGCTGTGGTGTTGTCAGTCTGAACCTGCACATGCAAGTCTCTCCTTGTAGAACAATAAGCTTTGAGCCCATACCAGGTGCCCAACAACTCTAAATAATTAATCCCTCTTAATTGAAGAAGCAATGTCTCATCCACATTCCATCTGCCTCCACAACTAGAAGACATATCTGTTGCACCCCAACCCAGTGCACTTACATCAGTCTGTAATATCAGTGACGGTGGTTCCACCAAAACCTTCCTAAAACATTTTTGAAACATGTACTATCCACCATTGTATGTCAGCAATCGCCCCAGCTGACAACTGCATAGGCCTATCAAAATGTCCCCTTTGTATTCTCAGTGCCTGTTCCTTTGATCATTGTAATTGTTTATAATGCAGAGGACCATACTGCACAGTTGGAAATGCTGCAACAAACTTCCCAATTAACCTGGCTACTTGTCTAATCGAAGGCCATTGTTCTCCAACGAGATTAACACAGTCCTCAATTAACTGATTCAATTTATCCCTGGGCAAAGTTACCAACATGTGATTGGAATTAATGGTAAATCCCAGATAATCAATAATTTGGACTGGTGATAATTTAGATTTATCTGGGTGAATAACAAATCCCATTTGTTCAAAAGTGATTTTAACAACTGAAACTGATGATTGAGTTTCAGCATGAGTCTTTCCAACAATCAGAATATCATCTAAGTAGGCCATTACCACATGCCCCTGAGCTCTAAGTAATGCTAACACAGGTTTTACCAATTTAGTAAATAACCTAGGATCTGAAGTTAATCCATTCGGCAATGCCCTGAATTGCCAGAGTTGAGTCATCCAAATAAATTTCAAATATCTTCTATCATCATCATGAATAGACACTGAGTAATACGCATCCTTTAAATCAATAATTGCCATATAACACCCTTTGGACACTAGATGTTTGGCCGTGGTAAAGGTTTCCATTTTGAAATGCCTATAACAAACAAACTTGTTCAAACTCGATAAATCCAGAATAATTCTATACCCCCCAGTCTTTTTAGATCTGGGAAATATATTTGACACAACTTGTTGACTTTGATAGACAGAAGGCTCAATTACCCCTTTCTTATGTAACGACTGAATCTCTGCTTGTATAAGCACATTTTCCTCATCTGAAAAAATAAGTTTGCGACTAGGAAAATGTTGATTAGGTAGACTGTCCTTAGAGTAAAATTCAATTTTCACCCCTTCAATTCTACTAAGTATGAACAAATCTGATGTCAACTGCTGCCATTGTTTGAGAAACAATTTTAACCTTCCCCCAATTTGAACAGGAACATCAGTTAATTCATCGTCTGTCGATGTTATATTCCTTACCTGCATCTTTCCTTGCGGACCTTGTTGTCCTCGACCTCTTGTAGAGAAAGGCACCTTCCCCTTCATGCTGGCAGCCTGCCAGTTCCGAAATTGAAAACCTGAACGGCTCGTTCCTTCTCCTGCATTCACATTAGTGCCTTTCCAATACGGATAAAAACCTTTTGCCTTGCTTGCCAGCCGGCTTAATGAGGGCCATAGTTTTAACATCGTCATGACATTCTTTGACCTTTTTTGCAAGGTTACCTCCAAACAACAGATTTTGTGGTGGTACACTGGTCGGTTTGCACAAACTCGCCAAATTCAGATTAAGCACTGGCCTAATAGCGGCCCTCCTGATATTATTGATTTCAAAAAATTATTGCATTACAAAGGAATCCCAGTCCGTCCTGGTGTGCTTCAACCATATTGCTTGGATCAATAACTTTCACCACAGCTGTAATACCTGCTGACAATAGTTTAAGCACTTTTTGAAACTTCATCTCCTGGGCCCTAGCAGGCATACCCATCTGTGACCAAATTTGGTGATTAACCACCGGTACCTTCAGGAGATCACAATTAACAGGAGTTTTATAGTTTTTTGCTGCTTCATCCATAGCTAGCTCCTGTAACTGGTGGGAGAGCATATACTGAATGGCATCAGCCAATTCCCCATCAATCGCCTCTCCTGCCTCTCTAGGCTGAGCAAACTTCCCAGCAATGTTCGGAATTACCTCCAACCGAACTTCTTTACTGCTCTCCCCCAGCATAGAATCAGTGTCAGCAAACTGCACTGATGGAACATCCTCCTCACAGGCAGGATAGTTCTGCAGCCCTGGAAACAGGTGCTGCTAACACAAGCTCTCCATCAGCCTGGCTTGGGCACCACTCCTCCTCACGGAGCTGGTCCCTGTCGAGCATTCTTTGTAATAAAATCTCGACCTGGGAGAGCCGTGAGCAAACGGACTCTCCTATGGAGGGTATAACCTCCATGCCCGAATCATCTACGGGCCTGACAGACTTGCCAGTGGCCTTCCGCCCTACTGGCAAGCCTCCACTGCCCCCAGGCAGTGGGTCCGCAACCACTGGCTGTGTAGCCAGCACCGGACCAGGTGTACCAGACGGGCCTCCATCCCCAACACTCTCCTGGTCACTTTCCTTTCTACCTCCGTAGCGCCTCGCCGACACCTTCTTCACTTTCTGCAACATATCTCCAAGAACTCCAAACCGTCGCAGAAAATGACCTGTGGTAAAAAGTTTTAAAAACCTTACCTCCGTTTTTAAACTTACCACTTGGAAGAGCGCTGCTGCTCCAACCGGCCGACTGCACCAACGTCTGACGTCATGACGCACCAATGGCTGTACGGGCTTCTATTCACGTAGTCACTCACGTGACTCCGAAGTAAAATGTCTTTCAGGGAAACACTTGATCGGCCAAGTGGCTTCCTTCTAGTTTTGTTCAGTTTTGAGATACAGCACAGAAACAGGCCCTTCGGCCCACTGAGACCACACCAACCAGCGATCCCCGCACATGAACACTATCCTACACACACTAGGGACAATTGACATTGATACCAAGTCAAATAACCTACAAATCTGTATGTCTTTGGAGTGTGGGAGGAAACCGAAGGTCTTGGAGAAAACCCACGCAAGTCACAGGGAGAATATACAAACTTCCTACAGACAGCACCGTCCGTACAGTCAGGATCGCCAAAGTCAAATCTACCGCTGCGCCACCGTGCCGCACGTGGCGTGGTTTTCTGAACTAGTCGTGACATGTTTTTGTTACATTGTTGCACCAGCCACTGTTGTTGGTTTGGTGTTGACTACCTTCAATAAAGGATGCTTTGTTGTTGGTTCTGTCTTTGTTACCTGCCATAGTGAACAGAGCCTGTGAACAAAATGCTGCATTATTTTAGAATGATTTATTCTTCATTTAATATCCAGTGTGGTATCACAAAGGATAAATATCTATTGCAAAATGTCCCAGACCCATTTTTTGCATGCTTCAACGTGGCCAAACGTGGAAAATGCAGGTTTAACTGCCGAGACTCGCACATGAACATTTCCATTCAGGCGATATCATTGAAGTCGGTCTTTGCATCCATTAAATATTGAAGATTCCTTTTCTTTGCAAATTTTACATCACGTTAAAGTAACATTTGAACGCATCAAATCAGTTCAAAAGACATTAACTGATTAATATTTTGAAAGAATTTGAAAGCTTAAATTGTAGTCATAATTCTCCATTTTCAAATGGGAAATTACTTACAATCACATAGTAAATGTTCCAAAGCAGTTACTTAGACTTGAAGTGATTGGTAATAGGTGTTTCAGATACCCCCCATGCAACTGCATCCATTGCCAGTAATTGCATTTGAACTTCTTTTCCAGTGCTCTTCATTTGGCAAAACTCCACAGCTGGTAATGGAAGACACTGTGAGAAATATATCAAATTCCCTGTTAAGAACAATTTAACGAAATTATGTTTCCCAAAGTATCGTTTCAGGAAATTAGCATGACAAATTGTCATCCTGCAAATTAGTTAATTAATATAGTTAGGAGAATTTAATGCTCTCTGTGTGGTGATATTTTATTCACATTTTTCATAATGCTTATCACCTAACCTTTACTTGGAGGAGGCAAGGGGGGAAACTGAGACAAATTTCATTGAGAATGTTTGTTGATTATCTGCCTTTTTAAAACAACAATTAAAAAAACTGAAAACCCATTGACCTAGAAATCATATAACATAGTATATTGTTTACTGTGCAAGGGAATGGACTGCTGCAGAAACTGATTGCAGAACATGATTGGATAAGACTTAAAATATAAATCTCAAAGTTTTTGATTTTGGTTCCAAATCCTTGAACTAGTTCACACATACACTGGACGTGAATAACTGTGCCCAAAGATGTACAGAACATACTTTCTGTGAAATTTATTCAAACGTATACCCTGGGGATGGCATAGACCACTCATACAGATGCAGGCCTATACAAAGAATGTGATGCTTGCTTGAGTGAAACTAAAGGGGACCTATCTGAACACATAGTGTGTAGGATACGGAGGTGAGATAACATAGATTCCGTGTGCGGGTGATTGATGGTTGGGGTGGACTCGATGTACCAACGGTCTGTTTCCATGCTGTACCTCTACACTTTAATATACAGATCATAGAATTTAGTAGGGAATTTGGGACGTGCTTTAAGTTAACAAAACCATTTTCTGGTTGAGACTTTTTAACTTCATGTCCCAAACCCCTCTGTGACTCTGCACTAACCGCGTTCCTCCCCCAGCTTCCCAAATACGTCTGAATGTGATCACGAACTCTACCCCCCTCGTAATCGATTGTGACGCCCAATCCAGCACCCACTCACATCTTGGCATCTTAATCCCTTCCTTTCTTTCCCCACCTCTACCCAGTTGGACCAAAGGTTGCTGTTTCCACTCTCTCTCCTACACTGGAACAAGCAGATCCAAGACTCTAGACTAGCTTAGTCATACAAAGTTTGTTCTGTGGTCTTGAATGATAATAGGATTTTGAGCAGTAATTAGTGATGAATTGCAATGGGGCTGGATTTTGGAGCTTTTTGAATTATTTTACAAGTCATTTTTCAATTCCATTCTTGAAGTAAAACAATAACATTCAGAACTGTATTTTCTTAGAAAGTAGAGAAAATTAACCTCGATAGTCCATATGCCATTGGCAGCATTGTGTGCTATAACAGGAAGGCACAGATGAATTTGACACAGGTTCTCATTGTGTTCATTTGGTGTCACAGAGTTTATTTGTCTTGGATTCCCCCTGCCAAAACCTTTAATTGACATCATGCTGAAGTCTGCAGTGACACTGGAGATAGTGGGAGCATTTTCCAACTTCCTTTCAGCAGCACAAGGTCAGTCAGAGTATTAGGAGGGCAGCTCAGGGTCAGGACAATGCAGTAGAAGTGCAGGGGGTGTAGTTGGGTTAGCATATTGTTCTGGAGATGAGGGTCTTTTTCAAAACTGATCCATCTTCATTCCTGTAATTAGGCTCCCCCTCTCCTCTTTAAAGTGTTGCTATGTAACACATTGGCAACTGCAAGCTAATTTTTTGGTGCACTCATTTAAGTGGCATTTGTATTGTTCTCAGCTGTGTAATTGGTAATCATGTGGGGCAATAAAACCGCTTGGGTATTTAACAAGCTGTACGGATATTGAATAGGATGTATTTTGTAGTTTGTCGTCTGTGTGTTGGAGGCTGCTGCTTTCACCCTCACATGAACCAGGATTTATTATGGAAAAACACTAGCACCTCAGTTCTCTTTCAACCTCTCAGTGAGAGCAAACAAGAGATACAAACCAGAGGGGTTGAAGAAATCAAAACAAAGCAAGTTTAATGCTCCATTAAATATTGTCCCTGGTCCCTTTGTCTACAGATTAGTGAAAAGCTGAAAGCAAAAATGAAAGGGGGTTGAAGGTAAAAAAAAGGGAAGCACCGTTAATATTAAGTTGTAAATCCTACAAAACATTAACTTCATTGCTTGCAAATTAATGTCTGCACTTTTCAGGGAAGGGGATTCCACTCTGTCATCAGTCATGAAAATTCAGCAGGAAATGCCGGGCATGGTCAGATCAGCAGAACAGAACCCCACGGATGGCAAACGGTTTTTACAGCAGAGCGCTTTTCAAAGAGAAGCATCGCTATAATTGATCTTTTGTTCTTACACATTAAGGTAATCGTCGCATAGAGGGAAAAAGTAGCACTGTGTAGGCTGATGACAGCCAGAGCATTTTGTTAAAATAGTTGGGCTTGATGCCCTTTTAACCTCATCCTTTTTTTTCCCCCTGTGAGATCTATTTAAAAGAAACGCCAAACTTATTTTGATTTTGTATAAATGTGACAGAAAAAGTCCAAATAAGCATAAAATGACAGAAGAGTTTATTAATGCAATGTATAGCATGTGCTTATATCCAAAGATCACTAGACCAAGTGGAGGTGTTAGGCGAAGTGATCGCCAAGCCTACGCTTGGGTTTATATTACTCAGTTTATAATACTCAGTTATACATTATTTCTTCAAAATTTCTGAAAGCACATTGAGAATAGTACTACACTCTTGACATTAGGCACAGAAATAGACCACCACTGAATCACAAGTGCGAAGATTTGTATAAACACACTGGAAAATGAGGTTCTATAATCATATGTAAAGTATCGGAATGAAATTAGGCCTTGGAACTCTTCTTTGTGTTGTTGGTAGGGTTTAAAAAACCCACTGATAGTGGATCTCAGACTACGCTACCAAGAGTTGGGAGCGTATGTGACGATATGAGTGTGCAGCATACAAGGTGAGTCCGAACAGCCTGTTCCTGGTTGCTCTCGAGAAAGTGACGGTGAGCTGTCATCCTGAACCATTGCAATCCCCTCCTAAAAACACTCCCACAATAGTGTTGCTTGAAGTTGCCATATTCAGTGACAATGAGAAAATGGCAATCCTTTGGAAGGGTCCCAACCCAAACCATCACCTAATCACGTTCTCCAGAGATGCTGCCTGACCTGCTGAGTTATTCCAGCACTTTGAGTCCTTTAATGTGAAAAGGGCAATCCATCTCTTTGTCACACTCATGGTTGGTGATGTTGCCATGCACCTGTGGACTGTTGATTTGTGTTGGAACTGGTTGGTGTTGAAGGTTACAGTGGTTGACTTTGGGGTCATGATTTTGAATCCTGAATGCTGAATCTGTGGAGAAGTGATGATGATGCGAGCTAGGGATTATGTCAGCAGTAATAGTAATTCGAAACAAATGTAAACAAAGCGTGGGATCTTTATTGTTTACCTCTTCTGTTATAAACAGCCCATGTACAGTCATTGCTGGTGCTAGAAGCTAAGGCAAACCTGTCTTCCAGATAGGTGCTTCAAGCAAGGAAAAGGTGTTGTAATTTCCAATGACCCAAAACAACTGGTAGGGCTACATCTTGTTTGTTATCACTCAGTATGTTTACACTGGGCTTCGGACTTAAAATCGCATACACTTCCTGCCCAAATATTGGCACTTCCTGCCCAAATAGTGGTCTGAGCAGCTGGTTAAAAAAAAACTTAATTCGGAAATGAAGTTCCTTCTGTAAACTGTACTGCGACTGAAATCTATCTATCTTGCATATGGCGTGCACAGCCTAAAGTTGTAGATCAAGGGGAGACATCCAGGCCAGGACAGCATCAGTTACTGGTTGAATGGCTTTGATGGCCCCAGGGAAAAGCCTCAGTGGGCAGTCATTCACGATGTCTGTGATGGTCTGGTCTGGATGTCACAAGCAGGGCTGTCTGGCATCCCCCACTTATGCAGGTTGTTCTTGCATGGAGGGTGCGGATTCTGTTCAGGGTTAGCCATTGCATGCGATGGAGGTCAAAACCTGGTGGTTTCACTGTGGGGTCTGTGATGACCTTTCCGTTGTTGATGTTGGCATCTTTTCAGGCTCTGCGCCACTCAGTCTTGGAGTCAGTCTTCCAGGGATTTAACGAAAGACCAGAAGGGTTTGCGGGACTTCAGGCGCAAATTGGGCAGATTGTTCAAGCCAGCATGGATGGGAATGTCAGGGTTAGCCTCGATGGTGCACCAATCTTTCAACATCCTCTCCCTTCTGCATATACTGGGAGTTGCGATATGAGAGGGGACAGGGAACCACTGCAAAGGTGTTGACTTAAGTGACCCTGTGACGACACGCATTGCAGAGTTAAGGACAATGTCAACTCGTTTGGTGTGGCAGCAAAACTCGGCTGTTGAGTAGACTAGGGCTAAGCTTGCGGTATGGTGGATGTATGCATTGGATCACCAGCTGTTGCCTGCAAGTTTCCTGATGATGTTGACCCTTGCTTTCAGTTTATCAGCCACCCTCTTCAGCTGTTCACGATAGGTGAGGGTGCGATCCAGGGTGACTTCGAGATACTTGGGGAATTCTTCATTCTTCACCGGGTTACCACAAAAGGACACTCGGTACTTTGCATTAGTGAGCCGATTGCTGAGGTGAAAGGTAGTGGCAGTTGTCTTAGATGGGTTCGGGCGAAGTCGCCAGAAGGTGAAGTACTCCTCCAGCCCCTTCAAGTCTTGGGTTAGTACTCTGCTGATATCGTCAAGGGCATCTCCCTGGTAGGCAAGAGACTGAAATCAATGAATATGATTTGCATTCTGGTTCTGAGGAGCAATGAACAGCATGTAATGTTTTACCTGGTAAGGCAGTGTGGAAGAAAATCGCACCTGTATGGAAGTAAAACTGACAGCTAATTCTGCAGTGGTACAGATAAGTGTGCTACTTACAATCCAATAGCATGAAAAATAGATGTAATTAAAATTTCTTTCTCAAATGTTTTGGTTTCTTTTGAAATGTTGTGCATACTTTCAAAGTTGCTTGAAAGGATGGTCTGAATTGTTAATTACATGTTCTGCAGACGATTAGGGTTTGCAAACAGATAATTCATGTTATTATTTTATTCCCTTAGGCCCTATTAACAATCACCAGATTAACTCAACTTGCACTGTTGAAAGAATTTATATCCTGACTGCTGAATGTTCATCATCTGTGACATCATGTAGCATCAGGGGGGAAAAATATCACAGACGGCCACAAAATAACATGTAAATTAATAACTTATTAAATAAAAATATGAAGATATTTTCAGGCAGTCCTCTTCCATCTCAACCATATCACTGCATTTTTCCCTTTACGTTCTGATATTAAGTCCTCTTTATACTCAGACAACAAGGATGCATCTGATAAATGTCATCTGAAAATGACAGCTCTTAACCGTGAACAAAATTAGAATAACACATTTCTCTGCTTTAGTCTTGTTTTCAAAATCTTCCTTTCCTGTGAAAATCCTAACAATATTTTATTTGGTGAGTATAATCTACATTCCATGTAGATATATTCTTTTTTTCAAAACATTTGAATTGTATACTGCAGATTATGGTACACTTTATTTATTGGGCTGAGAAGATATATTGAAAAAAGCAGTTCCCTCTCCTAATCTAACTCTTCAGTACACAAAGCCTCTGTATCTGTGCTGGTAGTTACAAAATTTAGATCAAATTACATGGCATCCTTATCTGCCTGTTTTTGCTGTCTGAACATCACAGGGGCAGGCTAGACTATTTACCAACCTGATGTAAAGAAGGCAACATGGTAGGATTGGGATGAGTGAAGTTGGGAAAACACAAGAAGACTGGAGGCCTGTGACTCGTCGTGCACTTCAGGGATTTGTGCTGGTCACAATGCTGTTTGAGGTTAATATCAATGATTTTGATGAGAATGTACAAGGCATGATTAGTGAGTTTGTAGATGATACTAAAGTGGTAATGTAGATAGTGAAGATGGTTGTCAAACATTACAGCTGGATCTTGATCAGTTGGGCCAGTGGGCTCATGAGTAATGAATGGCATTCAATGCAGGTGAGTGGTGTTATGATGTGTTGCATTTTGCAAAGTTAAACCAGAGCAGGTTCTTCACAGTGAATGGACAGGCTCGGGGGAGTATTGTAGAGCTAAGGGACCGAGAAGTGCAGGTATTTTGTTCCTTGAGAGTGGCATCGCAGGGAGATAGGGTAGTCTAGAAGGCTTTCGACCTGTTGGTCTTTATCATGCAGTGTATCGAGTATAGAAGTTTGGATATTGTTTTATAGTTATGCAAGATGTTGGCGAAGCCACATTTGTAGTATTGTGTTTAGTTTTGGTCACCCTCCTGTAGGAAAGATGGAAGGAATGCCGAGATTTACTAAGATGTTAGCAGGATTTGATGGCATGTGGTAAGGCAGGCATTATTCCTGAGAGCACACTTTATCCTTTGGAGTGCATGAGGGTGAGGGGTGATCTTAGAGGTGTATAATTAACAAGGCCAATAGGTACGGTAGATGCGTCGAGTCTTTTACCCAGACTGCATTCTCCATTCAGGTTTTTGAGTCTGTCCCTTGGTCTCCCACATTTGCAGATGAGGTGAAATAGTTTTCAGGAACAATTTATTTGCTTTTTACCCTTGGTCTCAATGCTTAGATTAGATTGGTACTTGGTACCTGATCCATCAGATTATTGATTTATATTGCAGCATTAGATGAGACATACAGGATACGAATGGATATCCATGTCATCAGTTTTCTTTGTTCTCTTCATCTGTTCTTTGGCATGTCTCTAGCATGATGTTTCCATTTTGGGGTGTTTGATTTTGACATTATTGTATCAGCAACTCTTAACATGAATAATGCCACCAGTGCTGTTCCTTCAATGGCCAGTATAAGTGCTCTTCTAACTCTACCCAATAAGTCACTCCAGTCGCCTCTCCAGGGACTTGCCTGTTTTCTATCAACAGGAAAGCTGGTCCACACTGATATCCTCCCCTGAGCATCACTACCAGCACTGACTGCTCATGCCAAGTGGCTAATCAATCTCAAGGATTAATTTTCAAAACTTGTCCCTTGGTGGTTAAAATGTGAACGGGTTTATTAGGTGTGTTTAATAACATAATTTTCCCACCTGTGCCAATAATCCATTGAAACGAATACTTAGAATTGTTCATCTGAGGCCTCAATAATCATGCTGGAAATGTGAGTAATTTACCAAGGCAAGGCATTCCAGTTGATTGATATCTATACCATCACCCTAAACTGTTATTCCCTTTATCATCTGTGCAGAGTGGTTGCATCTGCAAAATTTACTGCAGTCACTCACCTGCTTGATCGTGTCTCCCAAAATTGTAGCCTCTACCACTATGATGGCTTTGGGTAAATGGACACCACTGCCTGATGGTGGCAATTTGGTGTCACCTCTCCAAATTGTAAATCACTCTGACTTGAAGTGTATTGTTTTATAAATATAAACCATAAGCTTTGGGGCGGCATGGTGGTGCAACGGTAGAGTTGGTGCCTTAGTGCCAGAGACCGGGGTTCGATCCTGACTATGGGTATTGTCTGCACGGTGTTTGTACATCCTCCCCATGATGCGTAGGGTTTTCCCTGGTGCTCCAGTTTCCTCCTACACTCCAAAGATGTATGGGTTTGTAGGTTAATTGGCTTCGGTAAAAATTGTAAATTGTCCCTTGTGCAGGATTGCTGGTCGGCATTGACTCGATGGGCTGAAGGGCCTGTTTCTGCACTGTAACATCTAGAACATTAACACACACAGCCTGGTGAATGCCCAGAACACACTGCCAGGGGTGGTGGTGGAGGCAGATGTGATAGAGTTGTTTATGAGGCTTTTAGATAACTATATGGAATGGAGGGGCTATTGATCATGTGCAGGCAGAAAAGGTTAGTTTATCTTGGCATCGTGCTCACCAAAAATGTTGTGGGCTGAATGGCCTTTTTCTGTGCTGTACATTTCTATGTTCCATGTAGAATAACTAAATCAAATTTAGCAACTAGCTGGATCTCTAGTATATTGTTCAACTTCAATGTTTCACCTGGCAAGTATCTATATCTATCTATCTATTACTAAAACTCTCATCTTGTCCTCTTCTTGTTTCCATTTTTTTTAATTTGTGCAAAAATGGCACCCTATATCGCTAGGATTTTTTTGCCGTCTTACTCACCGTTCTCCTCTGCTCTAAGCGCTCCAAGATTTGTTCCGATCAGTGGAAGATTACAAACGTTATGAAGGTTTCGAAAAATCGTGAGATCACCAGATTGGTCTTCTCGGCTGTTAGTCACCGTGAAGATAACGCCACTTCCGGAACCCGCTGTTAATCAGTGGGCGGGGCGAGGAGAATAAAATCCTAGAGGCGGGGCTGAGTCCACAAGCCGTGCTGATTGAGTCCGCGAGCCGTGCAGAGGAGAACGACCAGCGCAGCGGCCAGCAAAGCGACGAGCGCTGCTGTGAATCCCCATCACATCCCCCAACTCCTTCCCCTATAATCCCCCTCGTTGGCTCCTTCCCCCCTCCCCGTAATACCGCACACTCCCCCATGGCTGGTCCCACGACTTTTCTCCGAGCACACCCCTCCTCCCCCACACACCCCTCCCTTCCACACAACCATCCCCCTGCCCACACACACCCTGAGCACTCTTCCCCCCCCCCCCCCCCCCGTGTCTTTGCTGTAGGTGCGGGAGGCTCTGGATGGCACAACCCGGCCTGGCCCGGCCCAACCCAGCCAGCGTGGAGTCGGAGATGGTGCCGATGTCGCCAAATGGAAAGTGGAGACTCCTAGCGGAGGAGAATGACCAGCAAAGCAGCCAGCGAAGGGACCAGCGCCCGATGTAAGTCCCCATCGCACCCCCAACCCCTTCCACTCTGGCTCCCCTCGCATGCTCCTGCCCCTTTCTCCTGTAATATCACACTCTCCCCTGTCCATTCTCTGAGCTCTCCCCCCCCTGAACCCCACCCCCCATCCCATCTGGGGTGCACATTTCTAACCACCTCACCTGGACCTGCAACACGGCCAGCATCATTAAAAAAGCCCACCAACGCCTTTACTCCTTGAGGAAGCTGAAACGTGCTGGCCTCAGCACCCTAGTCCTGACATCATTTTACAGGTGTGTGGTGGAGAGCGTCCTCATATCATGTATCACAGTGTGGTACGGAAACTGCTCTGCTGCTGACAGGAAGGCGTTGAAGAGGGTGGTCAAATCTGCCCAAAAAATCACAAATAACTGCCTCCCTGCCAATCAGCAGGTGCAAGAGCAAAGCCTCAAACATCATGAAGGACCCCACCCGCCCGGCAAATGGACTCTTTGCCCCCCAGGGAGAAGGCTGCGCAGCATAAAGGCCAGAACAACAAGGCTTAAAGCCAGCTTCTTTCCCGAGGCTGTGAGACTTTGAAACTCCCTACTTCACTGACTGAACCCTCACTACCTCAGTGAACTGCTGCTACTGCTACTACTGCTGCTGCTATGGGCATTATTATGCTGCTATCTTTTAACCATGCTGATTTTTTACTTTTTTACCATTTATTCAAAGGCTCATTATTATTTAGATTTTATTGTGGAAGGTTTTTATATGTTAGAATTTATTGATGTTTTATTGCACTTTAGTGATGTCTTACTGCACTATTACGCTGCTCGGACATGAGTACAAATTTTGTTCATGATTCATGTGGAAGCATGTTTTTATCGAATGACAATAAATAAATGAACAATGGACACACCCCTCTCCCCACACACGCTTTCCCCCACACACACCCCACACCCCCCCACCCCCACACACCCCCTCCCCTCCCCCACACACCGCCCCCTCTCCCCCACACACCCCTCTTCCCCCACACACCGCCTCTCCCCCCACACACCGCCTCTCCCCCACACACCCCCTCTCCCCCACACACCGCCTCTCCCCCACACACCGCCTCTCCCCCACACACCGCCTCTCCCCCACACACCGCCTCTCCCCCACACACCGCCTCTCCCCCACACACCGCCTCTCCCCCACACACCGCCTCTCCCCCACACACCGCCTCTCCCCCACACACCGCCTCTCCCCCACACACCGCCCTCCCCCACACACCGCCCCTCCCCCACACACCGCCCCTCCCCCACACACCGCCCCTCCCCCACACACCGCCCCTCCCCCACACACCGCCCCTCCCCCACACACCGCCCCACAGGCACACCTCTCCCCACAACCCCGTCTTCCCCACTCTCCCCCCCACAAACCCCCCTCTCTCCCCACCACAAACCCCCCACAATCTCTCCCCCCTTCCCCCGCACAACCCCCCTTTCCCCCCCACACACTCCTCCCCCACCCACAAACCCCTCCTCCACAACACCTCCTGCCCACAATCCCCCCCTGCCCACAACCCCTCCTCCCCCCCTCAAACCCCCCTGCCCACACATACACCCCTGCCCACACACACGCCTCCACACCCCTCTGCCCACACACACCCCTCCCCAAACCACCCCCTCCCACATCCTCACACCCACCACCCCCACCACACACCCTCTGTGGTGACTGGGACCCAACGGGTCCCACCTAGTCTAGTTCTTCAATAAATATACGACGAGATCTTTGATCATCATTCAGGGTACAGCACTTCATTTTGCAGTCATTAATCATTTCAATACCAGGATATAAGTGACAAACATCATCATGAATACAGGATTTATTTTAATGAGTAGAGCACTTAATTGCTAATAACTATACAGCTGGGCACACAGCTGGCAATTCCAAAATAGTGCATCTCATTTAGACTTAAAACAATTGTTCATAGATAGACCAGAACACAGGATGCTGACATTAGAGCAGCCCACACAGCCAGGACAATGACACACATAATTTGCCTCTCACCAGCATCTATTATAGTAATCAGACAGAAATTCCTCCATTTATCCCACGGGTAAAATCCCACAGGGAAAAATTGCAGGGGGGAAATTCTATCCAAATTTGTCTCAACCATTGAATCCATTAATTCAAATGTAAATTCACAAATATTCTTGTAAATTCCTCAGACAAAATTTGCCATTGATCTGATTTGATATGTGTGGGACACTGCTGAGCACAAAATGACTGTTCATATAACATATAACAATGGTGCTTTAAGAGTAATTAATGAACATCAAGTTTGAGCAGGTTATAAATACGTAGAAGGGTGGTAGAGTGCCGCAGGTAGTACAGCGGGTTCAACCCTGCCCTCTGGTGTTGTTTGTTTGGTGTTTGGACATTCTTCCAGTGACCACTTTTGTTGCCTCTGTGAGCTCTTTTTTCTCTTGCATCTTAAAAATGATGTGTTGATTGGCCACTGTAAATTATATCTAATCTGTTGCAGTATGGTAGAACTTTGAGATCAGTTGATGAAAATGTGAGAACAAACATGGTTGGTCTGGATTTATGCAAAACTGGCTACAATGGTAAGCATGGACTGTGGGCTATTGAGCCTAATGTCATCCATATCTCTCTGAGACTATAAATTTCTTTGTTTCACATTTGTCTTTTTAGATTTGTTTTAGAGTCATACAGCGTGGAAAAAAGGCCATTTGGCCCAACTTGCCAACATGTCCCATCTACACTAGTCCCACCTGCCAGTTTTTGGCCCATATCCCTCTAAACCTGTCCAATCCTTGTCCCTATCTAAATATTTCTTAAACATTTCGATAGTACCTGCAAAAGATCATTTTGTTCAACTAATATTTCAATTACTAGGTTTAGGTTTATTGTTGTCATATATACTGAGGTACAGTGAAAAGCTTTGTTTTGCATGCTATCCAAACAGATCAGATATACCATGTATAGAAACATAGAAAATCGGTGCAAGGATAGGCCATTTGGCCCATCCAACCAGCGCCGCCATTCAATATGATCATAGCTGATCATCCAGAATCAATACCCCGTTCCTGCTTTCTTTCCATATCCCTTGATTCCATTACCTCTGAGAGCTATATCTAACTATCTCTTGAATACATTAAGTGAATTGGCCTCCACTGCCTTCTGTTCTCAACTCTCTGGCTGAAAAGGTTTTTCCTCATCTCAGTCCTAAATTACCTACCCGTTATTCTTAAACTGTGACCGCTGGTTCTAGACTCCCTCAACACTGGGTAAATGTAGGTATGTTACAAAACTTACCTTTAGCGGTGCTGCAGTTCTGCCACTGCCCGTGTGCGCGACTTTAGCGCCTTTGAGAGGGGGCGGGTTTAAAATCCAATTTTTCTTCAGACAATTCAAATCAATTTTGAACAGGCATTTTAGTTGCTGAAGAACAATCAACTCAACTGCCGTTTTATTAAGTTTATTAAAATTAGTGCTGGAAAAATTAAAAGCATGAGTAAATTAAAAATCATCTTTAAATGCCGTCAACGCCGACAACGGGACGGATCTTACGTAGGAGACAAAAGAAGGTACACAGTTTATTTTTACATAAAAACATGCTTCTTGGGAAGCCATTAATCAAAATTTCATGTGGCGAAAAGGTGACTAAAAAATATATATGAAACGGCAGTATTTTTCCTGCCGACTGGGGGCTAAATTCACCGCAAAGCGCAACGTTCCAATCCATAGCATTCCACAAAAACCCACTCGCAAGTTGATTTAAATGGCCATTAATTTACAGAAATTAAACACTAAATTCCTTCAATTTGGCCTATAAATTCATGACAATGAGATTTAAAAATCATGTTATATTGTGAATTATTGTGTGAATGTTATTTGGACACAGGTTTTTTTTAAATGTTAACCTTTTCTTAAGAAATTGATAGATGTTTAGATCTAGTAATTGGATTGTGTAATTAGCTACAATTAGGTGACTAACTAATTCTATGCTTTAATTTCAGGTCATCCAAGTAAGATTGTTTCATATTTGTTTCAAAATGCTTCATCTATAATAACTGAATTTAATTCAGTTCTCTTAATGTTTAAGAAAGTTATGGGCTTTTGACTGTCCTTGATCACAGCTTTTGTGTTAAGTCAATGGAAAAGCAGTAGGCAACAAGATGCTAATTTCTGAGTATGAAAATGTCTATAACTTTTTTAATACTGAAGATATGAAAGTGAATTAGGTGTAAAATTAAACTTGTTTTTATGCTTTATCTGATGGGATAAATTGCAGACGATTTTTTAAATCTTAAAAAAAATTGTAACATTGCTAGTAAATGTTTCCTGCATTGAGCTTGTCCAATCCCTTAATAATGTTATATGTTCTATAAGATTCCCTCTCATCCTTCTAAATTCAAGTGAATAGATACAATCTGTTCCAACATAAACACAATAGATAGATCAAAGGGAAAGATACAGAATGTAGAATATATTTCTCAACTTAAATTTACTAAGGGCTTTCAGAAGGAAATTAGACACTCACTTAAGGGTTAAGGGAAGTATGGGAGAATAGGAATATTGATTGTTTTACAAGTAAAATCACACTCAAAATTGCTCTTTCTCAGCTTAATGGTCCTTCCAAACTAGAATGCCATGAAAGAAAATTGCATTCAAAGGGCACTTGCAAGCAGATGCTAAAGGTTTTTCTATTGAAAAATCCCTTAGCTCTTCAGTACATATGGACATTTTTTACTAGACGATACAGGAAGAACAATTGAATCAGTGAGACAGAACAAATGTACTCCTAGAACAAAATGACCCACAAGCAAATTTGGTCAGTCCTGATATAGCTGAAATATTAATTGACAACCCCTTAATCTGATGTGCTAGAGCTCAATCCTTCTCAATTTTCTCACATCCAATCAACCAAGACACATGTCGTTGCAATGAAGAGTACAAAGCAAAGCTCACAAATTAATATTGACAAGCTCTCAAAACAAGCATTGATCATTCTTGAGGAATGAGGAGATAAAAGGACATTACATGGCCTGCCACTCCTTGCAATTGCTGGTTTCATGTTTTGAAGCATTGCTCCATGTTGGCTTTTGACATGGAGACTTGGACACAGCGACAGTTCAGTGGACTTCCACGTGATTATTCACTGCTTTGCCCTGGCGGGAAGCTGCTCAGTCACCCTGACTTCCTTGCTGACTCCACTGTATATGCCTGTAAGACATACCTGCCACCGCTCCTCATGAGTAGTTGTAGGGATAATGCTAATGCCAATCTGGTGTGGTCAAGAGGAGGTGCGGTGCAACTTCAGGCATTTTTACACAGGGCATTCTCCATTTTTTCTTTTCCTTGACCCAGTTCACAGTGTCAAAATCATTTCTAGGATCATGATATGCACAATTCTTGTGTGTCCATGCTATCAAGGTTAAAGATTTTCCCAAAGCTGACTCGCCTAGTATACCTTCTGTAAGCTGCTTCAAGCACACTGACATTCTTCCTTAAATATATACACTGTATGTATATTCCAGATGTGGTCTCAACAATGCCCCATATAAATGAAGCACTACTTTCCCACTTCTGCATTAAATTCTCTCACAATAGACAATTGTATGTTAAATTTCCTAATTACTTGCAGTGTAGATTGGTGTTTTGCCATGTACTAGGTCACCCAGGTCCTTCTGCAGTTTAGATCTCTGCAACTCCTTACCATTTTGCAAATGTGTTTCTTTTTACTGTCAAAGTGGAACCCAAATGCCCTCCACATATAACCATATAATATAGCCATATAACAATTACAGCACGGAAACAGGCCCTCTCGGCCCTTCTAGTCCGTGCCGACCATTTGTTTTCCCCTAGTCCCATCTACCTGCACTCAGACCATACCCCTCCATTCCCTTCACGTCCATATACCTATCCACTTTACTTTTAAATGTTAAAATCGATCCTGCCTCCACCACTTCTGCTGGAAGCTCATTCCACACAGCCACCACCCTCTGAGTAAAGAAGTTCCCCCTCACGTTACCCCTAAACTTCCATCCCTTAATTCGCATGTCATGCCCTCTTGTTTGAATCTTCCCTACCCTTAATGGGAAAAGCTTATCCACGTCAACTCTGTCTATCCCTTTCATCATTTTAAAGACCTCAATCAAGTTCCCCCTTAACCTTCTGCGCTCCAAAGAATAAAGACCTAACTTGTTCAACCTTTCTCTGTAACATAGTTGCTGGATCCCAGGCAACATTCTAGTAAATCTCCTCTGTACTCTCTCTATTTTGTTGACATCCTTCCTATAATTAGGCGACCAAAATTGTACATTATACCCGATTTGCCAGATCTTTGCTCATTGACTTAACTTGTATATTCTCCTAATGTCCTCTTCGCAATTTGCATTCTTGGGTGTCAACGGCAACTTTAGCAACCACTTCTTTGATTTCATGTTGGTGATTTACGTATCCATTTACGTGTAAAACAAAATTGCTGACCCAATACCAAACCCTGTGGCAATACCAAATTTTGCCAGCCACAAAAAGACTTGGTTATGTTTTATCTCTGTTTCCTGTTAACCACTTTAGATTCAATTTCCAACCATGTCCAATCTGATATTTTTGCTCCTGATAACACCGTAATTAGGTTTTATCCTTGTTTTATCCAGCCCTCATGAAAGATTTTACTCCAGAGACCATCTTGATGGCACTGCTTTCCTATTATTCTACCCAAATCTGACCCAAACAGTTGCTTTTCATGAGTGGTGGCATACCCATGGTGCGTAGCATTCATTTGATATGGAATTTGTCTGATTTGATTTGCTATTGATTTCAATTGGGGGGAAAAAAACATTCCACAATGCCCTGAAAAATGTTGGTCACAATCCAAGCAACGAAGTTGAAAATCACCACCACTTTCTTCCCCCGAATACTTCTGTCTCTGTGCTGCTATTCTCACGCTCATTTCCATACTCATCATTCATCACATGCTGTATCATCTGGAAGCATGGAGCTTACTTCCATGTGTTTGTCCATGGCACCGGGTTTTATCTCTCTACTCCCACCATCAGTCCCAAGGCTGTCAATGCACCCTTGGACCGTCTTTCTATAATTTTTAACCAAAGAAAAGTTTCTCCTCACAAGCAAAAAGAGCAAGACAGCACAGGAACGGGCTCTTTGGCTGACAACATCTGTGCCGGCCATGATGCCGACCAATTTAATCTGCACTTCTGCCTGCATGTAATCCATATCTCTCCATTCTCTGCCTGTCCATGTGTCTGTCTACAAATCTCTTAAACTTTGCTATCATATCTGCATTCACCACTTCCCCTGACAAAGTGTTCCAGTCTCCCACCACACTCTGTGTAAAAATATGTATATATCTTTAAATGTGCTTTTGCTTGCCTTTACAGCTATGCCCTCTAGTATTTGATCTTTCCGCTCTGGGGGAAAAGGTTCATTACCTACTTTAATTATGTGTCTTATAATTTTATATACTTTTGTCAAGTAACCCCACAACCTCTGATGATCCAGCAAAAACAATCCGAGCCCAACCTCTCTTTATATCTAAAACTCTATAATCCAAGCAACAACCTGGTGAAACTCTTCTACACCCTCTTCAAAGTGTCCACATCCTTCCAATGGCATAGCGACTAGAATTGCACACAATACTCCAAACGTGGCAAAACCAAAGTTATATTAAAGCTGCAACATGATTTTCTGACTTTTATATTCAATGCCCCGACCGATAGGGGCAAGCATCAGTAAAATCAATACCTTCCTTATCAGCTGTGGCCAGAGCCATTACCTCAGTAAGGATAAATACAAATTACCTCAGTGAGGATAAATACAGCCCAGCGGTATGAATATTGATTTCTCTCATTTCAGGTAGCCCTGGCATTCCTTGTCTCTCTATCCCTCCCCCACCCAAGTCGTACTAGCTTTTACCCTACAAACAGCTAACAATGGCCTGTTTCCTTTATCATCGTTACTTTTTTGCACATCTATCATTCATTGTTCGTTATCTCTCCCCATCACTGTCCATATGTCTTGTTTCACTTATCCCTAACAAATCTGAAGAAGGGTCTTGACCCGAAACGTCACCCATTCCTTCTCTCCAGAGATGCTGCCTGTCCCGCTGAATGACTCCAGCATTTTGTGTCTAACCTCGGTCTTCTATTCCTTTAATGTCATGAGCAGTTTTGTCAAGTTGTACTTGATCACGTTAGACACCTATATTAGACCAAGTTGTATTTTATTCCCCATATTTAATTAATAACTAACTTTCGTATGTATCTCCAAGAAAGGTAACCAATTTCAACTGCTATTTTCATCCTGTTGTCAAAATTATATTCCTTGACTGGTGCTTGGTTTCTTATGGCTTCATCTAGTATGCTTGGATTTCCGAACACCCTGAATATTTCTGCATGCAGTGATTCACTCTGTCTTGCATTGTGGTATTATATTAATTGCCTGTTTCATCCTGAAGGAGCTGTCATATTCCAGGAACTAGTTATGCTGAAATACCTGCACAGCCTTGCCCCACCCTACCTGAGCCACGTCTTCTGTTGTGTAGCGCTCTAGGCACCTGCAGTTCCTGTAATACCAGATTAGTTCCGGTTACCTGTTCCTTCTATTCCACAAACACAGACCATTTTCTCCACTACTCCACCTCTGCCTTCTGAAACATAGGGCCTTTCTCTTCTAAAATTGGTGTAGAAAATGCACCTTTACTAACTGTTCCAAATTATTAGATGATCCCGGTATGTAACAAGTTATCTGGGAAAAAAACTTTACAAACTTAATCTGGATATTTTTTCAACAGAAAAAAATGTTCTAAGATGACATTTTGATATTCTGAGCTACCTTACTTTCAATACAGCAAAACTCAATTCCTATGAAATAAAGCTCCAGACTGGTACATTCCCTTTGCTTAAAATAAAACAAAACTTCACACATTTTATTGTGCTAGCTTTCTATTAAAAATATAAAATAAAAATTGCATCACAAAAGCAAGCCACTCATCTCAATTGGTGTGTTGATGTTTAAACCCAATATAAATCTCTTCCTACATGATTCCACCTGTCCATTTGCCAGTCTAGGTCATTATTTTTGCAGTGTAACATTTATTAATAAATAATCCATATGCAAATTATATGATAATGGTACATCAGCTGCACAACATGGCCATTGCACTGAAATATAGGCACAGATTTAGTTAATTGGTTGGATATAGGTTACGGATGTTGAAAATTTATAATTTCCAAATGTTGGAGAACTAACATGGACAACTGTAAAACTAAATCAAGAGCTAACTAGCTCCTAAGTCTTTGTAAGTATATGTTTCAGCCCAAAGGGCACTGGAAGATTACTGAGAACATGTGTTTAAAGGGGCAGGGAGATGAGGTTAACTGTCTGTACCAATTGCTATTGTACAATTATAGTGATTAAGTCACAGTACTGAACTTTCTGAATAACGTCTGCCTAAAGGAATCGCGATAGTGAAAGGCCTTAAGATATAATACACAATCTCTAGACTTTACAAATATGTTTAATTGTTGACTGACATTTCTGTTTGCTGTAAAGCTCTTAGTACTTTGCCAGTTTAGTCTGAGGTGTTGTTTTCTTTGAAGTTGTTTTCCTTTGTGTCATTAATACACCAATTGAACTTCTCAAATAGACACAAAGTTATTAGATTAACTCCCTTTTATGTGCTTTTAATTCATTGAGCAATCAATAAAACTCCATATTTGTTTAGTAGAGGGAAAAACAGCACTGTAGTTAATTACAGGTTAATATTGTGCTAGAGGCATTTATTATTCCAGACATAATGCATATATGAATTTGTTCAGACATATTTCCTATCCACAATTTTGTCTGGTATTCTCCGAAATGCAACATATATTCCAATGGACAAATGAATCCATTTATGTAACATAGATTAGAGTTTAAAGATGACACATAATCAAAATAAGTATGGGTTATTTTTTAAAAGATGTCAATATATTTGCATAATCTTATTTCATTATATAAACATGTGAACTTGCATAACATGTCTTTGTGTGGATATTCCTCTGGTAAAAATTGTTCTGCTAACAAAAGTAATTTATGTATATCAATGCACATTGACATTTGGTTGTGACAATTGGATTTGTACAGTCACTTGCACACATACAAGGTTTAGGAACTGAGTACCTACACCAGTGCAGCTGAAATAAGTTTTACGATCAGGTTATCAAGATTTTGTTCATGTTTAGTCAGTTTATAGAGAGAATCAGTTATGTTTGATGTGCATGCTTAGAATTCTTTACAGGAGGTGGATGTGATATCTAACTCTTATCTGAACTGCCCTTCTGGTTATTGCTCTGTGTACTTTATTATGTAAGTCATGCTGTGAGCTACCCAGATCCAAAACTGCATCATGCCGACACTGAACTGAACATGTATTGTGGAACCAATTCCCATATATGTGTCATCTTTCTATTTAGAACTCTATTTGGGTGAAAGTGATAAGGACTATTTCTTCACATTCTACTTTTCCCTAGACTTCACTTGCTCTGACTGTTAAGGAACAGCCATGCCTGAGCACAGATGTCTGAGATTAAATTGTATCAGAGTCCTTACAGCACTCAGCACTAGACGAACTGCCAAAAGGCCCGTAGGCAAGAACTAAATTGCTTTGGTTTCAGTACACAGTGATGTTGGCTCAGACAACCAAAATCAGTACATTAAATGTGAATCCCTCGCAGATTTGAAAGCTGCCTTTAGCACAGTTATTGACTGTGAGTGATGATTTTGTCTAATTGGAGGAGACTTTTGTTACCTGTAGCTCAGCTGGAGTCTACAGGACCCACAGCAAAATGCAGCATTTTAATTCAATGTTCCAGCTAAAGAAGCGATTGACCCTAAATTCTGAAGTATGTACATGGCCAATAAACTTTAATAAACTGAGATGCTCAGTCGTGGGGCTCAGCAAATATGACTCAATTTCTTTTGTCCAGGAAATGAGAGTAGCCAACAAGTATATTAGCCAGTGATAATGTGTAAATAGATTGAACACAGAAATAAAACTCCACTCAAAAAGAAACACTGGAGCAAATTCTATGAATGTCAACTTTGCACTCATATCATTAATGGAACAGGAAACATGTTGATGTGATCAATATCCATGTTGTATCACCTGCTCATTCAGTCTTCATCAGAAAATCCTGTAATAAGTACTCTTTGGGGTCAAAATTTTGGTTAAAAACAAACTTGGATAACCAGTCAAAAAGGGACATTTATTAAAAAAAAAAGCAAGAATTCCATTCTTGGAGCTGTGGAGTTGAGAGAAGGTGAGGGTTTGCTTACTGTGCCTGGGAAATAGATAGCCTCAAGTTGTGCAGTTTTTATTTCTTGTATTTTACACAGCAAATGAACTTGACAGATGGTTGTGTCATCCAAACCTCTACCAACCTGATTATGCAGAAAACTATACAATAGAAAAGAAATCATTACCAATGGAACCCTGTTATTCCACTGAGAACTGAATGATGCAGAGAGGCAAAATTACAGTTGTGAAATTGAACAGCTAGAATGCGTTTAACATAAAGTAGGCTACAGCAAAGCAATCAGTCATGGCTTAAGCTATTGTCTGGACTTGCTTGCATGGTATATGAAGTAATCTGTCATCTTTCACAGCTTCACTGTACAGTTTATAGTTCCAAACTGTGGAGGTTTTGCAGGAGCGTGTTTTCAACACAATAATTATGTCAGTTCTTCAAAATATCTCATATTAATTAGTTGGACTCAACTAAAATAGGAATAAGAGGTTCAGTGTGTTTTAAATAGAACCTGTCAAATGAAATAACCTGTACTGAACAATGCTGGATCAGGACAAAACTAAATTTAAGATTAGTACATTCAGGAAATTAAAAAATAAGGACATCACAGAAAACCTTTCAGTTTTCACTTACCATTTGATTGTTTATTGGTGTTTGTAGTTTATGTATATAACTTGTTGTATAAAACAAGTCCTTGTCTGTGATTGGCAATTGCCATCTTTTTTCTTTCTTGTGACAATAAAGTTGAAAAATTATATATAGCTTAGACTAGCATCCTCGAGGATCTTGATCTGCAATATACAAATTTATAAAGGTCAGCATACCTGTATATAGTGGTGTTTTTCAATTTGCTGTCATTAATAAAGATTTTCAGGAAATTCAGGAAATTCATTTTGATTCCCTCAATTAATCTTTCATTATGATTCACTAAATATTGACTACAGCTTTGATATTGTGGCAAAATTAATTATAAATATTTTTACCTCTTTTTAAACTGCTAAAGTCAAGTCAAGCTAAGTTTAATGCCATGCGCGTAGATATGGTGAGGTACAGATACAATGAGATTCTGTTTCCAGCAGCATCACAGGCACGTAGACTCACAAAAGAGCATACAAGACAGTGAAAAGAAAAAATGTGTGGAAAATATTAAAAAAATAATGCAAATGGACAAGCAGGAAACAAGTCCATGATAATGCAAAAGGTGGACCATGGTGTCCTATTACTGAGGTAGAATGTGGGTTGTACAGGTCCGTTCAAGAACCTGATGGTTGTATATGGTGTGAGACTATGGTGTGAGATTCTTCCGTATCTCCTGTCTAATGGTAGCAGTGTGAAAAAGGCATGGCCTGGATCGTGAAAATCCTTGAGGATAGATGTCGCCTTTTTGAAGCAGCACCACATCAGGTGCTTTCATTTGAAGGGACAGCTTTGACTGTAATGAACCTAGCAGAGGCCACCACTTCCTGCAGCCTCTTGTATTCCTGGTGCATTGGAATTTCCAAACCAGGCCATGTTGTAGCCAGTCAGGATGCTTCCTACAGTGCATTTGTCAAAGTTTGTTGGAGACAAACATGTCATTGACATGCTTCATTTCTTCAAGCTGCCGAAAAAGTAGAGGAATTGGCATACATTCTCTTTGATTACATGTAAATGGTGGGCCCAGGACAGGCCATCCGAGATGTTAACACATATGAATTTGAAGCTGATCTCTACTGTCGACCCAGTAAATCGAACTGGCATGTGGTCTCTCAACTTCTCCTTTCTGAAGTCAACGAAAGGTTCCTTGATTTTGTTGATATTGAGAGAGAAGTTATTGTTACTGCATTACCCAACCATATTCTTTATTTCACTTATGTACACCAATCCATTGCCCATCCATGATTTGGCCAACAACAGTGGTGTTGTCTGCAAATTTGAAGATAAAACAGTTACACAAATAGTCAGATTGGCCATTTGCTTTATTGCAATCATGAAGTAGAAAACTATAACTTAGGTTTTGAGGTCAAAATGTGAATTGGTAGCACTTATCACTGCTTGTGGAATAAGCTGAATGAATGGACTTCACAATCTCCCATGGCATGGCACAGTATTATTCTAAATCAGTTAATATCAGGCATCAATAGCAAATGATATCCAGCATGCTGAACAACAATTTCATCAAACAGCAACCGATCCAATTGCATTCAGTTAGCAATCTAAGAATAAAAAGAAACATGATTTTTAACTCGTACATTAAACAGTTTATAAATGGAGCAAAAATAATTGGCCCATACACATGAGACTAAGGAAGAAACGTCTCTAAATATCCTATATAAGCCATATTAAATATATTAAATATTTTTTCTGATTTTAGAATTAATTGATTTTTGATATATTTAGTTAAGGGAATGCCAATCCACATATATAAAATTATTCCTTGGGGTCTGACAGGTTATTATGCTGTAATTATTATTCAGCAGACCGTTAAGTGTCCAATTTCATGGAATGTGAATAAAATATATGATTTTTAGATTTTTTTTACAGCAAGAATGGTTCATAAATGCTGAATTTGTCCTGATTCTTATGATTCCATTGGAAAAAGGCTGCTGAGCAACACTTCTTTGATGTTTTTATATTTAACAATGCGTGTCTACTCTGGAGTTCCTATCAGTCTCAAAATGATCACACTCTCAAAATCAAGCTCTTCCAAAGCATCTCCATAAAATTGCTTCCCTTATTTCCCCACTTCTTTGCAAGCTCCAATCTCCAACCTTCATTTCCTCAATAATGTTTTTCAATGTCATGTTGACCACTAATTGATCGCCACTTTTTCTGCAACAACAAAAATGAAATTTTACCATCCAAGTATTCATCCCTCCTCAAGTATAAAAATGGTCCTTAGCAACAAGCTTAAAAAAAACATACTCGCAAGGTGGATATTGGACTTTATTTCTCCTTATCCAAGGCCTCACAATGGCATTTGCTCAAACTTGTCATGCTCCTCCGATGTCTTCTCACCAATATCCGTTGTTTAATACACTCCCTATTATCACCTTTTCCAACCAGTCATGGTTAGCACATACAGAATCCAATAACTATGGTCCATCTCCAGCTCTGAAACGTTGCATATCAAGAACAATTTGGCAATATGATAGAGTAGATTACAAACATTATATTAGAGCTTTTGTACCATCAGATATATAACAAAGCTCAACCTTTGATATTTCTGAAATGGAAAAGGGGCCAAGATGTAATTGAAAGCTGCTCAACAGCAAGCTGTACTACTGGAAGCCAAGTGTATTTAGTAATCGGATGTTTTCCTTTTCTGTTGATGCCGACTAGCCCCATAATCCTTCAAAGATCTATTTGGAGTTTCTCTCTCTTAATCGGCTGCATACAGCACTGTAAGAACATAATCTTCCAGTTTTGATTCAAGTTCCAGAAGTAGGGTCACAAAATCTATGTTCATCTCACAGTCCCCCTTCAGTGATTGTCTCTATTTTGTCAGACTGCTTGCTTGATGTCTTGTCATGGATGAATGGGATTGTAATTCACTTCATTTGAACAATGAGAAGAATGAGGGTACACAAAAAGCTGGAGAAACTCAGCGGGTGCAGCAGCATCTAAGGAGCGAAGGAGATAGGCGACGTTTCGGGTCGAGACCCTTCTTCAGCTGCCTACTTAGAAGAATGAGGGTGTTGCTTTTAGATCTTACTTCAGACACTGTTAATATGCCACTGATTCCATTCTGTTGTGTGCTCATTGCCATCTTCTGAGGCAGTCTTTTTGCAGTTCCACTATTCCAGTTCTCCCTAAGCTATAGTTACAACCCTTATCATCTGAATCACAAACCCACTACCATAGTATAACAAACATTTGCTCTTACCTTAGCCACCTTCCACTACAATCCTCATTAGCAGATTTGAACTTGGTTACTACAATCCTCTCCTGAATGGCATCCCATTCTCCACCAGCTGCTAACTTTAGTACAGTCATTACAACATGTGCCCTTTTAATTTCCCACACCAGGTCCTGTTTCCTAATCACCACTCTTTTTGCTGGTCTACATTGTTTCCTGTAACTCTCTGCCACCGTTTAGAATTTGACGTCCATGTCTTGAATTACTTGATGGTCCTGCTTCTCTCCATCTCTGCGACTTATTTCAGCTATAGAACCCACATACCAATTCCCCATTGCTCTGATTCTAACCCTTTATTGAAACTAAATGTATTTATACTGTTGTGTAAGTTGTTAGCAGCTGTCTTGCCTCTTAGCTGGAAACATGTCCATGTTCATGTTCCATTGCATAAATACAGGGTATATTCCAGTACAGGAATGTGGTGGCTTTGTCCCCACTACAGCTCCTTCTTTCAGCATTTCCTTTCGGGGAAATATATGAAAGAAATCCCTCGGTACTATTTTGAAGAAGATCAGTAGAGTTTCTCCTGATTGTCATTAGTTATCTTTGACCCAACTTTCTTGAAAATTGATTATTTATTATCACACTGCTGCTGTACATTAAATTGGTGATTCTGACTAAAATGTTTTGGCTATAGTGAAAGATGCCATATAACAACAAGTCTTTGTCAGACTGAAAATGCACCCACTGAATAAGATCAGTATGCTTCCATTAACGTCCTGCTCTTCTTTAAGTCCATACTTAAAATGCTCAACTTTGAGCATTGGATTGAATGGAAAGATTCAGCGTAGAAACAGACTCTTTGGCCCATTACATCCACGCCAACTATTGACATGCTCACACTAGCTCCACATTATCCCACTTTCACATCCACACCTGACATACAAGGGCCAATGTACAGAGGCCAATTAACCTACAAGCCCACATATATTTGGGATTTGGGTGATAAAACCAAAGCACCCAGAGGAAACCCATGCAGTCACAGGGAGAAAGTTCAAACTCCATACAGACAGTCCCCAAGGTCAGGATCATTGTGTCTTCACCTAGTGCGACAGCAGCTCGTCCAGCTATAACACTGTGCCATCCATTTCGCATTAATTGACCACTTTTAATAATGTTTTATTTCTTGGCTTAGTATTCATTTATGTCTGAGGCTCATATTTTACCCCATATAAATATAAAAATGTATATGTCCTGGAGGACTAAAGTGCTGTCAGATTAAAATATCCAGGCCCACATTCCTGCAGTTCAGTGTGCAACACCTCCTGCAGAGCAAGCCAGCTTTGCTGAAAATATCAGAGCTTCCGACTGATCAGTCCAGTTCATGGTGTTTCTTCAACTCCTTTTACCTTTGCCCGAACAAGACAATATTTAGCCACTTGGAAGGATCAATGTTGTCTTTGTAAATTGCAGAGTTACCATCCTCATAAAACTTGTAGTAAGTTAAACCAGTCACAATGGAACAAATTCTACTGATTTACAGTTCCTGTCTGTGGTAACATCAGAATTCTGTGGACATTTTAATGTTTAAATATAAGCAATTAAGAATAACAGAAATTTAATGGTTTATTTCCAATTTTATATTGTATTTAATGTTTATTTTTTATATTTTAACTATTCTAACAAACTCCAACCTAATTTATTTTTCTAAGTAGTTATTTTATAATTTTTGTTATCAGAATTTTGGATGTGGTTCATCTTTGAATATTGTCTCTGTCACGTGTATCAGACTTATAGAGTCATAGTGTCATACAGCACAGAAATAGGTCCTACGGTCCAGCTTGCCCATACCACCAAGGAGCCCCATCTACACTAGTCCCATCTGCCTGTGTTTGGCCCATATCCTTCTAAATATTTCCTATTCATGTACCTGTCCAAAAGCATTTTAAATGTTGTTATAGTACCTGCCTCAACTGCCTTCCCCGTCAGCTCATTACACATAACGACCACTCTCTGTGTGAAAACGTTGCCCTCAGATTCCTGTTAAATCTTTCTCCTCTCACCTTAAACATGTCATCTAGGTCTTGATTCCCATACGCTGAGTAAAATTATCTTATCTATTCACCTCACGACTTCATATGCCTTTATGAGATCGTCTCGACCTATGCTCCAAAGAATAGAGTCTTAGCCTACCAAGCGTTACCCTAAAACTCAGGCTTGTCAACATCTTCATAAACATAGAAACATAGAAATTAGGTGCAGGAGTAGGCCATTCAGCCCTTCGAGCCTGCACCGCCATTCAATATGATCATGGCTGATCATCCAACTCATTATCCCGTACCTGCCTTCTCTCCATACCCTCTGATCCCCTTAGCCACAAGGGCCACATCCAACTCACTCTTAAATACAGCCAATGAACTGGCCTCAACTACCCTCTGTGGCAGAGAGTTCCAGAGACTCACCACTCTCTGTGTGAAAAAAGTCTTTCTCATCTCGTCTTAAAGGATTTCCCCCTTATCCTTAAGCTGTGACCCCTTGTCCTGGACTTCCCCAACATCGGGAACAATCTTCCTGCATCTAGCCTGTCCAACCCCTTAAGAATTTTGTAAGTTTCTATAAGATCCCCTCTTAATCTCCTAAATTCCAGAGAGTATAAACCGAGTCTATCCAGTCTTTCTTCATAAGACAGTCCTGACATCCCAGGAATCAGTCTGGTGAACCTTCTCTGCACTCCCTCTATGGCAATAATGTCCTTCCTCAGATTTGGAGACCAAAACTGCACGCAATACTCCAGGTGTGGTCTCACCAAGACCCTGTACAACTGAAGTAGAACCTCCCTGCTCCTGTACTCAAATCCTTTTGCTATGAAAGCTAACATACCATTCACTTTTTTCACTGCCTGCTGCACCTGCATGCCTACTTTCAATGACTGGTGTAACCATGACACCCAGGTCTCGCTGCATCTCCCCTTTTCCTAATCGGCCACCATTTAAATAATAGTCTGCTTTCCTGTTTTTGCCACCAAAGTGGATAACCTCACATTTGTCCACATCTTCATAAATATCTGCATGCTTTCCAGCTTAACATCTTCCCTATAGCAGGGTGACCAAAAGTGAACACAGTACTCCAACAGTGGCCACACCAGTCCTTATGCAGCTGTAAGATAACATCCGAACATCTATACTTAATACCTTGACTGATGAAGGCCAATGTGCCAAAGGCCTTCTTGGCCACCTTATCTACCTGTGACACCAAAGCTGTCACCAAAATTAGATTTTTTTTTCAAATAATTGTTCCATCATTATTTTCTTACATTTTATTTTCTTCTTCCATTGAAAGTACTTTTAGCCATCTTGCCTTGAGTTTCATTCTGAATCTTCACCTTAAACGTCTTAAAATCTGTTGCCTTAGTTACATCAATTGCACATCTTTTGCTCCAATGAAAATAATGTATAATTTTACTTCGGAATCACGTGAGTGACTTCGTGAAGACCCCGCCAGCACGCATGCGCAACATATCATCGCGCGCATTTGCATCGACAAGCTGGGGGGGGGGGGGATGCGCTCTCTCCACCAGCTCCTTCTACAAGACCGACAATGCGCAAGTCGGGCGCTCCCGTTACTCCAGCGCCCGACTTACCACCTGAAGGGCTTCCCACACCTGGGCTGGATCCTGCCGACCCAGACTTCGTGCCCCATCCCCCAGGAAGCGGGGGGGGGGGGAAGGGGGTGGGTACAGACAGGTACGTGGAAAGCAGCTTCGCTCGTCGCCAGCAGCCTCACCCCGAGTTAGACCCACGGGGACCGGTCCGGGGAACGGTTGCGCTACACGGGAGCCCAGCAGCCGCATTCCGCCACGTACAACTGCCAGGGATATCTGCCGTAGGGCAGTCTGGCAGGACTACGGCTGCGTCGAGCAACCCTGCAGGAGGAGGTGCTGCCGGCATAACACCTCGTCAGGCTGCGGTCATGGGCGTTGGTGACAGCATTAGACGGTCGGTTAAGCTTAGCTCTGGCAGCTGCCGACCATGCGCCTCCACGTGAATTGGGCGATAGTGGAGGTAAGCCTGCACGGACTTCCGGGAGCCAGGCACCGGGGACCGGCACCGACTCATCTCCACTGCCTTCCTACCAGGCAGGTGGACCGCCACAGTCCGCTCGAAGGCCGACTAGCGGAAAGTCCGTGCAGGAGTCGTATGGGCCTGCAGGAGCGGTAGCCCACGACAACCTACCTTCGGACCCTAGTCTGCATCTTATGGAGGTGTGGTCCGCTGGTAGAAGCCCCAGAGAAATTGCAGAGCCTGGGGAAGTCGGCTTGTCCGCCGCGAGTAGCGGGGACGGTCGCATAGCCAGGTTGGAGCTCTTGGTGGAGCAACTAGTCCAACGGGATATGGACCGGGATGAACGGGAGTCTCGGGCCTCCACAAGCCACGCCAGGAGACCGCCCAGCATATCGCCTTCTCCAGCCAGACATACAAGAAGTTGCTGGATGCTGACTATGATGTCGAACCAGGGATGCCGGAGGCCAGAGAGCCAGTCCTAAGTGCGGACCTACTGGATATCGTGGGGGGAAAAATTGCCACAGCTACCCACAATGGGAGCCGCTGCACCCCAAACTGGCAGGAACCATTGACTATCTGCCCGCACACCAGTCCCTGGGTCAGGTAGTCACTGACACCATGGACGCATTAAAACCGCCCGACAACTGCATCACTTTAAGTGTGCCCAGTGAGCCGCAGGATGCCCTGGCACTTCTCTGCAATGCGCAGTTCAAAATTAACTGCCTTCGCAAGAGCTCCATCCGGCCGATACTCAACCCGAAATTTGCAGGGTTGTGCCGTTCCTCCACCTCTCCCACACCTCATCAGCTGTTTGGGGAAGATCTCTCCAAGCAAGTCACAAAACTCGATGAGGAGGCCAAGCCCGTGGGCCTTATGAAACCTCCACCGGCTAAAGTTCACCCATATCAGACAAGGGGGCCACCGCCACGATGCCACCGCCACGACACCACCGTAGCATTCCCCCAAAACGCCATACGCCAGGACCACCGTTAACCATGGAGGTAAGGGGTCTGGGTTCCTCTAAGGCAGCACTTTTACCCGCACAAGTTTGGGGTCGGTTGCGAGCATTTCATGGATCATAGATCTAACCCTGTTGAAAATGTTTTGTACCATATCCCATCTTCACATGGTTACCTTTGAAACAGCTGAGCAGATACCTATACGGGGTGCTTTATGGTTTGCATCAATTTAAAAGATGCATCCTATACAGTCCCCATCACAAAATCTCACAGAAAGTTCCTGAACTTTGTCTGGAAGGGACAGTTGTGGCAATACAAAGCCTTACCCAATGGGTTACCCGCAGCCCAGACCATTTACCAAATTAGTAAAAACCATATTGGGACTCATCAAATAACAATTCTATCATCATGGAATATTTAGACGATAGCCTTAGCGTTGGACAGACCCTCCAATTGGCTACGCTGGCCGTTCCAACGACCAAATTTTTATTCGAGACGTTAGGGTTTGTAACCCATCCAGACAAATCCACCCTGAACCCCTCTCAAGTTATGGATTACCTGGGCTCACCATTGACACAAATTTACTGATGATCACAATCCCGACCAACACAGCTTTAGACATACAAAAAGTGTGCTACAGCCTTGCTTGTGCAAGGGTCCGACTATCCGCCAAATGGCAAAAGAAATTGGGAACCTGGTAGCTACGTTCTCAGCTGCGCAATTCGGACTGTTACATTACAAAAAATTACAAAGAGTAAAGATAGCAGCATTACAAGCAAATGCTGGGGACTTTGATAGACCAATACGGTTGCCAAATCCAGCTAGAGCTGAGCTACAATGGTGGATTTACATTATTAGTGAGTGTCACAGACACATCATTGTTAGCAACCCATCTGTCGTGCTACAGACTGACGCAAGCGCACAAGGTTGGGGTACAACTGACACCATGTCCAGTTGTGGTGGCAGATGGGACCCTCACGAGTCTCTGCCCCTCCTCCAGACACCAGGAATAACTCATCTGGAGATATTAGGGGTTTTCCAGGGACTGCGGGCTTACTGTCCTAATTCACGGCACTTATATGTCCGCCTCCAAACAGAGAACACTACAGTGGTGGCTTGCATCATTCATATGGGTGGTATCAGGTCGTTATCTTGGGACAAATTGGAAAGTACAATCTGGACTGGTGCATTAAGAGAAATATTTGGATCACAGCGACCTATTTACCCGGGAAGTTCACTACGGTGACGGACACCAGGTCATGAGTGTTCAATGATAACATCGAGTAGATGTTGAATTCCCCAAATTTGCTGAAATTATAGCTCACTTTGGCATGCCAGAAATTGACCTCTTTACGTCCAGGTTGAACCATCAGATACCACCGTATGTGTCTTGGGACCCAGACCCTAGGGGAGCTGTGGATGTTTTTCTCTCCATTGGGGGGTAATGGTTTTACAACGTATTTCCCCATTCAGCCTCATCAGTCGGGTATTGTAGAAAATTCAACTGGATTCTGCAACTGGCATTGATCATACCCGACTGGCCTACTCAGCCATGAAGCATCCTTCCAGCGGCTCTACAATAAGCCGCTGGTTGGCCCGGCGACGTTCGCGGAAGCCATGCTGGGAGCCGCACCGTCAATAATCTTGCAACGTCCATGGATTCAGTTTGCTAAAAATCCCACATTACTAAACCCATTACGGGGGACAGTCACCTGTGCCTTGGTCACCTAAACCTGTTGGCCTGCAGGCTCTAAAGAGGCCGCTCGTCAAGGCCGGCATATCACCAAGAGCCATGGACCTCATCTCAGCGTCCTGCCGAGCATCAACCAGGAGGCAGTGCCTCACCCAGGTCAGGAAGTGGGAGGCATTCCGCTCCCGTACCAACACGACCTACAACTCGGCAACGATCCCTGATGTCCTGGAATTCCTAGTGGGCCTTCATTACGATGCGGGCTTTAGCTCCAGTGTCATCAACAGCGCCAGGAGTGCATTGACCTCATATCTAGACATCGGTATAGGCTCCATCCACCTGGTGTCTAAATTCATGAGGGGAGTGCTAAACACCAACCCTCCACGGCCCAGATACAACATCACCTGGGACGTAGGGATCGTTCTGACCCTACTGAGGAGCTGGTCTCCTATGACAGTTCCCACTCAATAAGCTCACCTTCAATGTGGTGTTGCTGATGGCACTGCCTACAGCTCAATGAGTCCAGGCATTACAAAAGCTGCGGCTGGATAGCATGGTCTCCACCCCTGCAAAGGTGAATTTCTTTGTCCAGGAACTATTGAAGCAGCACAGACCTGGGAATCGTGGGCTGCAGTTGGAGTTTCGGGCGTAGGCCACTGATGCCACCCTCTGCATAGTCACCCAACTCCGCCTCTACATCCGCACTACAGGAACCATCCGGAAGATGGAGCAGGGGCTCCTCGTCAGCCACAACTCTCCACATCACCGGGTGACTGTGCAGACTATCGTAAGGTGCCTCAGGGCAGTGTTGGGTACAGCAGGCATTGATACTAACATTTTTTAAATCTCACTCTACCAGGGCTGCATCCACATCACCGGCGAGGGCCATGGAGGTGCCCACGGACCATATCCTCGCCACCGCGGGCTGGGCCAGTGAAGCAACCTTCCAGCGGCTCTACAATAAGCCGCTGGTTGGCCCGGCGACGTTCGCGGAAGCCATGCTGGGAGCCGCACCGTCAATAATTTGTCCCCGAAATAGGTGTTTTTTGCTTTGTTCTTATTTGTGTTATTGACTGTGCATTATTTTTCAGCCTGTTCAGTGTGGAATGCATTAACTACCTTCCTCCATCAGTATTGCGGCAGTGTGATAGCATGGACGATGTCCAGGGCATGAAATCACAGAGCTTTGAAATCTTCACGAAGTCACTCACGTGACTCCGAAGTAAAATAGTAAGATTAAACGAGAACTTACCAAGTTCGAAGGTTGATCTTTATTTTATGAGGAGTCGCGGTGACAGATTTTGTGCCCTCCGCTACCACCCTCTATCATAAGGTCACCTGGTATGTTCTACGTTCTTAATCTTACTATTTCCAGTCATGGTGCGTTCTGTGATTCCACACCGCTGCTTTGAAGAATGTCGCGCATGCGTGCTGGCAGGGTCTTCACGAAATCCCTCACCGCGACTCCTCATAAAATAAAGATCAACCTTCGAACTTGGTAAGTTCTTGTTTAATCTTACTATTTTACTGTTACTTAAAAGGGATGAAGAGTAAAACTTCTCCAAATGCATTTATTTAGATCTTTACTGTAGCACACAGAAAAATGATGATGGTAAACCATTGCTGTGCAGAGATAAGGAATGTCTGATGAGTAACCAGCTTAATTTCTCTTGTTATTGCACATGACCTATAGCTTTTATTATCCGAATCTGCTGTGCTTGGTTATCTGGCTTGTTGGTATTATTCTTTTACATTTATTTAACATAGTGAGTTAGAATGGCTTTTACTGGGTTGTCTTTAATGTAAAAAGGTCTGACGAGTACAGTGCAACGCTATTAAATGAAAGTGTGAATTTGAAAACCTAAATGAGTGAAGATGGTTGTACTGAAACATTACCTTCAAGTGAAAGGTTAACTTGTTAATTGTTGCTTTTGTTTCTATGTAAGCTTGTGAATTAATGCAAAACAGAAGTCATTTACAAGACATTGATGAGAAAGTTATGCTGTAGAGAGGTGCCAAATACATTTAAATATCCTGACAGAATATATCAAATGGTAAATAGAAATTGCGGCAATTTTATGAGCATGCTCAATGGGTTTAGCAACACCAAAAATGCATGGCATAGGAACTTAATAGCATAAAGCTGTTTATATTGGTATGGTTCACTCTGTAAATTTGATTAGGCATTTCCCTGAACGAGTCTGAGTGATTTCTGCATAGGTTGTAATGTCGTCATTCACTATGCTGCACTCCATGATGGAAACCTCACTTTTAAGTTGTTGGAGAAATTATTGTCTGTGATATGGTGTTCATTGGAAATTGGATTGAAAGATTACCGAGGACTGTATTGGAAAGTTTGTCAATACTGAAGGTAAGACTTTATAGGAAAGAAGATGGATTTAGAAAATAATTTGAGGAGTTTATTAAGGACTCTTATTTGAAAGTTTATTAGAGGCTTCACTGAAGGGTTTATTGAAAACTTTACAAGCGATATTATTACAGCTTGTTGAAATATATAGGAAAGTTTATTGAAGGGTGAATTGCAGACTTTACTGAAGTTCCAATGGGAATTTATCAATGTGTTCATGTGAGCTTATTAAAAGCTTATTGGAGATGTTATCAAATAGCTTATCATACATTATTGAGTATATTGCTGGATAAATAATTAGAGGCATTGTTAGGAAATTTGTTTGGAGGAATTATTAGAGATATGGTACTTTGCAGATGACACAAAGCTGGGTGGCAGTGTGAACTTTGAGGAGGATGCTATGAGAATGCAGGGTGACTTGGACAGGTTGGGTGAGTGGGCAGATACATGGCAGATGCAGTTTAATGTGGATAAATGTGAGGTTATCCACTTTGGTAGCAAAAACAGGAAGGCAGATTATTATCTAAATGCTGTCAAGTTGGGAAAACGGGAAGTACAACGGGATCTGGGGGGGTGGGTTCCTTGTTCATCACTCAATGAAAGTAAGCATGCAGGTACAGCAGGCAGTAAAGAAAGCAAATGGCATGTTGGCCTTTATATCAAGAGAAGTTGAGTATAGGAGCAAAGAGGTCCTTCTGCAATTGTACAGGGCCCTAGTGAGACCATGCCTGGAGTATTATGTGCAGTTTTGGTCCCCTAATTTGAGGAAGGACATTCTTGCTATTGAGGGAGCAGTATATGTTTACAAGGTTAATTCCCATAATGGCGGGACTGTCGTATGCTGAGAGAATGGAGCAGCTGGGCTTGTACACTCGGGAGTTTAGAAGGATGAGAGGGGATCTAATTGAAACATATAAGATTATTAAGGGTTTGGACACACTAGAGGCAGGAAACATGTTCCCGATGTTGTGGGAGTCCAGAATCAGGGGGCACAGTTTAAGAATAAGGGGTAAGCCATTTAGAATGGAAACGAGGAAACACTTATTTCTCACAGAGAATTGCGAGTCTGTGGAATTCTCTGCCTCGGAGGGTGGTGGAGGCCGGTTCTCCGGATACTTTCAAGAGAGAGCTAGATAGGGCTCTTAAAGATAGCGGAGTCTGGGGATATGGGGAGAAGGCAGGAGCGGAGTACTGATTGGGGATGATCAGGCATGATCACATTGAATGGCGGTGCTGGCTCGTAGGGCCGAATGGCCTACTCCTGCACCTATAGTCTATTGTCTATTGTCTAATTATGGAAATACTAATATTATTTGAGGGTACATTGGAGGTTTTATTGAACATTAGATTATTGAATGTATACTTGTATAAATAGTTCATTGGGTCTGAAGAAGGGTCTCAACCCAAAACGTTGCCAATTTCTTCTCTCCATAAATGCTGCCTCGCCCGCTGAGATTCTCCAGCACTTTTGTCTATCTTTATTAGTTTATTGGAGGTTTCATAGGAGAACATGTTGAAAAGTGTTCAAACCACTCTCTTATACTAAACAACCACATTTTGGGGGATAATATTTAAACAAATTAATTATAGAAGTGGTTTTGGAAGGAGATTTATGAAATTTATATTAAATATTTCAATGGATATTTTAGGAGCTCTTGTTGATTTTTTTTAGCAAATTAGTTGAAGTTCTTAACGTAATAGTTTTGGAGACACATTGTATTGTAAATCTGAGAGCATAGGAATGCAATATAAAGAAGATAATATTTTACAGAGTATTAAACCGCTACTTGACGGTTTACTGGAGATTTAAATGGATATTTTGGGGGAATTTTATGGAGTTTGAAATTACTTTTACTCTGTAATTTGTCATCATAGTGGAAAGAGAATTTATAAGAATGTTTAAAGCAGGGGTCGGCAACCTTGTTCTGCATAGGGACCAGGACGCATGTCTGTGAGCGTATGGCGGGCCACATCTATCACGTGTACACATGGATCCTGCCCACATCCCGCCCGGATGGCAAGCATCAAATCACGTGTTCACAGAAGGTAGACAAAAATGCTGGAGAAACTCAGAGGGTGAGGCAGCTTCATGCAATCCTTGCATGTCTCACCCGCTGAGTTTCTCCAGCATTTTTGTCTACCTTCGATTTTTCCAGCATCTGCACTTCTTTCTTAAACGTGTTCACAGAAGGTGTGCGGCCATGCCGGTGGCTTTGCGCAGGATGCACTACAGCCAGAGCTCGCCAGGCCGGATGATTTTGGGTTACGGGCCGCATTCGGCCCGGGGGCCGCAGGTTGCCAACCCCTGGTTTAAAGAGATATATATACTTTGGAAGTTGTAAGGGAAATTCTTTAGGAAGATATCAGATGTTGAATTGCCATGTTTTGGTCAAATTATTTGGCTCATTTGGCGATGGAAAATTTAAGATTGTATTGGAGCATTTAATTAAGTATGCGGCTATCTCATGAAGTGGTGCAATTCACAGATTGAAACTCTACCTTTGGCGATGGATCCTGAGGCCCCTTCCTTAACTTGGAAAACTTGGAAAACTTTATTGTCATTCAGACCTTGCGGTCCGAACGAAATTTCATTGCCTGCAGTGATACATATAGTAAATAACAAAAACACACAATAAACACATATTTAACATCCACCACAGTGAGTTCACCAGACACCTCCTCACTGTGGTGGAAGGCAAAAATCTTGTCTTTGTCTCTTCCCTTCTTCCTCTTCCTCTTCCTCTGCGCTGAGGGGACCCGGGCCTCCAATGTTGTGACCGCACCGGGTGATGTAAATAAGTCCCGCGTGTGAACCTACTCCGCGAGCGGGCCGGTTCAACTCCGCGGCTCGGGGCGGTCGAAGCTGCCAAAGCTGCCGCCCTACAGTCCAGCGGACGCAGCTGTTGCCGCGGGAGCTCCGGAAAGACAGGTCACCAACCTGTGACCTGCATGCTCCCGACGATGTCGTCCACTGAGCCTGCGGCCGGGCCTCCGAAGTCGCTGCCGCCGCCACCGGAAAGCCGCCACAGCTCTGAGTCGGGCCGCCGGAACGCCTGAACCCGCCGCAGCCCCGAAGTCGGCCAGCCCCGTGCTGGTAAGTCCTGGCTGGCTCTACCTCCGGAGCCTCGGCTCGGTCGCAGTTAAAGTTGGAGGCCGCCAGCTCCGCGATAGGCCTCAGCGCAGACGGAGACGGAGACGGGGGATACGACAAGAAAAGTCACGTCCCCCCAAAAGGAAGAGACTAAGAACGTTTCTCCCACCCCTCCCACACACATACACTACATAATAACTCAAACTAACGCTAAAAACAAGACAAGAAAACAACAAATAAAAAGAAAAACAGACGGACTGCAGGCGAGCCGCTGCTGCCAGGGCAGCGCCACCACTCCCAATTAGTCCCACATCAATAGCTTGTGCTTTAACTGTTTCCATCTGAGACATTTACAAATAGCTGAAATACATTTAGACAATTTTGTTTAATTAAAATGTCATAAATAAATTGATTTGAAAATACATTTATACTTTATAATGTAGTTTAAAAAAATAACCTGATTCAAATGCGAGCTGTCTTTGCTTAACCTTTCCTTCTAAGCCAGTGATTTATTCAAATGAATGGGGTTGGGCTTGATACACTGCTCATGCCTGAGACAAAGTCTTTCTGCCCCATCACTTTATCATTATGTCCTGTAGCAGATTGGGAGGCAGCATCTGCAGTTTCTTCCTGCACGTTAAATTGCAGGCTAGCTTGTATTTTATTGTGTTCTTTTATATGCAAGTGAAATGAAGCAGAGATAACTTAGTGGGGTCATGTGGGTATGTTAACTAACAATGCTAGGGTGAGAGGCGCAAAGGTTAAGGAGATATATCTGAAGCAATTGTTTTACACAGGGTGCGGTGGATGCCTAGAGCACATTGTTAGGGCTGGTGGTGGAGACAGGTACGATACTGGCATTTAAGAGGCTTTTAGATAGGTACATGGATATCTGGGAATAGAGGGATATGGACCGTGTGCAAACAGATGAGACCAGCTTATTTTGGCTTCATATTCAACACAGACATTGTGGGGCCGAAGGCTTAATCCTGTGCTGTACTCTCCTATGTTCTATGTTATACTTTAAAATTAATTTTCACAGTCGACCAGAATGTGATTAAAATAGAAAAGAATGACAAAACCCTTCTGGAATAATTTCCAAATATTGTGGAATTCCCAGGAAATCTAGTGCTATGAGAGCCAAAATACATACCAAAACAAACTGCAATTTCCTGTGCATAGAGAACAAAAAGACTTGCAGATAATATGAAATGTGATGCACCTTTTGATGAGTTTCACTGTCTGCATATGTTTAATGGTTGATATGAAGCCCAGATACTTTGGTTCTTCTGTGGAAATAGTCAAATAACCTGTCAAAATCTATGCTGCGAGGGCATATCAACTTTAGGGTCAAAGGAACAGCTGTCAGTTTGCTGAAGGAAGAACAAGAACCATTTATCAAGTGTAAACAATCACGTGAATGGAGCAGAATGGAAGTATTTAGACAATGAGAGAGAGAGAGAGAGAGAGAGAGAGAGAGAGAGAGAGAGAGAGAGAGAGAGAGAGAGAGAGAGAGAGAGAGAGAGAGAGAGAGAGAGAGAGAGAGAGAGAGAGAGAGAGAGAGAGAGAGAGAGAGAGAGAGAGAGAGAGAGAGAGAGAGAGTCATTCATTGATTGGGCGCTGGCTCCACACAACTTGAGCCGCCTTTCCGTGATGCCCAGCGTGCCGTTTTGTGATGCGAAGAGGCGCATACTGTACAGAATGCTCCTGCACATTCTGTACCTCCTTGCCTTTGTCTTCCGTCCAGACACAACTTGGACCATGTTACCAGCTGAAGGCAGGGGCGATCTCCAGTTGAAGTCTCTCTACAAGGGTGTCATCCCCCTTTTCATTGGCACCACCTAAATTCAGAAATTGATAAAATTGGACAAGAATGTATTAGAAATAACGCTCTGATGATGTGCAAACAGAATTGTGACTTGAGATGTCTCCAGGTGGGTGATGGATACTGAATATCTTTATCAAGGTCACTTTCCCAATGGACAAGATTTCATCCGGAAATGTTTGCCAATGCAATCTCAGCTGGGTCAAATCACTTTGCTTCACGGTTTGTGCATGGCAAGCAGGCAGCCGAGAATTCAGCATATTAAACTTACACCAGCTTTCAGAATGAAGAGTCCACCTCATCACTTTCTCCCTGTCCTTTCCTTACACTCTTCTATTCAAATATCTATCTATTTCCTTTCAAAATCTACTATTGATTTGGCAAGAGACAAATCTGGTGAGGAGTATTTTCCACTTGTTACAGAGTTCATCTGATTTTATGTCTATTGGAAAGAATAGACAGTTAATTGGGTGGGTTCTATGACACTCAAGGGATTGTTTGAGGTCAATATTCCTCTATTCAGTGCATGCACTGCATTCACAATGCACAATGCATTCTACTGTACATGATATTCTACCTGTAGCCCAACCTATGGGTTAAAAATGTTTAACTTGGGTTTTGCTGCCTTATGGCCCACCTGTAAAATATAAGATTCAATATGTTCTTTCACCAGCCAAAATAATTTTCCTTACCACTGAAGATTTACTTCACTATTCATTTTAAAACACAAACATTTAATGTACATTTTTTTTATTTTGTTCATCTCTGATTCAGCCCACATTTATTTCCAGTACATTTCACACATCATCTCTGTGGCCAATCACCTAATCTGCAGAATTGGATATAGTCCTTTGCAGTTGGCTCATCTTCATATTTTTTTCTGCAACGTTTAAAATTTTCCGTTTTCCAAATGTGATCACATACATGTTTTGAGAGGAACAATTACACATTGAGCTTGATTACATGTTCCCTTTCATAGGTTTTCTATTTACACCATGGTGCAGAAGGACCATCCACACCTCTTAAGTTAGAAATCTAATTCCACTCAAACAATTGAACAGGATCACACTGGTTTAGCACTGAGAGAAGACTGCACAATCTTTCAAATAAGACATTAAACCAATCCTCTCTCCGATGGATGAAAACAATCTCATGACACTATTTTGTGGATGTCTCTAGTCATCATGAATACGCTTCTACGTTGTTGGGGGGTGGGGGGGGGGGGAGGAATGAAGTGAACAACTTGGAAGCGTATCCATGCAGTTAATGGGAAAGGGAGTGTAGGAATGGTCATGTTTAAACTAACAGGGCAGGGGGATGGACCAGGGGTCACCAATACAGAGGGACATAAAAGGAGAACAGAAGCAAAAGGTAGAAGGGAGATAAGAAAAAACAAACCTGAAAGCTTTGTGCCTTAATGCGAGGAGCATTCGTAATAAGGTGGAAAAATTGAATGCGCAGTTAGTAGTCAAGGGATATGATATAGTTGGAATTACGGAGAAGTGGCTCCAGAGTGACCAAGGCTGGGAGCTAAACATTCGATATTCAGGAAGGATAGACAGAAAGGAGGAGGAGGTGTGGTGGCATTGCTGGTTAAAGAGGAGATTAATGCAATAGCAAGGAGAGACAATAGCTTGAATGCTGTAGAATCAGCATGGGTAGAACTGCGAAATAGCCAAGGGCAGAAAATGCTTGTTTGAGTTGTATACAGACCACCTGGAGGTTGAGGATAGCACCAAGCATGAAATAAGGGAACTACGGAGCAAAGCTGTAGCCGTTATCATGGCCAACCAAATTGGTAGCAGCGCTGAGGAGGAGGATTTCCTGGAATGTAATGGGAAGCTTATTTAAACCAATATGTAGAAGAACCGACGAGAGGACAGGCCATCCTTGACTGGGTATTGAGTAATAAGGAAGGATTAGTTAGAAATCTTGTTGTGCAAAGCCCCTTGGACAGCAGTGACCATAATATGGTGGAATTCTGCATCAGGATGGAGAGTGACACAGTTATTTCAGAGACTAGGGTCCTGAACTTAAAGAAAGGAGAATTTTAGGTATGACGGGAATTGGCTAGGATAGACTGGCAAATTATACCTAAACGGTTGATGGTGGAGATGCAATGGCAAAGATTTAAAGACTGCATGGATGAATTCCAAAAATTGTTCATCCCTGTCTGGTGAGGGAAATCAAGGATAGTGATAAATCCATGGAAAAGACAAATAAATAGGCCAGAGAAAGCAGCATACCAGAGGATGGAGAAATTTAACAGAGGGTGACAAAGAGGTTAATTAAAGGGGGGGGGGGGGGGGGGGAGAGGGGGGAAAGCATGAAAAATATATATAAATTGACTTTAAAAGCTTCTTTAGATGTGTAAAAAGGAAAAGATTAATGAAGACAAATGTAGGTCCCTTACAATCAAAGACAGGTGAATTTATAATAGGAAACAAAGAAATGGCAGAACAGTTAAATGAGTACTTTGGTTCTATGTTCACTAAGGAAGACACAAACAATCTCCCAGGTATACTAGAGAACCGAGAGAATAGTGGGAGGGAGGAACTGAAGGGAATCCACATTAGTCAGGAAATGGTGTTAGATAAACTGTTGGGACTGAAGGCAGATAAATCCCCAGGGCCTGATGGTCTGCATCCCAGAGTACTCAAGGATGTGGCCCTAGAAATCGTAGAACATTGGTGATCATTTTTCATTGTTCTTTCGACTCTGCATCAGTTTCTGTGGACAGGAGGGTAACCTATGTAACCCTACATTTTCAGAATGGAGGGAGAGAGAAAACAGGGAATTATAGACCAGTTAGCCTTACATCGGTAGTGGGGAAGATGCTTGAATCGATTGTTAAAGATGTTGTAATTTCTTTCATCCCGACCATTTTTTACTTGTGGATATTTTTTATCGGGCTGGAAAAAACGTCCCAACTTACCTGATGCCACAAGTACCTACGGCTAGCATAACGAGCCGCTACTATATATCTACGAACTCCTACGACTTCCTATGGACTAGTAACAAACATTCTGCAAGTTTGAATCAGGGGAAATCTCGGGAGAATTTGTGAATTACCTCGTGAAAGTGGGACAGACCCATAAAGGAGAGCCAGTGGATGTGGTACATCTAGACTTTCAAAAAGTCTTTGACAATGTCTCACACAAGAGATTAGTGTGCAAAATTAGAACACATGATATTGTGGGTAGGGTATTGACATGGCTAGAGAAATGGTTTGCAGACAGGAAGCTAAGAGTAGGAATTAACAGTTCCTTTTCAGAATGGCAGGCAGTGACTGGTGGGGTGCCACAAGGTTCGGTGCTGGGACTCCAGATCTTTACAATATAGAGTATATTCATGATTTAGACGAGGGAATTAAATGTGATATCTCCAAGTTTGCGGATGACACAAAGCTGGGTGGGAGTGTGAGCTGCGATGAGGATGCTATGAGGCTGCAGGTTGACTTGGATAGGTTGGGTTAGTGGGCAGATGCAGTGTAATGTGGATAAATGTGAGGTTAACCACTTTGGTGGCAAGAACAGGAAGGCAGATTATAATCTGAATGGTGTCAGATTAGGAAAAGGGGAGACCTGGATGTTATTATACAGTCACTGAAAGTAAGCATGCAGGTACAGCATTTGAGTTTAGGAGCAAGAGGGTCCTACTGCAGTTGTACAGGGCCCTGGTGACACCGCACCTAGAGTATTGTGTTCAATTTTGGTCTCCTAATTTGAGGAAGGACATTATTGCTATTCTGGGAGGGCAGCGTAGGTTCACCAGGTTAATTCCCGGGATGGTGGGACTGACATATGATTCAAAAATGGATCGACTGGGATTGTATTCACTGGAATTTAGAAAGATGAGAGGGGATCTTATAGAAACATACAAAATTCTTAAAGGATTGGACAGGCTAGATGCAGGAAAAATGTTCACGATGTTGGGGAAGTCCAGAACCAGGAGCCACAGTTTAAGAATAAGGGGCAGGCCATTTAGGAATGAGATGAGGAAAAACTTCTTCACCCAGGGAGTTGTGAATCTGTGGAATTCTCTGCCACAGAAGGCAGTGGAGGCCAATTTACTGGATGTTTTCAAAAGAGAGTTAGATTTAGCTCAGGGCTAAAGGAATTAATGGATATGGGGAAAAAGCAGGAACGGGGTACTGATTTTAGATGATCAGCCATGATCATATTGAATGGTGGTTCTGTCTAGAAAGGCCAAATGGCCTACTCCTGCACCTATTTTACTTTGTTTCTATGTTCGATGTTTCTATGTTATCTCTCAGCCAACACGCTGTTTATCAAGTAGTAGAAACAAATGCTGGTTAATACACAAAAGGACACAAAGTGCTGGAGTAACTCAGTGGGTCAGGCATCATTCCTGGAGAACGTGGAGAGGTGACATTTCAGACCAAAGAAGGGTCACCTATCCATGTTCTCCAGAAAGTCTGAAGAAGGGTCTCATCCCAAAATGTCACCTATTTGTGTTAGAATCATAGAATCATAGAAACTAGGTGCAGGAGTAGACCATTCGGCCCTTCGAGCCTGCACCGCCATTCAATATGATCATGGCTGTTCATCCAACTCAGTATCCTGTACCTGCCTTCTCTCCATACCCCCGATCATTTTAGCCACAAGGGCCACATCTAACTCCCTCTTAAATATAGCCAATGAACTGGCCTCAACTACCTTCTGTGGCAGAGAATTCCACAGACTCACCACTCTCTGTGTGAAAAATGATCTTCTCATCTCGGTCCTAAAAGACTTCCCCCTTATCCTTAAACTGTGACCCCTTGTTCTGGAGTTCCCCAGCATCGGGAACAATCTTCCTGCATCTAGCCTGTCCAACCCGTTAAGAATTTTGTAAGTCTCTATAAGATCCCCCCTAAATCTCCTAAATTCAAGCGAGTACAAGCTGAGTCTATCCAGTCTTTCTTCATATGGAAGTCCTGCCATCCCAGGAATCAGTCTGGTGAACCTTCTCTGTACTCCCTCTATGGCAAGAATGTCTTTCCTCAGGGATTCCTGTTCTCCAGGGATGCTGTCTGACCCGCTGAGTAACTCCAGCATTTTGTGTCCTGTCATGCTGTATATACAGCCAGGTTGCACACAAAATATTTGCCAAATTTCCCACAATGTGCAATATCTATATAGTAAGAAATGCTAAAGCATTTGAAATATCTTAAAATTCAGAAGGGTACTAGATAAATATTAGGTTTCTCTATTTGTTTTTTGTTTTAATATCATATACCATGTGTGTATTGCGGAATTTAACTCGGTTGGTATCCTATCTTGGTATTCTAATGAATGTAAATATAAGAAACAAATTCTTTAACGTCCCATTCACTTCCACTATTACCAGATCACTCTTCCTCTCACACTCATCAAACCCCTTGTCAATATTTTTAATTACCTCTAGACTTTTTAGTTGTTTGAATTAATGGGCTCCCAAATCCTCGACTTATTCCATTTTTCAGAAAAGTCAGGTGTCAATTGTTTACCCTTTAAATCTGTTCTACCATTCAATGAGATTTGTGCACTAAATCCATTTTGACTCCTGTTCCCCAGGATTTCAGCGATGGAAAACTTCACTTTGTTTCCACTCTCCCTTTACATTTATCTTGACTAATATTGCTCACTCTTTCTCCTTAAAGTCAGCGATTGTATTATTCCCATCTACGTGAAGAAAAACAGAAGGTATGTTGAAGAATCATATTCACACCTTTTCTTGCTATATACAGTATTCTCTCTCCTTTATCTTTGATATGCCGTTCCTTCCCCAGATATTTAATTTGGTATATATATAATATTGTTAGTTTTTTATTAATTTTATTTTATTCTTTCCTTTTCTTTGCTATCCGAATTCTTTGATGTTTATGCTTTGTATTTTTTTTATTTGCAGCTTTTTGAGTGTTCAGTATATCTGTCATGCTGCCATTTTTTTGCCACTTTGTTTTGTGTTCACATGTGCATGGCATCAGGAGACGTCTGCAGGTACACATTTTTTAGGACTATTTAGAAGCAAGACCTTGAGGCAGTGTCCTAAAGGGCACAAGACCTAAAGGGCCTACTGCGGCGACCTCATTGGCAAGTTTAGAAGAGTTTAGGAGAGTTTGAAAAAGTATCATGTTGAAGACCTCCTTCGACTACGTAGAATACCTCCTTCGACCTCCTGCGACTATGTTGAAGACTAGCTTCGACTAGCTTCGGTAAAATTGGACACGGAATAGTGGAGAGTGAAGACGACCTCCTTCGATATCCTTTGACCTCCCTTCGACTATGTTGAAGACTATCTACGACTTCCTTCGACTACCTTCGATTATCTTCGACTAACCTCGATTACTTACAAATAACATGCCGACCTACCTCGACTACACCTACAAGTAAAAAAAATATCGATTTTTTTCATGGTGACCTTTTTTTACTCGTGGGCATTTTTCAGCATGCTGAAAAATACGCCGCCACCTAGCTGAGGCCTCGAGTACACGGGGACTACTCTCGAGCATGAAGGAGAGTTACAAAGACCTCCTAGGACCTCGTGTCGACCATGCTGTGAGTATGAGTCCAGGGCAAACTCTTCTAAACTCGCCAATTAGGTCACCGTAGTGGGACAGGCCCTTAAAGGATGCAATCCCTATTTCTTTCTCTCTCTTTTACATCATTATGTACCATAACAATTGTTTGTTGACCATCCTAACCCACCAGACACCCCTCCCAACCTGTTATCAATACAGAATGTACACATTTTGTAAACTTTCTCAACCTTGAGCAAAATCTAATTTATTAATTTTGGACTTTCTAATTAAATTGCACACTATCATTAGGACAATTCAGGAACCAATCTTTCTGGAGTTATTGATCAAATCTATGCTGCCCCAAACAAAAATTAAGGAAATTTCAGGTAGATTTGTGGGGTCTACTGAATCCCATGTCAGAAAGCAAAGAACAAACAACACTTAGCTGAGCCAGACACCTTGTGTCATGTTTATTCCAGTAGCCTCTTTTACCTACATTATCACCAATCATACCCGTGTGCAGATAAGGCCAATTAGTGCATCTGACCTTTGAGTTGTCATTGAGCTCTTGTGGCTGGACCTTCTCGTGAGGCTGCTGGCGAGTCGCCAGTGGTGACAGGCTGTATGCAAAACCAACGTGGGCGTGAAGGCACCACAGCTCCCCCGTCAGCCACAGAGTCATGCAAGGTGGCGCCTGCCTGGCTTTGTCCTGGTCCGTACCGGTCTGACGGGTTGATTTTACGGCCTGATCTTGTTTGGTACTGCAGTGTGGGAGGTCTTTGACAGGAAGCGTTGGGGTCTTGTGACATCGTCGGTTCGGTGGGCGAGGTAGTCGGCTGGTTCTCGACGCGTGCTGGCTTTAACTGGTCGATGGATACGGTGTCAATTTTTCTGTTCTGATAGATCACAAAATTTTTGGGTAGACGTTGGATGACTTGGTAAGGGCTGTCGTATGCTTGCTGAAGAGGTCGGCGGACGGCGTCACGTCAGTCCAAACATGTGTGCAGTGTTGAAGGTCGGCAGGCACGTGGACAATTGCAGGTGTTTGCCGTGTCAGCGTTGGCCTGAGTAGCCGCATAGTTCGCCGAAATCGATCGACATACCTGCTTGGATCATAGGATCCGTCTGTGGGGATTGGTTAGACAAATTCGCCAGGCAGCTTCAGAGTTGTGCCGTAAACCATTTCAGTCGACGAACATCCTAGGTCTGCTTTCACCGCCGCACGAATGCCAGGCAGAACCAGAGGGAACCGTTCACTCCAGTTCGATGCATCTCCTCTGGCTGCCAGAGCGGCTTTCAACTGGCGATGGAACCGTTCAATCAGGCCGTTCGCTTGTGGATGATATGTTGTCGTTCGAAGCCGGTTCGTACCCAAGAGGTTGGTTAGTGTTTGAAACAGCGCAGACTTGAATTGCCGTCCTTGGTCTGTTGTGATCGTACTTGGGATCCCAAAGACCGAAATCCATCGGTCAACAAAATGCGGGGTACTGTTTCCGCTGAAATGTTGATGACTGGGATAGCAGATATGTGTAGTTTCTTGACGGTGGGGGTGGGCCGACCAAGTCCAGGTGCACGTGCTCGAAACGGGTGTTCGGTACAGGAAATTCACCAAATGTGGTCCTAGTGCGCCTGGAGATCTTGGATTGTTGACACAGTAGACGGGTCTTCGCCCTTAATCCAACGTCACACTTGATGAAACGCCGGATGAGTTTAGTTTTGTCGGAGATTAGTTTTATCGTATCTTCTTGTCCGGATGTGATAAGTTGTGCAGTGCGCTGAAAACCTCTCGATGCATCGTTCTAGGCACAAACGGCCCTGGTTTGCCAGTGGAAGTGTCACATATGATGATTTCTCTTATGTCACCGATAGGTACATCTTCCAATTTTAGGGCTGTATATGTCTGGTGGTAATGGATAAGATCGGGATCAGTATGCTGCATGCGAGCCATGGCATAAAAATCGATGAGTGTGGCTGCAATCAGAGCATCCTCCTCCAGTCTTGTAAGGGGGTCGGCAACTGGATCTGCTTTTCCTTGAATGTGCCCGATGTCGCTGGAGAATTTCAGAACGAAGTCCAGGTGGCAGATTTCCCATGGTGAATAGCTTCCCACACTTGTACGAGTAGTGCATGTGAACGGTTGGTGATCCGTATAAGTAGTGAAGGGTCGGCCTTCCAACAGATGGCGGAAATGCTTGCCGGCGAGGTACATAGCCAGGCAGTCACCACCTTGTATGACTCAGTGGCTGAGGGGGGAGCTGTGGTGCCTTCAACATTGGCATTATCTGCACACGGGTTATGATTGATGAGAACGTAGGTAAAAGGGGCTTCTGGAATAAACGTGACATTTAGCTGAGCCAAACACCTTGTGTCACGTTTATTCCAGAAGCTCTCGTGGCCGGACCTTCTCTTGAGGCTGCTGGCGAGTCGCCAGCGGTGACAGGCTGTGTGCAAAACCAACGTGGGCATGATGGCACCACAGATTAACAATTTATTTTATTCACCAGCTCTCTTCAAACTATGATATATATCACAAGATCAAATTCAGTTGCGTGAAATTTATTTGTAAGATAATAGAATACAGATTGTGAATGGATTAAACTAAAATTCATTTTCCCAACATTTTAGGGCTAATGTTTGCTCATTAATTTTTAATTAGTTATTTTATCTTTACTGAAATAGTGTGGAAAGAGATTTCAGATGCACATGGTTAACCTTTGTTTTGTGACATTCAAAAATTCAATTTAAATACCTATATTATACATTGAAAGATAGACCATTGCTGGGTTTGGGGATAAAATATAAAGTGCATAACTCATTCAAGTAGGTGCACTGGTAAGGAAAACAAATGTGCAATATAAATTATGTTCCAATAGTGTCTACCAATAATCATATCTGATCAAATTATGTTAGTCCGTGAAACTTTCATAGCCGTAAAGTTGGACTATATCCAAAAAGCTACAGCTGAATAGAACTGGATAACTGCAGACAAATACTCCTTTAACTGTAAGTGAATAACTACAGCTCCTTCAATTGCCATATTGATCAGCCTGCTATACACAGAGGCACTTGGTTTACATCGAGCTGAGCTCAGATTAACAGTCATGATGTGAAAACACTAATTTTCTTCCAGATAGACCAGTTGGCTGTTCAACATGGTTGAGCTGATGTGCCACAAATGTCAGGGAGGTGATCGCATCAGCATGTTGGCCATTCCTTTCCTTTTGCTCCTTCATTGTGCAGGATGGTGTAAATAAGCGGATATATTTGCAATGCTAAATGCCACTTTGACAGTCTTATTTTATAAATCAGTCACCAACTGACTCGGGGGATTACCGCTATCACCTCTAGACTTGATAATTGATATTGAACACAGGGAAAGCCTCACAACTTCGAAGCAATTAACAAAAAGGATTTGCAACTCCATGATTCATCACTCTAGCAAAATAAGTCACTTACACGCTGCATTTTCGTCATCACATGCTAAAGCTCTGAAGCTGGGATCCTCATTTGTTTTTATTGTTGTCCTGTGAAATTTCCTGCTTTTGCACTGTTTATTTTTGTAGAACTGCATCAGATATCTCATACCCTTTGATCTTCACAACCTATGCAAATAACACACTTGGCCTAAACATATTTTTGACAGTGTTAATTTGTCTTGGAAACTTCAATTGAAGTGACAGACTTGTGCTTCCCTGAAGACATTAAATATGCTTCACAGCAACGACAGCCTTTACCGCAAACTAATTGATGTTCCAAGAAAGAACTTATTTTGTTCTGAGCATGAGTTCTTGTGAATGCAATATTATCATAAAAAACAAAACCCACTTAAAACAGATGAGAAAATCTGATTCCAAACAAGAAGCTTTGTTGGTAGAACATTATTGCCATGCTGATAGTAGTTCCTCCATTTATTCCAAGCTGAACAACACTTCATTGGACTCCATCCCCTACTCCCAATTCCTCCGTCTACGTCGCATCTGCTCCCAGGATGAGGTGTTCCACACCAGGGCATCGGAAATGTCCTAATTCTTCAGGGAATGGGGGTTACCCTCCCCTACCATAGATGAGGCTCTCACCAGGGTCTCTTCTCCTCCTCTTCCTTTCTTCTTCCCCCGCCCCCCCCCCCACTCCCCCCACCCTGCATCAGCCTGAAGAAGGGTTTCTGCCCGAAACGTTGCCTATTTCCTTCGCTCCATAGATGCTGCCGCACCCGTTGAGTTTCTCCAGAAATGTTGTCTACCTACGATTTTCCAGCATCTGCAGTTCCTTCTTAAACACTACATTGTAAGCATAAGGAGTTACAGATGCTGGAATCTTGCGCATAACTCAGAGTGGTGGGTAACTCAGCAGGTCAGGCAGCATCTCTGGCCATCTCTGGAAGACAAGGATAGGTAAGGTTTCACTTTGGAATCTTCTCAAGAACTTCTTAAGATCCATGTCCTACAGAGAAACTGCTTGATCTGTGAGCTATTTCTGCACTGTGTTCAACTCTAAATAAGTAAATTGATTGCATTTTCATGTTCTTGGGATGAAGAATTTCTAAAGCTGTTCATGTTTACGGGTGTGAAATATACTTTGCAACATCAAATATTCAGGCAAAAAGCAAAAAATTGCAGATGTTAAATACAAAAGAAGATTCAGTCAGAAATGCTCAATAATTTTAATTTCATTGTCCAGACACAACTTGATTTCCCTCTGTGTAAATGTTGCATGATCTGCTAAGTATTTCAAGCAATGAGCTAGCCTGCAGTCCATGGTTCCAATGTACCACCCATCATGTTGGTAAATGGAACTGCACTTGATACAGAAGACAGCTTTTTGCCTTAATACATAAAAGTCCTCAAAACTAAGTGGGGCCCTGGTAGCTACTCGTCGGCTCTGCAAATAGTCAATGCCAAGTGAGCTATGTTCAAGACATGCCATGAAATCCAGATTTTCCATTCTTCCCACATAACTGAGTTCTCTCTTCACTTGGCACAATTTTGCTACACATCCTCTTGGCTATCTCTGGGATCTTGACTTCTTCCGAAAGTAACTGCTCTGAATTATATAGATTGCACTGCTAATGCCAAACCACTGAAGGTGTTGTATGATTTTCTTGTTAAACATTTTAGTGGTCTTAGGGATTGACTAAGTCCACGCCCCACGGTGGGGCTCAAGATCTGTCCATGGAAGCCTCCAGCTCCATCGCTGGTACGCCGCAGATTGACTGGAGATGCGATCAGGAAAATAATTGCATCTCCGGCAAGGTATGAAACTGGAAAAAAAGTTTCCCCCTCCCCCCACCCACTCCCTCCACATAAACAAGCTGGAGAACATTTACACAAACTTTTAACACACACTAAAAATAACAAAAAGAAGACAAACAGACTTGTTGGCAGGGCTGCCAATCGTGCGGCGCCCCTGGTTCTATTATACTCAGGTAATTACACTCAGTTGGCTCTGTTGAGCAGACCATATTGTTCACATACCCAACACTAAGCCTATAATTCAGAAACTTGACTTCAAGTTCTGTCATGGAAAGAATTACCACATGGGTTAAGGAAAAGGTTCAAGGATGTCCATGAAGCCATCTTGAAGAAATTCAAACAGTAAACACAATAGACTGCAGATGCTGGAATCTTAAGCAAAAACACAAAGTGTTGGAAGGATTCAGCGGATTGGGCAGGATCAGCAAAGGGAAAAGACAGACAATGTTTCTGATTGAGATCTTTCCTCATACTCAAGAAAGGTCCCAACATGAAACATATTCTGTCAAGGAAATGCAACACCTCATAACTCCTATTAATCCCTGGCCCTCACTCAAATAAGTATTCCAAATTCAGAAACAGGGAACTCAGAATGCCAATTCATGCCCGTAGCATACAGAAGCCCTGCATAAACTTTGGAAGGAACTTTTGAGTCATACAGTGTGGAAACAGACCCGAGGGCCCAACTTGACCACACTGATCCTCATGTTCCATTATACTGGTCCCACTTGCTTGCGTTTGGCTCATATCCCACTAAACCTGTCCTATCCATGTACCTGTCTAATTGCTTCTCAAGCATTGCGATAGTCCCTGCCTCAACTACCTCCTCTGGCAGCTCATTCCATATGCCCACAACGTTTTGTGTGAAAAATACACCCACCACCATTTGTGTGAAAAAGGTATTCAAACTATCTGCCCACTCATTATATCAGGCACCTCCTTCCTCTTCTATGGAAGATTCTGTAGTTCCCCTAATGACCTAATTCATCATAACATAACCCACAGAACACAAGCAGAAATAGTCTGAAGAAGGGTCTCGACCCGAAACGTCGCCTATCTCCTTCGCTCCTTAGATGCTGCTGCACCCGCTGAGTTTCTCCAGCATTTTGTGTAACCCTCGATTCTCCAGCATCTGCAGTTTCTTTGTTAACAGAAATAAATCTTCCTTTAGCTTGAGGACTGCTAAAGAAGGAAAAGAAAAAGAATTGAAAACTACTGTCATGTTTCACATTGCTGACCTATAGTTTCATGGGGGGATTGTGCAACAGGAGCTGCAAAGAGAGGGGAAACAGAGTGCAGAATATAGTTACAGAGAAAGTGTAGATAAAAACAGTCTGCAATGCGATCGATTGGTGGTTATGGTGGGGTAGGTAGGGAGCCATGAATACATCCCTGAGCTAGTGAACGGTCTGTTCAAGAGACTGATAACAGCAGGGAAGAAGCTGTTATTGAATCTGGTGGTGCATGCTTTTTAGTCAATGTATACCTTCTGCCCAATGAGGGAGGCAAGAAGACAGAATGAGTGGAGTGTGAGAGCATAAAGTGTAGATACTCGATGTGGGGAAGCTGGTTAGCTTGATGTACAGGGCTGCATACAGAGCACTCTGCAACTTGTTGTAAATAATTTTCTAATTTTTCCATTGGCAATCACTTCGGCACCCCCTCAAATAACATTAATATCAAACTTTATTGTTTCTCAAAAACATATGATACTCTCTCAAAGATTTAACACATAAGGATTAATCCAAAGTAACAATAGAATTAAACCTATTTAAATAAATTATGTTTAGCTTACCATCAATTACTCTAATATGCTTAGGTTGGGTTTATGCAGGGATAGGCTTCATTCATATCGTAGAATTACATTTGTTGTAGAAAACGTATTAATTAGTGTTAAATTGTTTATGCTACACTAATATTTCCACAGGTGAAGATGTTAAAGCCTAATTCATTTTCAAATAAATTTATAACCAAGCTATCATTTCTAATTGTAACTCAGCAGCAAACAGTTTCTGCATGCTGTTAATATTCACTCCATCCAAATGCAATGCAGTGGCCTGAAAGGAACAAAATAGACAATGTTCTATACTTTAGTTTGTCTGTCAATTAGAATGCATGACTATTAGTTGAAAAAAAATACTGGGCAAAGCATAGCAGCACCACGACAATGATGAATGCTGATATGAAGGTTATCTCAAGGTTTTTCTTAGTTGTCCCTATTAAGTACATTGCTGGAGTGTATTTCACCGTCGATGTGTAATCACAGACATTTCACAACAGTGCAGTAGACCTCTGACACTACAGAGGCAAAAGCACACACAGCACACTGAACTGCAAAAGCTAAATACACTTTGCTTTTGAAGCATCGTGACTCTCCATGGGGACCATGGGCAGCCTGTGGGGTCCCGCCCTTGAACATTCTCAAGTCAAGCTCCAATAAGAGAAGACAGAGGTTACAGAGCTTCCCCTGACATTTGCTGCTCAGGCATCAGCCTTCGCAATTAATGGCCACCTTTGCTTTGGCAGACATAATTGAGAAGTGTGAACCGCATGCGCACCAGTCAATAACGGTGTCACCACACAAATGACACTTGGTCCTTTCTCCCTCAGTTGCCCCAGTCTCTCCTACCTGGCAGCCACTTTTTATTTTGTTCAGCATCTCACTTAATCCAATCTAATGAGGCAAACCACAACATCCAGACTGGAAGTACACAGTTCTCTTCAGAACTGAGTAGAGAGATGGGGTTTGTGAGTCTGCGATTGTGATATGCTGATTAGTAAGTGTATCAAGAAAAAAATATTCAATGTAATCTAAAAACTTATACAGGTATTATCTTAATACTACTTCTGAATACTTAAGTACAATGTATTCCATTATTAAAAAATAAAAATATTCCATCATATGTTACTATTGTCTGATTCTGAAAAGATTGTTCATGCCTGAACAAATATCATTAGATATAAATAGAACTTGTATTATTTTATCAAAATGATACTCCTGTTAAATTTTCTCATAATTTAACCTACAAATTGGGAATCTGGATGACGTGGCACTGATTTTAGTTTGGTGCTGTAGAACAACAAAATGATTTTACCATGAGTAGGTTGTGCGAAAATTGGGCTGTGCACTCAGAGCTTATCACCGTTAGAGCAGGCCAGGCAGAAGTGAGTTCCCTCAATGATGATCAACTTCACATTGAAAGTGGTCTTTGTTTTAGGGTAGCAATGTTGCAGGTCACATTAACCAGGTTTGTATGCTCCACTGCAGGGAGACAACACTTACTTGAAATGCATACTTCACCAGCTATTCACGGTCAAATGTGGCTTCATTTGCTGGAAATATGTGAGAACATAAACTTTTCCGAAGAAAGTATCAAAGGGTAAGAAATATTGTGAAAACGTGGAAATTCTTTCCATATTGCTCCATTGTATGAATATCCCCACTCTTGGTTGAAACAGATGTTCTGCTTATGGTAGCAGTATAGGTCTCCTATCTCCCTTGGTGCGACCACACCTGGATACTGCGAATGATTTGTGTCCCTTATCTAAATAAAACCAATCACCACATTGGACGAAGTTCAAATGAGATTCACTAGACCAATTCCTGGAATGAAAGAGTTGTCCTATCAAGAGAGGCTACACAGGTTGAGTTTATGTGCTTTTTTCCAGATATTGAAGGGTGACCTTGTACAAACATAATTCTAAAGGAGCTTGCCAGAGAAGATGCTGAGATGTTTTCACTAATTTATAAATTCATAAGTTCTTGGAGGCCTTTGAATTAGATGATACGGTCCATCAAGTCTACTCCACCATTTAATCATGGCTGATCTCTCTTTCCCTTTCAACCTCATTCTCCTCTCTTGTTTCCATTACCTCTGCCACCCTTTTATGAGGTTCACAAACAACTTACAAGTTAAGGGGCCAGTCAATTATTATTGAGTTGCTTAGAATATCTGGAATTACATTCTCCCAAGGGTGGTGGAGGCCAAATCATCAGATACATTTAAGGTGATGAGGTAAATATTTGAAATATCAAATATTTTAGTTTAGTTTAGTGCATTGTCATGTGTACTGACAAGCTCTTTTGTTGTGCAGTATCTAGTCAGTGGAAAGACTATACATGACTCCAATCAAGCTGTCCACAATGCACAGTTACAGGATAAAGGAATAATATTTTGTTTGGGCAGCTTACAACCCAGCGTTATGAATAGTGATTTATCTAACTTCAAGCAACCCTTGCTTTCCCTCAATCTCCATCCTTCCCCCACTGACTCGTTTCACTGTCCTCCTGATACATTTTACAAATTGTATGCCTCGTTGTCACCTTCCCCATAGCTAACAATGTACCATTCTACATTCCATTGATCATAGTCTGCTTTGATCTGTCATACCTGCATTTCATATCTTTAGTCTCCCTCTCCCTTGACTCTCAGTCTGAAGAAGGGTCTCGACCCAAAACATCACCCATTCCTTCTGTCAAGAGATGTTGCCTGTTCCACTGAGTTACTCCAGCATTTTGTGTCCATCTTCCGTGTAAACCAGCGTCTGCTGTTCCTTCCTCCACAAGGATATTTAGGTTTCTGTCAATAAAAGAGGATCCTACTTCCTGTCCTGTTCACTCCCCCTCACAGGCAGTACAGGAGAACATTCCGGAACAAGTTCTGGCAGCCAGATGCCCTTTAAGAACTGAGGCCCTTGTATCAATTAGTGCAGGACGAGATCCTCAGTTGGGTGATATCCAAATACAAATAAATTGCTCTAATGATAGGCTAGGCAATGTTTTATGTACCAAATACAGGGAGACACGTTTACAAGCGGAGTGTGATTGAAAATCACAAGCAGCAGCAACATCGCAAAAAAGTGTGAGTTTGTTTCCTTAAACCCCTCACTCCCCACCCCACCCCCTCCCTCTGGCCCAGCTCTCCAGTCTAGTTACCAATTTAAGAGTGGAAAAAGTTAAAAGACCATGACAGTGAAAATGTTAAGAGACATAAGAATAATTTTTCTCATGGTACAGAAAGTCACAGCAAACTAAATTACAAATTTTTAAAAAAGACACAAAGTGCTGGAGTAACTCAGTAGTTTCAGGCAGCAACTGTGGAGAACATAGATAGGTGACTTTTCAGGCCTGGACCCTACAAATTATGTTCAACTGTTAGAGACATTTTGAGTGGGCACATTCTTACTGCAGCTCTTCCACTGTAGAGTTGCGGATTACTGCGCCAGAGACCCGGGTTCGATCCTGACTATGGCCGTTATCTATATGGAGTTTGTGACCTGCATGGGTTTTCTTCGGGTGCTCCGGTTACCTTCCACTCTCCAAAGACATGCAAGTTTATGTTAATTATCCCTAGTGAGCAGGATAGAACTAATATATGGGTGATCACTGGTTGGCTCAGACAGGACAGGCCGAAGAGCCTGTTCCCACGCTGTGTCTCTAAACTAAACTAAGCAGGTTGACTATCTTTGGATACATGGCAATCTCCAATGCATCTGATGGAAAGGTAACAGATGAACACATTTAATGACTGCACGCTATCTGGGAAATACACTTGGGGCAGCATCTAATAAAAACTGTAACTATGATGACCACTGAAGTTTTCCATTGATATTTCCATAACTTCCATGTGCAGAACATTAAATCAGGCCAACACAATCTTCACAATGCACACATTGTACATGCAAAATGTGGAAGGACATCACTGCAAACTGTTAAAAAGTAATCGAGATAAATTGCATATTAATAGTCCAGATTTCATGTTCAGGACTCATTGATGAATGTAGACGTGAATGTAGAATGTAGAAACATGAAAAAAAAAATGAATTCACATATGTATTTATAAACACAGATAAAATGAAATCTCCCTGTTTTATTACATTCAGAAAGAAGCTAAGATGATTGAAATGCATTTTATTTTGACTGTGGTCTTGCTTGAATAACTTCAATTTAGCCTTGCATGGTTCCACAGCAACTCTTCTAATGAGATACAGAGCCTGTACTAATCATATCTTCTCTTTCATACAAATCTTGCAATTGTCCCATTCATGACTTGAGAAAAATATGTGGGAGAAAAGCATTGAAGGAACAATCAGATCACATAAGTCTGAAAAAGGGTCTCGACCCGAAACGTCGCCTATCTCCTTCGCTCCTTAGATGCTGCTGCACCCGCTGAGTTTCTCCAGCTTTTTGTGTACCCACATAAGTTATTTATTGCCCAGTTTTTTTTTAATTTTACTAAACTACAGCATCTTTAATAGAGAGGCTAAATTGGAGAACAATTGCCTGTACAATAGATGATGAACTTTAAACCCATGCAATCACTTATAATCCTTTTTGCCTCTGTGCAATCTCCTTTAGATAGGAGGGTGGGACCAACAAGATTAGGGCTGGCTCACTGCCAGTCACTTTGCTGGTGCTCAGTGATCTTGCAGAAGTATTCATGCCTTGGTCTGGCACCAGCTCTGCCCTGCTCTGAGCTGGACATGGAAACGCTTTGCCACAGCATGTTGTCCACCTAATTAGTCTGATTACAAACTGACAAAACTCAGAGCATGTGGCAGACAGATTCCATGAGTCATGGTCCTAAATGCAATCCCTTTGAGCTCAGGGGTGTGAAGTGAGTATCCTAGGCATTGTGCTTCCAAGGTCGATTGACTGAATATTTATGACATTCTAATTAGTGCCTGTTTGAGCATCCAAATATATACTTTGATCTTTCATGACCACTCCACACAATGCCTCCTCCCACATGCATGCACAGATGCACACAGACACACACAGATGCACAAACACATGCACACACATGCACTCACGCAGCAAGGTATAGTTGTAAATAAAACCTTGATGTTGCTTTGAAACTCCAATGTGTTTAATATGGGGGGCAGATAAATGGTAAATTTATATTACTAAATTTCAAAAGCACAGAATCTTTTACCCAGATTAGGGGAATCAAAAATCAGAGGGCATGAAGGCCTGAACTATATAAAGAGGTTGTGCACGCTGAGACTTTATACCTTGGAGTGCAGCAGGATGACCGTGATCTTATAGAGTTGTATAAGATCGTGAGGGGAATAGACAGGGTAGATGCAGAGAGTCTTTTACCCAGAGAAGGCGAATCAAGAACCAGGTGACATAAGTTTAAAGTGAGAGGGGAAAGATTGAACAGGAGCCTGAGGGGCAACTTTTTAACACATAGGGTGGTGGATATATGGAATAAGCTGCCAGAGGAGGTAGTTGAGGGAGGAACAACAACAAAATTTAAAGTACATTTGGACAGGTAAATGAATAGGAGATGTTTAGAGGGATGTAGAGCAAACGCAGGCAGGTGGAGCTATTGTAAATAGTGCATCTTAGTCAGCATTGGCAAATTGGGCTGAAAAGCCTGTTTCCATGCTATAAGATTCTGGCTTTCTCTATGACTCAAATGCAAATGAGTTGAATCCTAAAGGTAACATCGATAATTTATTTTCTGAATATGTATACTGTTTTGTTAGCTACATGACAACTCCAATAGACCCCCCATTCAAACTAGACTTTACAGTCCTGCTGCAATCCCTCCTATTTTTTCCATACTATTGTCAATGATATTCCAATGTATTGCATAAAGCCATTAATACGAGTTTATAGAAACAACCATCATGTCAATATGCATAATAAGTGATCTTTTCTTTAAATATGGGGAGATTATTTTCAGAAGTGTGGGCAAGTCAGGGGTCAAGAGTATTATTGTCATATGTCCTGAAACGGAACATTGAAATTCTTACGTGCAGAAGCACAATAGATCTGTAAACATAGTACTGAGAAGAGACCATTGTAAACAGCAAAAAATTCAATAAATAATATAGGAAAATATTGCTGCCATTTAATGCCAACATGCGTTGTAAATGACCACAAAAGAAATATCTCTTTAGTTTCCTCCAGTTGCTTGCATTTGTTAGGCAGCTCTTGTCTTGCAAAAATCTGCATAATTTCTGCACAAAAAAACGTGTAGTTTTGTGTGGAGCTGCTGGCATCTACTGTTGTAAGTGTGGGGAAATGTAAGCCCTAAGCCAGTGTGTATGAACACTAAAGTCCCAAATGTCCACACATTAACAACTGCCAGTATTGTATCTGTTTTCCAGCATTCGACCCTTCCTGGTTGAGCATGAACTACTTGCAGTTACCAGCAGGCTTTGTTGCTTACTTGTATTTTATTTAATGTTTAAATTTCATATTCAATTTATTTAAATGATTTTAAGTTAGTTTCAATGATTACTGTATATTTGTCCATGTCAGAGGCATTCATAATCATTCATACTGTCATGAATTTGACGTCCAGTTTACCTGGGTGTAGTTTAAATGTCTGCCAATGCATTTCTGTGGGATTACAAATGGCAAGTCCTGCTGATTCAATAGGCAATACACAATAGATGCAGGAATAGGCCATTCGGCACTTCAAGCCAGCACCGCCATTCAATGTGATCATGGCTGATCATGCATAATCAGTACCCCATAACTGCCTTCTCCCCATATCCCAATAGACAATAGGCGCAGGAGTTGGCCATTCGGCCCTTCGAGTCAGTATTGCCATTCAATGTGATCGTGGCTGACCATCCCCAATCAGTACCCCGTTCCTGCCTTCTCCCCATATCCCCTGACTCCGCTGAGATTGCACAGCAAGTATAGTGCAATAGCTTAGACACAAAAAACTGGAGTAATTCTGCAGGATAGGCAGCATCTCTGGAGAGAAGGAATGGGTGATGTTTCGGGTTGAGGCCCTTCTTCGGGTGAGTCAGATTTAGACGAAGAGAGGCCCTGGGCTATTCCATGTGAGGCCCCTCCCAATCCCCCACCCCCACAACGAGAGGTAGATGGAAGAGTCCACCAGATTAACACTGATGTGCAGCCAAGCGTGACCAATGAGATAAGGGCTGGAAAGCTGCACTTATATTTATTTATTTATTGCCAGTGCTAGTGTTGAGTTATCAGCTTAAAATGCTATTATTCTGAAATGGAGGGCAGGGAAAATTACTGAAGTGTTATTTAGAGACTACAGTTGTGACAGCATATGTAAGAAAGGCCTATGACAGTGTAAAAAATGTTAAGCACCTTGCAGGGCTGTCACTTAACTTTTTTTCTCTGTTGTCAGCCGGGTAACCTTGGCAGCTGTTTAGGTTGCCAAATGACACTTTAGGTGGTCATTTAAGATGGTTTGCATGACGCGTGCGATAACGTGCTCGGACGAAGTGCATAGTTACCAGTCGGAATTATGCTCAATGAAGCATTCACATATTATTTCTGCTTCAAATAAAGTCACAAACTAAATATATTCACCAATCAAGACATGATATATGCCACAATGACATGCAGCATAAATATAATACAGTATCTCAACTCTTTTTACACGTTGCAATGAATGAAATTTCTATTATTTCTTTCCACTTCAAAACAAAAATTTGGCTGGATTATTCAGCATATGATCAACCTCGGTGAGACCAAGCGCAGGCTTGGCGATCGCTTCGCCCAACACCTCCGCTCGGTTCGCAATAACCAACCTGATCTCCCAGTGGCTCAGCACTTCAACTCCCCCTCCCATTCGGAATCAAACCTTTCTGTCCTAGGCCTCTTCCATGCCCAGAGTGAGGCCTACCATAAATTGGAGGAGCAGCACCTCCTATTTTGCTTGGGCAGTTTACAACCCAGTGGTATGAACATTGACCTCCAATTTCAGGTAGTCCCTGCTTTCTCCTCCCCTCCCCAGCTCTCCCTCAGCTCACCGTTTCCACCTCTTCCTTTCTTCTTCCCGCCCCCCCCCCACCCTCACATCAGTCTGAAGAAGGGTCTCGACCCCAAATGTCGCCCATTCCCTTCGCTCCATAGATACTGCTTCACCCGCTGAGTTTCTCCAGCATTTTTTGTCTCTCCATTCACACAAGTTCTGTTATCCCACTTTCCACACCCACTCCCTACACATTAGCGGCTATTTTACAGAGACAAGTTAATCTACAAAGCCAATGCGTCTTTGGGATGTGGGAGGAAACCCACACGCTTGTAGGGAGAATGTACAAATTCAACACATACAGTGCCCGAGGACAGGATCGAACACAGATCTCTGGCGTGTGAGGCAGCAAGTCTACCAGCTGTGCCACTATATTTTGTTTTCCAACACGCAAAAATTTACATTGATAACTTTGGTTACTTAAAAAAAAAAATATCCATTTTCAGTCTTAAATCTCTAAGTGACACTATGTCCCCCTTTACAGCTACTGTATGTTTTAATTCAGTTCAAGTCTATGGGATAGTACATTGGCCATAAAGTTGCTGCCTAAAAGTGCCAGAGACCCGGAATTGATCCTGAATATGGGTGCTGTCTGTATGGAGTTTGTTCCTTTTCGCTTTGATCTCATGGGTTTTCTCTGGGTGTTCTTGTTTCCTTCCATATACCAAAGTTTAAATTCCATTTAGAATATTTTTGGAGGACCAGGAAACCAAAAGCAAGAGTTACTCCAGGGAGTTACTCCAGCTCCAGGGAGTGATTCTGCGTTGGTTTTCAGCGGTCGCAGCTGTCTGTCCCGCTGAGTTACTCCAGCTTTTTGTGTCTATCATCGGTTTAAACCAACATCTGCAGTTCCTTTTTCCGCATAGTGTAATGGCTTGTTTATGAAGGAACAGCAGATGCTGGAAAATCGAAGGTAGACAAAAATGCCGGAGAAACTCACCTGCTGAGTTTCTCCAGCATTTCTGTCTACCTAGTGTAATAGCTTGGCTGGTTGATGTTCCATGTAACTCTGAAGCTGTGGTTAAGGAAGAAATTTGACCCGGATACTTAAGTTTTCCTTAAATTGTAGCATGAAATCTTCAGACATCACAGTACAAGGATTTAGCTTTGCGTTCCATTTTATGGATGGCATCACCCTTGCTGACTGTGCAGCCTTCATTATCCGTTAAGTCAAGTTCCAAAGTTCTGGCTTCAAAACGTTCAACCACATTGAAGCAACAATGGAACTATCTCATGGATTAATTTTTTTTGCTGGAGTGGATAATTTAATTATTTCAAACATTTCAAATGATTTGAATATTGTCTCATTCATATTCCTCCCACACAAACATTTTAATATAACACTATGACTGCATGAATTAATATTTTTAAAACCATTCTTGCCAATTTGAGGGCAAATGTACACAAGAACGGAATCTAAAATGACAAATGCAAGCCTTCAGCAGCCTCTTTTAAAGTCTGACATCCATGCAGTAGGTTTCCATAGGATTAAACAATAAGAACTTAAACACATACAAGACTTTTCACGAGGAGTTCAGCGTGGTTTGGCTTCTGCACTGCAGTTCCGCCCCTTTCTCCCTCACTTCTAATCTGATTTTTACTGGGACTCTTTGATCTGCCAAGACCCAGTGAGTCAGGTCCAGCAGCACAGATGGAGTAAATATGGAGATTAGCTGCTTCTCTTACAGCATTAGCTACTAATACCTGATTAAGTCCAGAATGATGCAATTGTCTCCGTTTCGGCTATTGGAGTGGCAGAGCTCAAAAGGGGGCAGGGATAAAGGTTGATTCTGTAATAGATACTTATTTTATCCAGGTTCTCTAAGAAGATTAGGCTTTGGGGTGACACATTCACCAAGATCTGTCGGCCTCGGGAGCTGCTCAGCAGTTTTCAAACAGGCAGCATCAGCCACGGAACAAACAGGCAGCTTGGACACTCCACCTAGGAGCCCAGGGCCCCACGTTGCGACATGAATAATGCCGGAACGTTACAAACTGTTTGAGGATCACAAACTGCTGTGTAAATTATCCATTTTTGGCTCTGTAGATGTGATCTGCAGTGACTTATTGCAGCTGTTCACTGCTTGAACAAATCTTCCCAAACATGTTGCTTTGCACTCACACCAGGATTACAGTCACACTCAAACCTTTTCTTATTGTCATTTTTTACAACACATCTCTTCAGAAACAATCAAGGGCCCTTCAACCATTTCTAGATTTACTCTAAAACCTTTTGCTTTCCAAGTGTGTACTTCGTGTTACAGCCAAAAAATAAGTTAACAGTGGTAAGATTTCATTAGTTGAGGTAGTTACTTTGAGGGCTTTGGTAATGGCTGCCTGACATACCCTGGGAGCTTTGAAACTCCACATTTACATTACTAATTATGTTAGCATTTACATGGACTGTGGTTTGAGATGATTAAATTGATAATGCAAACTGTTATAAAGCCATAAATTTCAACCTGCATGCTTCATAATTTTGTCTAAAATTTCTCCTTTAATTACAAATTGTTTGAAATCAATTAATAGGAAGTGTTGATTTAAACAAGTCTGTCCTAGTGGACACCAAGCAGGGGGGTATTGAAAAAGGAATTGGGGAGTTGATTGTTATGTTCTTGCCATGTTCTGAATAACTGTAAAGGACAAAGTTGTTCCTATTTATAAAGTCTGACTAACAGGTTCGAGCCTGCCAGTCACTGCACCTCAATGGGTTTACTTTGTAACATAATTAAAATCAAGCTCTTTGGGAAAGAATAAATAAGAAACACATAATAAATTTCACTCAATTAATCCATTGTACAATTTCAGATCTTGGATTGCTAAATTGGGTTCTGTTGGACGTGCTTTTCGGCTGTGTGTTTCAATGGAAACTTACAGGTGTTGCCCTTATGCATTATCACAGCCTGTTCTGCTGATTTTTGTGTTATTTAACACAGCATTCGGGTGACACACTCATTGGAAGGGTGACTGAACTGGCAGCAACCACGGTGGAATTACGGCTTGGTATGAGCATTGCAAACAGGACTCCAGTGAATTAGCCTTGGTATGCATTAACCCTGCTTGTAAAAGATTGTTTTCAGCATAATGGGAGAAAGAATGAGCTTGCAAAACAAGATGCACTGGATAGACGTAAGGGCAACAAGGAGGAGGATAAGGGCTTTTGCAGGAGGGATTGCTGAGACTCCATAAGGTGCTAGTGAGGCTGAATTTAGAATATTGTGAGCAATTTTGGGCACCATATCTGAGGAAGGATGTGCTGGATCTGGAGATGGTCTACAGGACGTTTACAAAAATAATTCCAGGAATGTGTAGGTATGATGAGCATTTGTCGGCACTGGGCCTGTAATCGCTGGAGTTTAGAAGAATGTAAGAGGGGACCTCATTGAAACATTCAGAATAGTGAAAAGCTTTGATAGAGTGAATGTGGAGAGGAATGTTCCACTAGTAAGAGAGTCTAGGACTAGAGGCCATAGTTTCAGAATTAAAAGATGTTCTTTTAGGAAGGAGATGAGGAGAAATTTCTATAGTCAGAGGGTGGTAAATCTGCAGAAGTCAGTGGATATCTTTAAGGGTGAGATAGTCGATTTTTTATTAGTACAGGTGTTAGAGGTTATGGGGAGAAGGTAAGAGAATGTGGTTAGGAGGGCAAGATAGATCAGCCATGATTAAATAATGGAGTAGACTTGATGGGCCGATTAGCCTAATTCTACTCCTATCACTTATGACCTTGTGACATATTCAGCAAGGATAAGAGAGTACAATTCTTCCATCACACTTCAATGAGAATAAACATGTAGAAACACTCCATTTTTCAAAGATCTGCCACATGCTTCAGCAAAAAATTAAGTCCTGGGAGACGATCTGAACCACATTGCTGTAAGGTTGAGGGTGGGGACTGGGAAATTCCAAATGCCCACTGGGAACATCTGTAACATGCCTCAGTTTGCAGCATTCCACTTGGGAATTCATGGAGAACAATACCCAGAGATCCAAACTCATATCATTCTTTCATGAAAGTGAACAATGGGCACTATATGTGCATGGATTTATGAGAATTATGACATGTTCATCCTTGCAGGGAGCCGTCATTGCTTTGCAGGAACTCCCATTATGCTGCCATGAAGATTCCAAGATCTTTGGAAAACATAAGGGATTTCATTATTTGAAAAACAGGTCCTTTCCCCTGCAACCACTCCCAATGAGGCCTCCCTTACATTGGCAAGACCAAGCATAGACTAGGCGACTGTTTTGCCAAACACATGGTCAGTCCAAATGGCCTTCTGGATCTCCCATTTGTTAACCATTTTAACTCCCATTCCCATACTGACCTTTTTCTCTTGTGCCTTCTGCATTGCCACAGTGAGGGCATACAGAAACTGGATTAACAGCTGCACGTATTCCATTTGGGTGGCTTACAACCCAATGTATGAACATTGAATTATCCAATTTTAGGGAACTAATGTACTAAACACACCACTATTCCCTCCATTTTTTCTCCCCACTCTTTCCTGTGCTCCACCTGGAACAGCACCCATCTCCCTTCTCCCCTCTTCTACCTATATACCATTCTCTGGCTTCACATTCTGTGCCTCTTCATCCTAATTTGCTTCATCATTCATCACTTTTTTGCCTTTTTATCTTTGACCTATTTCCCACCATCTGCCGATCATATGACCCACTACAACTGTGCCCACCAGTCACTTGCTAGACCTTGTCCTGTTCCCTCTTCCAGCTTCCTCCCCCTATTACAACCAGTCTGGAGACTTTATCCTATTCCCATCTCTCTTACAGCCGTCTTCCTCCTCCTACAATCAGTGTGAAGAAGGGTTCCAACACAAAACATCACATGTCAATGCTCTCCAGAGGTGATGCCTGACCACTGAGTTACTCCAGTACTTTGTTTTTTTTTTGGTAAACAAGCACCTGTATTTCCTTGTGTCTACATAGAAGAAGATATCTGACATAACACCGTGCCTTCTTAAGCACTACAATCCTGGTATGAGATGTGAACACAAATGTTGTGTAGGTCTGGCAGGCAGTCATGGCCTTATATTTTCCATTGCTCTCCATTTCCTCACCATGTGGCCTGCACATTACATACAGATGCGATCATCCCTTGATCCTACTACAGTTAAACAAGAGTTCACTATATGATTTAAAATAAAGGTGCAAACTCAAAATGTAGTAAGAAAAATCACAAAAGTTACATTATTTGTACAAAATATCCTCCATTTACATCAGTTAGGTTATTATTGTTCACACCCACTTTACTTATGTTAGTTTAATTAAGATTAAGGTTTTGTTGTTGATTTCCATGCTGGCAAATCTCAAAATTTGGAAAGTAACTAATTTCAAAAGATCTTGAAAAACTAATAACATTATGAACCATTTGACAGGTATATATTTGAACTTTGGGACCGCCAATGAAATTTTCTGATGGCTCAACTTAAATATTACATAAAATACATAATTCAAGCATGAACATTTTCTCTTTTGAGAAATTGCTTATACAAGCTATTTTAGATTCAGATCCCAAATACGTCGGAGTGTGCAGATTAATTGACCTCTGCAAGTTGTCTTGAGTGTGTAAATAGTGGATACTAAAGTGGAATAATATTGAACTAGTGTAAACAGCTGATCGAAGGTCGGCATGGACTTGATGGGCTGAAGGGCCTATTTCGTGCTATATCTTTCAATCAATCAATCCATCTAAAAATTTGTTTGAATTCTGTAATATCCGTGTGTCGCAGATTAGCAATTGATTTGTTTGCAATAAATACATTTGTAATTTATTGAATGGTTTGAATAGATTAGGAAGAATTCTAGGAAGTGGAAGAATCTGCACAGTGACGAGAAATAAATGTTCAGTTCAATATAACAAGAGGTCATCAAAATGGTCAAGATGTATTTCAAACTTAAGCTTTGGAAATAATAGGTGTTGAGTACCTATCCATTCCTATCCATTTAAACTGAAAATAAGTGCTCATTACTCCATTTAGGTACATAAGAATGTAATGGAACAAAATGTCAATGAGGCCATTAAACTGACAAAAGCAGAGTCCTGCAGTTCACAAAAGGCCAATTACAGAGACATTGCCAATGGTTTTGAAAGCTTGAAAACTATGGACCTGGGTTAGGGGGAAGCCAAGTTAAAAGTAGCCATTTTGATGACTAGCTCAGGGATTTTGACAGGCAGCTTACAGCACGCATTTTAAAACAGTCGCAAGCAAATCCAATTGTTTCCTCTCTAAGTCAGTGGCAGTTTGGTTTGCTCTTTCTTTTTAACTGTAGTGGAAAAGGTCATGCAACTGAAATTCTTTCACTACGATGAACATGTGCGAAGGCAGTACTCCAGAGAGCTGCTTGCCATACTCTCAAATTGTCCTTCACCACCACATCCGCTCCCAAACCTTTCACTCTTGGACATCCACGATCCACATTTAGTTTAGTTTAGTTTCTTGTCGCATGTGTTTATTGCACAGTAAACTTATTCTTCAGTAAACCTGATTTCCCCACCTCACTCCCATGTTTCCTCTGCATCCTGCAATCCTGTTCTCTCTCCCTGCCTCCCCTGAAGAAGTCTGAAGAAGAGTCTTGACCCGAAACATCACCCATTCCTTCTCTACTGAGATGCTGCCTGTTCCACTGAGTTGCTCAAGCATTTTGTGTCTATCTTCGGTTTAAACCAGCATCTGCAGTTCTTTCTAACACAGAACAAGGATAGAGATCCCGTGGCCCTCACATTTCATCCCACCAGCCTCTCCATCCAATGTTTCCTGCATCTTCAATGTGATACCACCATCTGTCAGATCGTCCAATCTCCACCCTATCCACTTTCTGTAGCAATCACTCTCTCCGCAACTCTGGTTCACTGATCACTACTCACCAAACCTGTGTCCTCTCCAGGTACTTTCCTCTGCAAAGAGAGGAGATGTAAAACCTGTTCCTACACCTCCTCTCTCACTTATATCCAGGGACCCCAGCAATCTTTCCATGTCAGACAGTTTCAAGTGCACCTGTTCCATTCTCGCTTACTTCTTTCGGTGCTCCCGATGTGGCTTTCCTTACATCTGCGAGACCAAGCGTAAACTAGGCAAGTTATTGCGAACACTTATGCTATGTCAGCAAAGGCCATGGAGTTCCCAGTTGCTAACTATTATGTCCCCTTCACATTATATGCTGACCGTTCTGTCCTTCGCCCCGTCTATTGCCAGAGTGTTGCCACACACTAATTGGAAGGACTGCACCTCATATTCCGCTTCCAATGGTATGAACATTGAATCCTCCAATTTCAAGTGGTATTCTTCCAGCACAATTTCAAGTAGTATACTCCTTCTCTTTGCCATATCCATCTGACCCTGGTGCACAAACATAACTCCTACCATCTCCCACTACCCCAGTCATCCTGCTCCTTGCCCCCCTCCCCCCCTATTCCTGTGTGCCTGTGTCCCACCGAACGGTCGAAGATGGGCCGCGGGAGTCCCAGCAGTCGGTCGAGGATGTGCTGCCGAGAACAAAGAGGGATCCAGCGTGGGAGGGAGAGCACCGAGTAGGAAGGGGGACATGTTAAAGGCCTTTCTCACGGTGCGAGTTGACCCACGAGTGACCCTGAGTTTTCACTTGCAGTAATCACGTACAATTAACGTAGCGGGAACGTCGGAACTCGTGCACGCAACTTAGCGACTCGTGGCGCTAACGGCACGTACCCATGAAACTTGTTAACTCATGAAAAAATTCAATCATGTTTGAGGTTTTCCACGAGTCAAATTTACTGTTCAAGTTAAAAATTGAAACATTTAAACTCGTTGTAATTACGTAGTGGCCCGTGGTTTACCTTAGTGACTCGTGAGTTTACCGTGGGCACTCTTTACCTCAGCGGGCAGGCACCATCTCTGGCGAGAAGGAATGGGTGACGGGATGACATTTCCAAATATCTCCAGCCCCATGTGTTCACTTTTTGTCAACCAGCATCTGCCATTTCTTGTGTATGACATTATTTGTATCCGTGGCAGTTGATTGTCGCTCCCTTCAGTTTCCCAGGGGGTCGGGACGGTACTGGAGTTGGGAGGGAAAGATGGGTGGGGGGCGGCGGAGGGTAGTGTTTCACTAAATGCTTTAAAAAAACTTTAAGTTATAGAGCATGGACAAATCCAACGAACCACACTACGTTATTCTTGAATAGATAACTTTGAATTCGTGATTTTTAAAAAAGGAACCAACATCTACAGTGCCTTGTGTATTGGCAATTCATGATTCTCCACGATGGGTAGAGAATGGGATTTGTAAGCGGCTAACTTCATTCTAAAACTTGGAATGTCACATTGGCGGCGCAGCAGTAGAGTTGCTGCCTCACAGCCCCAGAGACCCGAGTTCAATCCTGACGACTGGTGCTGTCCATACGGAGTTAGCACGTCCTCCTAGTGACCACGTAGATTTTTTCCGGGTGCTCCAGTTTCCTCCCACATTCCAAAGACGTGCAGGTTTGTATGTTAATTGTCGTCTGTAAATTGCCCCGCAGTGTGTAGGATAGAACCAGTATCCGGGTGATTGTGGTCAGCATGGGCCCGGTAGGCCGAAGGGCCCGTTTCCACACTGTATCTAAACTAAACTAAAGGCCCTGAAGAAGAGTCCCGACCCGAAACGTCAACTATCCATTTTCTCCAGAGATGCTGCCTGGCCCGTTTAGTTATTCCAACACTTTGTGACCTTTTGTGATAAGTTAATGCTTCAACCCTTTCTCAAGGAATGGGAATTAGGGGAAGCAGTAGGAAATATGTTGCTTGGCATTTAAAATAAATAGATTAGTCAGTACAGTAATTATTAAGTCAAAGTTACAGTTATGTAAGTGCAACTTCGGTAAAAGTGAGGAGAGGGGTGGGGCAATCAGGGGAACAAATGTATAATTAGCCGATCTGGAAAACGAGCAGAACGATTGGACGAGGGTTTGTTTGATGCCCAACACAAAATGCTGGAGTAATTTGGCGGGTCAGGCAGCAACTCTGGAGAGAAGGAATAGGTGACTTTTTGGGTCGAGATCTTTCTTCAGAAGACGAGCCCTTAACCGAAATGTCACCTATCCACGTTCTCCAGAGATGTTACCTGGCCCGCGTTGTTACTCCAACTTGTTCCGTTTGCCTTCCGTCTAAAGCCTTGGGATCGTCGCCGACGTGAAGACTGTGCGACGCCCCTGCGCCCGGTGCAATGGGCGGGGAGCTGGGGAGAGGAGGGAAGGGGCCACACACATGGCCAGGAAGCAGAGGGGTGGGGGTAGCGACCGACCGAGCCAACAATGAGATGGAGAAAGACAGAAACACCGATGTGCAAAGGAGACCTACAATAGCGCATGATCTCTCTCGCGTTATGGCGGGTGATTGTCGCCCGACCGCTGTTTCTGACCCTAAAGCCTTGGATTCGTTGCCCTTCATGTTGGCGTGGAGGGGGAGGGGGCTTTTGTGCTGTTTGATTGCCCCCTGCTATTCCAGGGACAGGGAGACACAGCGGCTTTTGAGACTGGTGGGCAATCACTACCAAAGTGTCTGCCAACACAGTCAGTACACCTCTCCTACACATGTCTCCCGCACTGAGATCATCCCACAGCGAATGATCCCAGCCTAACCCAAGAGCCTTGTCGCCCCAGACCGATTAATGAAACCGGTGCACCCCCCCCCAACCTCCCTCCACCTCAACTTATGCCTGGGCACCAAAGCAGCTCAGGAGGCGAACCCTGAGCTCCGTCTCCCAACAATCTGATGTGCAACTGATGTGAAAGAACAGAGGCTGCGGCCGGCCGGCTGGTACTTGGGAGAGAAACTTGGAACATCGCAGAAATGACATACCCATGGGAACTCTGTTAAACACTTGAACATAAACTTGGATCTCCTGCATAACCACGAGTCTGTTTTTTTTCTTTCATTTGGGGTCACTCGTGGGTGGATTCGCACCGTGAGACAGGGCTTTTAGGAGGGAGAGGGTGAGAAGGAAGAGGGACCATCGAGACTATATTGATACTTTTGTAACTTTGTCGGCGCGTATATGTGGCAACTCTTTGCATACATGTGTTGTAGGCAAAACAAAGAATTTCACTGTAACATGTGACAATAAAGTATCAATCAATCAATCAATTAATCCATCCAACAATTATTTTATCCTCCTTACTCCTTCCCACTGTCCACCGTCACTATATCCCTTCCTCTAGTATTACATTACATTCCTTCGTCTCCTCTTTCCATATCATTTATCCTTTTGTCTTCTTGTCATCTCTAGCCTTTTTCACTTACTCCACCAATCTGCTAATCATCCCCCTTTACCTGCATCCACCTATTGCTTGCCAGGCTTTGCCCCACTCCACTTTGTTTACCCGATTTCACCCCTCCATACTTGGATTATTGTATGAAGTTCTGGTAGTCCAGCCTTAGGAAGGATGTCATTAAGTTTAAAAGTATGCAGAAGGGATTCACCTGGATATTACCTGGGTTTGCAGGCTTGAGTTATGGGGAGGGATTGGCTAGGCTGGGATTTTTTTCGAGCTCGAGGGCTGACATTGAGATGAATAAGATCATGAGGAGCATGGATAAAGTGATGCTTGTAGTATTTTTCCCAAGGTAGAGATCTCTAAAACAAGAGGGCATAGGTTTAAGGTGAGAGGTAAGAGATTTAAGAGGTACCTCAGGAGCAACAGAGAATAGTGCATATCTGAAATGAGCTTGTGCTGTCAGAGGAAGCTGTAGAAGTGGATACAATTATGAATGTTTAAAGACATTCAGACAGATATATGCATAGAAAGAGTTTACAGGGCTATGGGCTAAATGCAACTAATTTGGACCAGCCAACGTAGTGACTACAGCCATAGGCCAGAAGGGCCAGTTTTCGTGCTGTATAACTCTATGACACTATGTCTCTATGGCTGACAAATCTGAAACAGTGAAATTTGAAAACACTATGTCACAAAGTAAGAAGTCACTTGTTTCATTCGATAACTCAGGGAAAAGTGCAATATTTTTTGTCCATTCTTGAAAATTAACAGATTACACATTAGTGAAAAAACTGGACAGTGACTGAAACCTAACATGATTTTTAATGGCACTTATCATTCAAAAAATTGAAGTTGCTTCAGTAATTATCGAAGCAGCAGCAGTCATAAGCCAATGACCATTTAGACTCAGTGGGAATACAGATTGTAAACAAAACAATGAGCAATGTCGGTAAGGAGGAGTGAACCTTGCTTGTTTCAGATCCTTTGTTTATATTAACAATCAAACTTGTGTTTTTGTAAATGAGACAACCACAGCTGACGAGTGATTCCTACACGCTAGCAGATTTATGAAGCACTCCTTCAAAACCCTGTTTGAACCATTGAATCTCCACACCCCACAAAAAAACTGCTCAATTATATTTTCCAAGTTGTTCTTTTTGAAAGGAACAAATTTGATTAAAATACTATTTTATTGGAATGTCTGGTATGCTCATATTTTGTCTTCATTTTCTTACAAAATGAGCCCAACCAGGGTACATTTTACATTTTGGTCATTCTTCTTTAAACTACCAATTCCACCCATGACAAACCAGTATGAGGTAAAAAGAGATTGCAGATGTTGGAATTTCGAGCAAAAGCAGAACACTGGAAGAGCTCAGTGGGTCAAGCAGCAACTGTGAAGGCAAAAGATATGTCGATGTTATAGGTCCCTGCAGCAGGACTGGATATAGGACTGGATATAGATGTAGACTGGACCTAAAACTTTGAATTACACCTGATCCTTCATAAATCCTGCTTGACCTATTGAGTTCTTCCTGTGTTCTGTTTCTATCTGTTCTTTCCACAATGCTGCACCAATGGATGCCCTTTTTTAAATTTATTCTACTGCTCTCTATGATCTGGAATGACTTGACTGGCAGCTTCAAACTTGGTCAAAATTTCAAATAATAACAATCACTTTTTATGTAACAAGGTTTTTTTCTATTACTGACAGGAAGATAATTGGCAATGTTTCAGAAAAAAACAACAACCATCACAACTAAAATTACATCAACACAGGTTTATTATCTTTGCCAGGCATTGATTGACTTCTGGCATCCTTCACGTGGTCCACCCTGTTTCGACGAATGCAATCCACCGGGCGTGCACAAACAGAAGATCAAACAGGACAAGATGTCTTACAACTTTGGGCTGTGCACGCCATACGCAAGAAGAAAAAGATTTACTTCTGGCATCATCACCATTTCTGTCATCCATTTTCATTTGATCCCCACCTTGTTGCTGATCTTCCCTTTGTCTCATTATTTGACTCCGCAACTTATGACGTACGTCTGATTTCTAAGGTAAATCAAAACACAGAAAGTGCTGGAAATTTGCTTCTGCTTCAGCTCTGATGAAAGTTTGTCATAAGTTCATAAGTTCTAAATGCAGAATTAGACCACTCAGCCCATCAAGTCAACTCCGCCATTCAATCACGGCTGATCTATCTTTCCCTCTCAACCCCATTATCCTGCATTCGCCCCATAACCCCTGATAATCTTACTAATCAAAAATCTGTCAATCTCCACCTTAGAATTATCAATTGGGCCTTCACAGCCGTCTGCGGCAATGAATTCCACAGATTCACCACCTTCTGACTAAACAAAAATCCTTCTAATCTCCTTTGTAACGGTATGTCCTTTTATTCTGATGCTATGGCCTCAGGTCCTAGATTATTCCACTAGCGGAAACATTCTCTCCACATTCACTCTATTCAGGAATTTCACTATTCGGTATGTCTCACTGAGGTTCCCCCTCATCCATGGGTGGAAATCGCTTTTAAAACATCGCTTTTAAAACACAATGTGGCCTTACATCTAGGACAGGAGTCGGCAACCTAAGGCCCATGGCTGGATCCGGCCCGTAACTCGAAATCATCCGGCACGCAGGCGTATTCTTTTTCAATTCGTTTTTGCGTCCTGGGAACTGCAGCCAGTCCCGGAGCACGCAGGTGACCTGGGAACTGCAGCCAGTCCCGGGGCACGCAGGTGACCTGGGAACTGCAGCCAGTCCCGGGGCACGCAGGTGACCTGGGAACTGCAGCCAGTCCCGGGGCACGCAGGTGACCTGGGAACTGCAGCCAGTCCCGGGGCACGCAGGTGACTTGGGAGCTAAAGCCAGACTTGGGGCAAGTGAGCCGACCTGGGAACTGCAGCCAGATCTGGGGCAAGCTAGCCGACCATGGCGCTACAGCCAGACCTGCCAGCTGACCTGGGCGCTACAGCCAGTCCCAGGGCATGCAAGCCGACCTGAGACGGGCTGTAGCGCCCAGGTCACAAAACATGGGGGGGGATTGTTCCCCACCTCTCGAAACATGGGGAGGGGGGGACAGGGCCCCCACCCCCCCCCCCCCCCCCCCCCCCGTTCCCCCATCCCTCCCCCCAGGATTTCCGCCCATGCCCTCATCATTCTTAACTCCAATGAGTACAGGCCCAGTGCCTTCAAACCCTCATCATATGTTAACCCAACCATCCCTGGCATCATTCTCGTAAACCTCCTCTGGACCTCCTCCAATGCCATCACATCCTTCCTCAGATAGGGTGCCCAAAACTGCTCACACTTCAAATGTGGTCTGACCAGTGCCTTATAAAGCCTCAGCATTACTTCCCCGTTTTTGTATTGTTGTTCTCTCAAAATAAATGCCAGCATTGCATTTGCCTTCCTTACTATGGATTCAACTTGCAAATTAACTTTTTGGGAATCCTGCACCAGCAGTCCCAAGTCCCTTTGGACCTTCGATTTCTAAATTATCTCCCCATTTAGAAAGTAGTCTATGCCTTAATTCCGACTACCAAAATGCATGACTCCACACTTTCTTGTGCTCTATTTCATCTGCCACAACACAACCCATTCTCCCAACCTGTCCAAGTCCTTCTGCAGAGTCCCTATGTTTTCTACATTACCTGCTCCTCAACCTATCTTCATATCCTCTGCAAACTTGGCCACAATGCCTTCAATTCCCCCATCCAAATCAATAATATACACCATGAAGAGTAGTGGCCCTAGCACTGGCCTCTGCGGAACACCGCTAGTCACTGGTAGCTAGCCAGAAAAAGCCCCCTTTGTTGCCACTCTGTGCCCTGCCATCCAGCCATCCTGCTATCTTCCCTCTGATATCATGGGCTCTCATCTTCTTTAGCAGTCTCACATGTGGCACCTTACCAAAGGGCTTCTGAAATCCAGGTAAACCACACCCACTGACTCTCCTTTGTCAATCTTGCTATTTATTTCCTCAAAGAATTCCAACAGGTTTGTCAGGAAAGATCTCCCTTTCACAACACCATGTTGGCTTTGGCCTATTTTATCATGCAATTCTAGGTCCTCGTCTTTTGTAATGGACTCTAAAATCTTACTGGTCAGGCTAACAGTTTCCACTCTTCTGCCTCGCTCACTGCTTGAACAGTTGAGTGATATTTGCAATTTTCCAATCATCTGGAACCACCCCTGACTTGAAAGATCACAACTAATATATTCTTGAAAGATCACAACTTGTCCATGTTAACAGTTTTTCTCCCTCCACAGACTGCCTGATCAGTTTGGTATTTAGAGAATTCTCTTTTGTTTCATATTTCTAGCAACTGTATCCAATTCCTCTCCAACCAGACTTCTATCTGCAACAGAAAAATGCATCTGTTTCTTATTAAATAATAGCTGAATGGATTCCCATATTTTATTTCAGATTTTCAACATCCGTGATATTTTGCTTTGGTTGATCTGCTTTGAGATCAATATAATCCTTCACTAGAAATGTCTATTAGAAAAGAACTGCCTCATAATGCCTAAACCAATTGAAAAAGTATCACACTGACATCCCCTCCAGCCTCTCTACTGGAAAAAAAAATCCTTAACATTTATATTGTGTCCAAACTGCCGTGTGCATATCTGATTATCTGCCTTATCTTGCAGTGGTCTTTCCTCATACAGATAATCAGAGAATCATAAAATTATTACCAGAGAAAAAGAATGCCATTTGGCCCATCATGCCCTTGGCAGCTTTTTACAAAATCAATCCATTTAATCTCTCAATTTTTTATCCTCACAATCAGGCAATTTTATTCCTTCAAATATACAGCTAATTTTCTTTTGAACATGATGATTAAGATTTCTCTCACAAGGGAGAGAGTTCCAAATCCAAACAATATATTGAACGAAAAAGTTTTTCTTCAGATGACCTATGATTCTTTTGCCATTCATTTTAACTCAGTGCCCTCTGGTTTATGACCAGAGAGACGGTTTATGTTTAATTTTACCTTGATCGCTTAACTAAGAAAAAAATCTAAGGATCAAGATTAATCTGCACCTGCAAAAGTAGGGATTAACCAAAGACAGTCAGTATGGCATTGTTGTGGGGAAGGCCTGACTGACCAATTTGACTGCATTTTTTAATAAAGTAACATAATGGATGAGAGAGGTGCAGATCATATAGTCTATGTGGATTTCTGTACGACCTTTGACTAGGTCCCACATGTGAAATAGTCTAAAAGCTTAGAGCACGTGGGAAGGTGGTAAAGTGGCAAGGTGGCAGACTTAGATTGGCTTGGCAATTGGAGATAGATGGTGATAATGGAGGGTGATATGTGATTGAAAGCCTGTGTCGCATGGTGTACAGGATGGTTAGTGCTGGGGTCCTTACTGTTTGTTTTATGCATTAATAATTTGTATCAGAATGTAGGAGGATTTGTAAATTTGCAGATAGCATGAAAAACATTTGTCTTGTTGATAGTGAGGAGGATAGTTCTAGGTTACAGGGTGATATTGATCAGTTGGTAAAATAGGCAAAGGAATGACAACGTGAATTTGATCCAGATAAGTGTGAGATGATGTATTTTGGAAAATACGTTAAGGATAGGTCATTCACAATTAATGGCAGGGCTTTAGGGAGGATTGCAAACTGAAGAACCTCAAAAACTGCCTTAAGATGGCATATGGGATACTATCTTTAGCCAGCTCAATTAAATTTAAAAGGAGTCAAGGTATGGTCCAAGTATTTATAATATCGGCTGGGCTTAACCAAATTTCTGGTCACCACACTGTAAGAAGGTCAATATTGCACTGGCAAGGGTGCAGAGAAGATTCAGCAGGATGTTGTCTGGGATAAAATGTTTCACTAATGAGGGGAGATTGGATAGGTTGTACTTTGTTTTTAACCTTGGAATAGAAAAGGATGGATGGGGCCCTGAAATTATTCCAAAATGTGAAGGGTGTAAATAAGAGAGATAGACTGCACTCCTTTCTCCCCACAGCATAGGTATTTAAAACTAAAAGGCCTAAGGTTAGGATAAGGTATAGCAACCTTTTTTTTACCCAGAGAATAAATTAAATCTGGAATGCCCTGCCTTAATAAGTGGCGGAGGCAGGCACAATCGCAACATTTAAAAAGTATTGAGACAAGCACTTGAATCACTAAGACATAGAAGGCTATGGCCGAAGTCCTGATAAATGTGATGAATATGGATAATTACTTGATAACTGACAAGGACATAGTAGACTGAAGAGTTTGCTTCTCTGCTGTGTGACTGTATTTATTAATAGTAAAAACTGGAAAACATTTTTTGATAGAGCTCATTTAATAAGGTTAAATGTACCAAGGCACCTAACAGGAGTGTTAACAAATATTATTTGATATGAAGACATTAGGATTTATTAAGGCAGGAGAAAGCAGTTTCTAAAGATAAGCAGAGCGGTAAAATGTATTTTTGTTTTACATTTGATGCCCGCATTCTGCAGTCACACACAAAAATATAAAACTAACAGGATTTTGCTTAAGACCAAAGCAGATCGCACCTGTTTAGTAATGAAAGTTAAACAAAAGGTGTTTCGTCTGTTTCTGGATTTAACTTAAAATCATGTTTTTTTATTATTATATTTGCATTTTTATTAACCTTTAAAAGGAAATAAAACCTACAGTTGCCAGAGGTATTTCTGGAAAAATTCTGAACATTATGCCAATTGCCAGCGTGTGTGGTGAAAGACAGGTTATGTGTACAATTCCTTATCCTCTTCCTTCCAGTGTTCTATGCACAGATGGGCAATTTCCACAAGATGTGTATATCATCTCTTCATGCAAATTAATTTCCAAACTGCAGCAAGAGTACTGCTGGAAATCCCGTGGTATAATTAGGGATACCATCATGAGATTTGAGCGTCTCAAAGGTTCCCATAAAATAAACTGCTATCTTTTAACCTTCAGTCTGCTCTCTCAGTCTCTGACCTGAAGGGCTTACTTAAATTCTATTTTTTTAGTCTGCAAATTTACACTGAAAATGGCTGTTCTTGGCTACGGTACAAACAATATGGTGGGAATAACTAAAGTTAAAGGCTACAAAATATGCAATGCTTCAGTGGTGGTGATAGAGTAATTCCTTCTTCACATCCAGCTCAATACAACACTGCTAAAAGTGACCAGCAAAGATTGAAACCAACTTAGTGATATATTACGTTTAAGAAAGAACTGCAGAAGCTGGAAAAATCGAAGGTAGACAAAAAAGCTGGAGAAACTCAGTGGGTGAGGCAGCATCCATGGAGCGAAGGAAGGGTCTCGACCCGAAAAGTCGCCCATTCCTTCACTCCATAGATGCTGCCTCACCTGCTGAGTTTCTCCAGCTTTTTTGTCTACCTAGTGATATATTACTGTTCTTTGTGCATTGCTTTCATTGTGAGTACTTGTTCTTCTTTGTTTCTTCTGCTTTTGAAGTATAGAGTTTGCCGAATAAATTAATTTTGTTTGCTAAACAGTAGATTATTTGCTTTAATTATTATGGCCTTGCTGTGGTGACAAAAATTATTGAAGGCTTTTCTCAGAGGAGGATGGGGCTGATAGGGGAGGTGAGCGTGAGGGGTAGTGTAATAGTGGGGATTAGAAGAAGTAGTGTGATTAGAAGAGGGCCATGTACTTCCACAAGAAGCTGAATTATTAGCTTTATTACCAAGGTCAGTGGATGCTTCTTAGATTGCCTTATTCTTCCAACTGCTTCATCTTAATCACTGCTCAATTCATTGTACCCCCATTACTAACCAGCACCAATTCCTATCAACACAAATTTATACTCGCTATTCAATTGCTTCACCACACCTCATTCATGGTTAACATTACTGCATGACTGATCCATTCCTTACTGCTTGCACACTCTAATTGCTATCCAATCTACACAACAATATGATCCAGTTATATTGCCCAAAGTTCTCCGGCATACCTTGTTCTGCAGGCGGAGAACCAAAGGCATCCGGGACAACACATAGAGCATCTACCTGTGTCAAACCGCAGTATCCGGTTCCCTATAGCTGGTGGCACAACATCAGGTGCACCTGAAACAGTAATCGCCAAGTGTCTCAATTCTTCCGTGAAAACTCAAACTAGGAATTACAGTATTGAGAAGTGCATGCAAGGTGTCACAACTGTGCCCCAATTTTCCCAGCAGCAGATCACCAGGGTTGCTGACCTGTAGTACCTTTTGAATGGTAATGAACCCTTTGAATGTGCCCCTGCTGAGTTTTCTCATCGTAACAGATCTCTGGTCATTCGGCACACTGCAACTAATATGTCAACATACTGGATTCTGTCTTTGGTTTACTCAAGGGAACTTACTAATAGGCAAGGCCACCAGCATAATCACACTCATAGTCACACTCCGGCCACTCCCTCTTCTCTCCTCTTCCATCATGCAGGAGGTATAGAAGTGTGAAAACACACATGTCCAGATTCAGGGACAGTATCTCCGCAGCTGTTATCAGGCAACTTACCCATCCTACCAACAACTGGAGAGCAGTCTTGAGCTACTACCTACCTCATTGAAGCCCTCACACTATTTTTGATTGCACTTTACTGGACTTTATCTTGCACTAAAAGTTATTCATGTTATTCCTTACCATGTATTTGTTCACTGTGGATGCCTCTACTGTAATCATGTATTGTCTTTCCACTGACTGGTTAGCACGCAACAAAAGCTTTTCACTGTACCTCAGTGCACGTGACAATAAACTAAACCCAACTCCTTCATACTGCCATGTAATCAATTTGTTTATTCCACTTGGAACCGTGATATGAGACATAGTCTCATGTTTAAGTACGTCCACCCTGCCTAATTCTAGCCTTTAGTGGGGATATATTGTGACTGGACCATTTGCAGCAGGATAGATTGCTGGACATAAGGTTTCGGTTTTTTTTTTCCTCTTTAGACGTTTCTCGCACATCCTAGCTTAGGACCAGTTGTGGCAGTTACAGCAACACTGAATCGCTTGATAGTGGACATCTAAATGTTACATCTAAATGTCACATACATACTCTGCTTCTTCAAGAAGATGACATTAGGCTATCCAAGAGCTGATTCTTCATTGGGCGAGGATGATAAACTCTCCAGCTAATTAAATCAGGTATAAAAAGCTAATAACCAAAAAGCGTGATCTTGTTGGTATAATGGATACACCCAGGTTTGAAATTACCTATCATGGTGGAATATGATTTTGCTGGTGCTAACAGGTGCAGTGCTCCGTGACTAATACCTAGATTTCTGGAGTCATTGTTGAGGAACCAGGGCACTCCCCTTTTGTCTGTGTACCACTGTGCCATTAGCATGGATCACTCTCTTCCGCTGGTAAGGAAGTAAATATATTTTTAGTTTAGTTTAGAGATGCAGCATGGAAAGAGACCCTTTGGCCCACTGAGTCTGCCAGCGATCCCCGCACATTGACACTATCCTACACACACAAGGAACAATTTACACATACGCCAAGCCTATTAACCTACAAACCTGTACATCTTTGGACATGCAGGAATGTGATGCCTGTGTTTGGAACGTTGGCTGATAGATATGATTCTGCAATCTGTCAGACTTAATATGTCCCCTAACATTGGCAGAGATGCTAAACAGAGATACAAATGCATTTCTCTAATCTGAATGTGATGCCTAGGTTGTTGCTGAGTAGACAACCAGGTTTTATTTAGAGTTACAGAGCTTGAAAGCAGGCCTTTTGGCCCAACAGCCCACATATCCCATCCACACTAGACCTACCTGCCTCCCATATCCCTTTGGCCCATATCCCCCTAAACCTGTCCTATCCATGTACCTGTCTGAAATTTCTGAATATAATCTTAATTTATTTTCATTATTTCCATGTCATCTTCTCTGATACAAATGAATGGCTTTTGAATTCAATTTTACCAGCTTGTGATGTATTTGGCTCAGTGAGAGGAGCACACTTTATCAGCAGGTAGTGCACCTGTCCCACACCTCCAGTGAAGTGGGTTTCAATCTGATCTCTGGTGTTGCCTTTATGGAGTTTGTTCACTCACCCTTATTGCTGTTTTTTAGCAGTTATTTAGGATGTTGGAGGAAACCAGAGTATTCAGATGATTACTTCCAGTGTCACTGGGTGGTACGAATATTGGGAGGTGTGAAATGCATGTTCACAAATATAGGTTGCAGGGAAATATGAAGGAAATTGTACTGATGTGATTGTTTTGAGCCAGCATTCAGCTGATGGACTGAATGGCCTTCTTCTATATTGTGTGGAACTATGCAAATATTATGACAAGTAGAAAAAGCAATGTAAGAACTGCTAATCAGCTTTTTTGAATGATATAAATTAATGTTGATTTTTTATTACATTCATCCTCACCATTCCCAATCCACCCCATTTATTCAAAATGTGTTTAATGAACCAAATTTAAATTCTCTTCTGGTGGATTTGAACTTATATTGCTGCATTACTCAGATTTAGCTTGAACGGCAACATAATCATTGCCCTATCATAGCAAATATGAATGGCAAATGTTGATGTTTCCTCACTCTGTAAGACAGGTTTTTTTTATTCATTAGCAATCTGGGATGGAAACTCAACCTCAATGGCATATTTTAAATCTGTGGTCACATATGCATGTTGTACTGTGCTTCTGATAAGTTTGAAAAGCAGAATATGCTACGTTATCACATTTAGAAGTTGTTACGAAATTAAAAAATCTATCGCCAGAGATGAGCCTTGTCAATGAAAAACATGAACATAAGAAATAGGAGCAGGAGAAAGCCATGTAGCTTCTTGAGTCAGTTGAATCATTCAATAAGACCATGGCTGATCTGAATTTGGCCACCGTTCTATGGTCCTTCCTGACCACCATAACCTTTCACTCTCATGTAAATGAAAAGGCTATCAATCTCGACATTTAATATATATAATGATTCAATAATTCAGGCACCATGCCTATCTTGGGTAGAGAATTTCAAAAACACACATCTCTCAGAGAAGAAATCGCTTTACACCTCCATCATAAATGGATGACCCTTTATTCTGAAACTACAGCTCTAGCCATGGCCTCTCCCATAAGGAGAATCATCATCTCAGTTTCTACTCTGTCAGGTCCTCTCAGATTCTCATGTTTCAAAAAGATCACATCTTCTTCCAAATCCAACACGTATAGGCATAACCTGTTCAATCCTGTCTCATAAGTAGAGCCTGGATGTTCAGGCACTAATAAACTCTGAAATAGGCAGGCAAAAAGGGACAATAAAATGACAAAAAAGGCACAAAAATGGCATTTATTGACAAAAAAGGCATAAAAGCATTTATTTCCACCACCAAAATATGGTTAAAAATTATAATATGAAGGTATTCTACATTAAATGACCAAAGTTGCCTGGTTGTATATAATTACTAGCATTTTTTTCAAATTATCTGGTGTTAAACTATGCCGTCTGTCAGACAGAATATGCTTTGTTTTTGAAAAACTTTTTTCTACCCCTGCTGAGGTCACTGGTGCATACCCGAAACAAGCTACCGACTATAGTCATGTCGATATCTTGTGCATTACAACTACCTTTGAGAACTTTAGCTATGTTTTGTATTTCTTCAAGATCTTTGTTAGCTAAAATCACTTCCTCATATTTTCCTTGTATGTCTTTACCTACAGCGCCAGGACCTTTACGAATATCGTCAGTTTCTTTGTTGAAAGCCTGCAAGTTATTCACTAATGTTTTGCCACTTTTCGCAAGGGAAGTAATAGCTTGTGGGAAGTTTACAAAATTGGAAGCAATAAACACAAGATCGCAGTAGAGGGACTTTTTCTGTATGATTTCACTGACGATCCTGACTGCAGCAGATTTTTCTTCTTCAATACAGTTGATGATCTCTTTTATATTTTCAAAATTTGCAGCATAGTAGAGTACAGCAGAGAGTCATGTACCCCACCTCATCAAAACAGGTTGAGGAAGTAGCGGAATCTCGGGTTGCATTACCTTGAACAACTGCACACGTGACGGTGCTTTGAGGAAGATTTTCTTGACATTGGAAACAAGGCGAACGACATTTGAAAACAAGCTACGTATGTACTTGGCAATTCTATGAAGTCCTTGAGCTAAGCATGTCAAATGCAATATTTTGGGGAATAAAACTTTAAGAGCACGAGCAGCTTTTTTCATGTACAGAGCTGCATCAATCACAAACAGAAGAACATTCTCGTGCTTTATACCTTCTGGCCAAAGTACAGCAAGTGAAGATATAAACAACTGAGCAATAGTTGAGCTGTTTGACTTCTCCAATACTTCTGCTGTCAACAAATACCCGTTTGATGGTTGACCTGCCTCCAGTGTATCGATGACCACATTGGCAACATATCTCCCCACAGCATCGGTTGTCTCATCTATTGAGATCCATAGTTTGTTGCATGCAATTTCTAATTTATAATTTTCTCTAATTTCTCTAATTTTCTCTAATTTTCTGCACAACAATATTGAAGTTGCTGTCAACATAATTGTTCCATAATGATGACTCGCTTGGTATATGTTCCTCTGTGTATTTCTCTAAAAAACCTCTGAGAGATTTGTTTTCCAATTTCCGCAGTGGAATTCCAGCATCAATGAATGCCTTGCACAGATTACTTGAAAACTCAGATTTGCGACTGGAACCAGCAGTAAATGTAGTGAGGAAACAAGCTTGTGCATTTTGTTTGGGTAGTTTACACCCCAGTGGGATCAACATTGACTTCTAATTTTAGATAGCCGTTGTCTTCTCCCTCCCCCCCCCTTCCCAGCTCTCCTTCTAGTCCTACTGTCTCCCCCTCTTCCTTTCTTTTTCCCACTCTTCCCCCCCCACATCAGTCTGAAGAAGGGTATCAACCCAAAACGGTGCCTATTCCTTCTCTCCATAGATGCTGCCTCACCCACTGAGTTTCTCCAGCATTTTTTGTCTACCTTCGATTTTTCCACCATCTGCAGTTCTTTCTTAAATAGATCTTGGAAAAGACTGAACCAGCGGGCAGTGGCACGAACGAATGAACGACCGACGGTGGTGCCCCCCCGGTTTCGCCCCGGTGGTGGAAGTTTTCTTATAAGCTATACTATGTTAACACGTTAATAATAACATTAATATTAATGTGTTAATATAGAAAATGTCATTGTAATCACGGTACAACTAGAGAAAGTAGCACAACCTTTAAGCAAAACGGCAAAAAAGGCTGATTTAGGCACTAAATCATGAAAAAGGTATTATCCTGGTGAAATCATCAAAAAAGACATGTAAAGGCATTCATGGCAAAATCCTGGCACTACTCATAAGGCAGTCCTTCAACCCAGGAACTAACCAAGTACAGACGTAAAAAAACTCAGGAAATCCTGAGCATAAAAGTGCTGGATGAACTCAGCAGGCCAGGCAGTATCTGTGCATCCTGCATGAGATTTTTCAGATGCCTGTTCAACACCATTCTTAGTCTCTTTCCACTTAAACAATATCTGATATTTCATTCAGTGAGTCACAATCTATGTTCATGCTTTAAATGATGTGCTTTAGAGCCACATTTGTCATTAACACAAGGTATGCATTTCCCACACTATATTGCAAATGCCAATTTTTACTGCATCCTAACCTGCCCATAATACTTGAGCAAACGACAAGACTGGAGAAACTCAACGGGTCAGGCAATATTTGCGGAGGGAACAGAGAGGTGTTGTTTTGGGTCAGGATCTTCTTCAAACTAATGGAATAGGGCGGAGAAACCTGTAAAAGAGTGGTCAGAGTGGGACAAAGCCTGGCAAGTAATAGGTGGATACAGGGGAGTGGGAGTGATTGACGGAATGGATAGAGTAAATAACATAGCCTAGAGAGGAAAAGGAGCCCAAAGGTTGTCAGATATGGAGAGAAGAGGATGAGGAATGAAATGTATAGCTGGAGGGAGATATATGAGCGGAAGATGACAAGAGAAAGAGGAAAGAGAGAGGGACAAAAAGGAAACACGGGACTCAGAGGTGGAAGTTAAGCATGTAGAGGAGGGGAAAAGAGCAGGGTGACTAAGGTGATGGTAAATGTTGGGAGAATGTATGGACCTAAAATGTCACCCGATCAACAGACCTCCTCCAGCCTTTTTGGATGGCACAGTGGCACAGCTGTGGACTTGCTGCTTTACAGTGCCGGAGGCCCGGGTTCAATTCTGACTGCGGGTGCTTGTCAATGCAGAGTTTGTACTTTCCCCCTGTGACCTGCGTGGGTTTTCTCTGGGAACTCCGGTTTCCTCCCACACTGCAAAGACGTACATATTTGTAGGTTAATTGCCTTGGTATTATTGTAAATTGTCCATAGTGTGTAGTATAATGTTAGTGTGCGGGGATCGCTGGTTAGCATGGACTCGGTGGGCCAAAGTGCCTGTTACCGCGCTGTCTCAACTAAACATTTGTATGGTGTTTTTTGCTCAAGATTCCAGTATATCCAGTTTGTTGTATCTGCCTGTCATACTTTGCAGGCTCATTGTGTCCTTCTGACAACTTGCTTTCCTAATTCACACAATGTGCTGGAGCAACTCAGTGGGTCAGGCAGCATCAGCAAAGTGAACTTTTTGGGTTGGCACCCATCCTCAGACAAAGCCCACTGCCTTTCCTATCTGCCTTTGTATCAATGGCAAATTTGGCTAATACTTGTTAGGCTTTGCCCAAGCCCCACTTCCCCTTGTCAACTTTCCCCACCCTACTTTATCAGTCTGAAGAAGGTGCCCAACCTAAAACACGTCTGCCCAACCCCTCCACAGATGCTGCCTGACCACAACGTCCCTCCAATCTTTTAGATAGATACAAAATGCTGAAGTAACTCAGTGAGTCCAGCATTTTGTGTCTATCTTCAGTGTAAACTAGTATCTGCAGTTCCTTCCTACACATTTTGTTTTCTCCAATCTTCTGTTTACCAGGTTCTATCATCCAGGACATTAATGTAGATTGTAGATTTTTGAATCCCTTCTCTCATTTTTTATACAATTAAATACAAATAACTTTTTATGTTTTTAATGTTGATTTTCTTTTATTATTCATTATGTTAATAATTTTACAGATTCTGCTTTGATGTTGGATTGCAGACAATGTTAACAATATGAAATGTTTGGGTATTTTTGAATATTTGTTGGTCTTTGTGTTAATATTTGATGTGCATACAGCCTGATCTAATGTAGAATTTTATTTAATGTTTCACTGTTGTGTAAAATTTTCAGACTATCAAACCAGAAAGCCTATTGTTTATATGAGCCTATTGTTTATATTATTTTGAGTACATACTAACAGGGTCGGTGAGACCACAACCTGGCAGTTTTGGTCTCCAGGAGGACACCAAGAGGGAGTGCTTCACCAGTCCTGCAGGACTGTCATCTGGAGACTCGCTCTCTGCTGAAACCAAAATTCTTAAGGGGTTGGACAGGCTAGATATGTTGGGGAATCCTCTTAAGGACCTTTAAGAGACACTTTCACATAGAAACAACATTCATTGGCTATATTTAAGAGTGAGTTGGATGTGGGCCCTTGTGGCTAAGGGGATCAGCAGGTACATACAGCTTGGTTTGGGAACAGCTCCATCCAAGACCGTAAGAAATTGTAGTGAATTGTGGACACAGCCCAGACCATCAAATAAACCAACCTCCCTTCTATTGATTCAATTTATACCTCACGCTGCCTTGGCAAGGCCAGCGGCATAATCAAGGATGAGTCGCACCCTGGCCACTCCCACTTCTCCCCTCTGTGTGAAAAAGCATACCACCACTTTCAGGGACAGTTTCTTCCCAGCTGTTATCAGGTAACTGAATCATCCTACCACAACCAGAGAACAATCCTGAACTACTATCGACCTCTGATGTCCCTCGGTCTATCTTTGACCCAAATTTGCTGGTTTTACCTTGCACTAAATGTTGTTCCCTTACCTTGTATCCATACACTGTAAATGGATTGATTGTAATCATGCATTTTATTGACTTTCTGCTGACTGGTTAGCGCGCAACAAAAAGCTTTTCACTTTAGCGTGGTACATGTGACAATAAACTAAACTGAACTGAACTGAGATCAATCCTGACCTCTGATATTGTCTGCGTGGAGTATGCATGTTCTCCCTGTGATCACGTGCATTTCCCCTTGGGCACTTCAGTTGCGTATTGACTTTAGTCCATAGGTGAGTGGTGGAATTTGGCAGGAATTGTTGAGACTATGGTGTGGGGTGGGGAGGGGTGGGGGCGGGGGAGGTAGAGGGGGAAAAATTGGGTGGCTCTGTGATTAGCATTGAATCAATGGGCAGAAATGGTCTTGTATGTCTAAACAAAAAAATAAATATCTGGATGGAAAGTAATCACCATAATCTTTATTCCGAACAGAGATGGCATGGAGCGGGTGAGGAGTGTGCTGGAGATTGATTAAGGTGGGGGTGATTAATGGGAGTATTGGCCCCTTCAGAAAATTCACTCATTTGCCTATGTGTGCAAGAAATATGTATTTAACATACTTCTCCAAAATCAAACAATTTCAAATTGCAGCACATACAGTTGTTTCCTAAGTTTTTTTCTACATTCAGTAAACTCTGGGAAAAGTGAAAATCTCACCAAAATATAACATTGGACACCTGAAAGAGGGCATTTCTGCAAGTTTAGCCTCAGTATTGTTTGCAAATAGACATAAGAATCCTTCCTGTGGTAAAGTATGAGATAAAATGACTGCATCATTAACGAGGGAGATTTATTTTGTTGATCTATGAAGGATTTATGTTGTCAAGAATGTAGAACAAACCTTACACAACACTTTCAATTACCGAGCTTAGCACTTGTTTACAAAGGTCAAGATAATTGTCTCAATGTTCAGCTAAAGTAAGTAGAAGTAAATGATAATAATAAAGTTAAGCTCAGTCTCCAGTCTTGTATTCTGTCACGTTGTTTACAATTAATTAGTGTAATGCTTGAAAGGGAGCCAATATAATTCAACGCAGAAGAAAAAAAACCTTTGAAAGTAAAGCTTCTTTGCAATAAGTTATTATCACAATCTTTCCCATCTACAACCTGATTGTACAAACAACCTATTTGCCTGCTGAAATTTATGAATCATTTATTTTCAAAGATTGGGGTAATTAAGGGAGACCCACTCTTTATCTCATTTGGAGGCAATTCTACAGTTGAAAAAAGAACACAAAGTAAACTGAAGTTAATAACCCTCCATTTCACTATCTATCTCCTGTGCACTTGATACAGATGCCCTGTCATTATGTTCTTCTATGGTGGACTGATAGCCAGAGTGAATACGTTTCACAAGCACTCAGCCAGAAGACAGGCTTTACCAATCTGTCTGGCCTAATGAGTATCTTATCTAAGGATGGCCGGGTACAGCACTTGAACTGAGCTTCTCAATAGGAACAAGAGACAAGCAAAGGGAAATTGTTTCACATTTAGTCATTTTTACACTCTCTTTGTACTTTTGTTTCTGGGTAAAAAGCAGTAACGTAAGCTTTATTATTCAGATTATGATTTTTTTCAGGTTCACTCAGTCAATGAACAATTTTAAACCTAAAGCATGCAGATAAAATGTAGCTATTTGGTCTCCATTGATGCAGTTGGAATCTGTATTCAGCTGTCAAAGTCATTTTCAGAAGAAAAGATGATTGACATTTGTGTTCCTGATGACAAAACAGTGCAATACTAAAACAAATTACTGAAAATCAATCTTTTCTGCACAACATCAAAGAATATTATGTCAGTGGGAAACATTAATGCTTTGGATTTCAGATAGTTACTGATTACAAATAATAATCTAACATTCAATCACCCTCTCAAAGGACAGCAAGACTTTTGAGATTTTGAATTAACAAAATGACAACCTTATGAGATGCAGGCATTTGTAAACTCTGGGCATTACAAAACAGGATTATTTTTTTAACTTAGATGAATTCTCTTATATAAATGGAATCACGCAGGGTGCTTGTATTTTTCCATTTTGGAAAACCTTTCAGACTGGATGTCATCGTAGCCTTTTGCTAAAGCACTTCATTTTCACAGCTGTCTTCTCACCTGTTACCCAGCTTGTCATCAGCCACCAAGAAATTCTTCAATTTACTGAGCAAACTTAACTCATTATTAGAAATGACAGGAAAACCTGATGAAATTGTACTTTCAATTGGAAAACAAAATTGCAATCAGACCAACATGATTTCCTTGTGGTCTGACCATGCTAATGCTGAGTAAAGACATGGCCAAATGTATTTAAAAGTCATAATGGAGTATTACCATGCAATCTCTTTTACTGGTCCTTATTAATATAAAACTTCAATTTGCATGTAAATGCGGTCAACTTTCATATCATCAAAATACATGAGGCCTGGGAAAATAATGAATTGAAGTTCGATGCAGCAATTACTGACGTTTATAAAGAATTTTAAAGAGGTCATTCTATCTGAGACAGAGAAAATGAGGAAATCAACAGGGAATATTATCAATATAGCAACACTGGGACTTGAAGTTAGTCCCAGGTGTTAGGAGGCCAGATGATGATTAATAGAGGGGGAGTGATGGGGCACTCACCCAGAAGGGCAGTGCTGGACTTGAGCTGCGATAACAGGGATTCATGAAAGAAACTCTCTAGGCTTCCGGTTTAACAGGCTGAAATTCTGGTCTGTGGGGAATAAATGGCGGCACTTGTGAGAAAAGCACACAGAAGGTTTAATTGGGCTTGCCATCCTCTCTGCTTCCATCATCTTCCTATTTAAAAAAAAATATTATGATCACCACTTTAACCTTTTTAAGCTCCGAAACCATTGAAGAATTGAATAAACAGAATTAGCTGATGTTGATACAAACACCTGGTTAGCAAAAGGTAGGTTGCAATGCATATTTAATATAATGTATCAATCTAAACAATAACTTTTCTGATTATTACCTCAGTAGCGGCTTTGACTAACTATCACACCATCAACAAAGACAAGATCATGCAAACTAAGAGCAAGAGTAGGCTACCCAGTCCCTCAACCCTGCTCGACAATTCAATTAAAAAAAATCATGGATGATCTGAATGGAACCTAAATTCCATGATCTTGCTTATCCATGGTAACCTTTAACCCCATTGATAATCAAAAAAATCTATCTTAACATATCTAAAGACTGCACTTCTCCTTCTATTTGAAGAAGAGAGTTGTAAAAACATAACTCTCTGAGAGAAAAATAATTACTTCAACTCGCTTAAGCACCTTATTTTTAAGCAATGACCCCTGGCTGCAGATTTTTCAGTGAGTAGACGTGGTTTCCTCTTCCAGCATGGGGTAAAACTGAAGAAATCTATCTATAATTTCTGTGCATTTCTGTTGCAATTTATGAACTCAGAAATATCAGATGGATGGAAGGCAATAGTGCTCTGTCTACTTTAATGCCATCTAAGGTTGAGATCATGGCGATATGCAGAAAAACTACAGCAAGTAGAATAGAATACAATAGTTTCTTTATTGTCATTGTAACATGAACCATGTACAACGAAATTTAAAAAATGTCAGCCCGTCAGTGCACCATTCAAACATTTCTAAAAGCAAACGATACATACAAGGTAAAATATTAAAAAAGATAAACCACTAAAATAAATATGAAAATAGCACGCATAAACACCCAACCCTACAACCTTCTGTCTATTTCACAGTGTACCAACCACAGTCCCTTAGTCCCTGCGTTCCTTAGCGGCTACATTTAGTGCCTTTATAGCAGTGGGGTAAAAACTGTGTTTAAGTCTGTTTGTCCTTGTCCTTGTAGATCTGTACCGTCACCTGACGGCAACAGCTCAAACAGGGAGTGTCCGGGGTGGAAAATGTCCTTTACAATATTCCGGGATTTTTTGATGCAGCGGGAACTGTGAAAGTAAGTATATAAGTAAGTAATTAAGTAAGTAAGTAAGTAAGTGAACTCATTCTGGAAGTTGTGTTAAAGAAGGAACTGCAGATGCTGGAAAATCGAGGGTACACAAAATGCTGGAGAAACTCAGCGGGTGCAGCAGCATCTATGGAGCAAAGGAGATAGGCAACGTTTCGAGCCGAAACCCTTCTTCAGACTGATAGGGGGTGGGGGGAGGCGGGGGGGAAGAAAGGAAAAAGGAGGAGGAGCCCGAGGGCTGAGGGAGAGGTAGGAAGGGGAGGAGACAGCAAGGGTTAACAGAATTGAGATAATTCAATGTTCATGCCAAGAGGATGCAGACTAACCAAGCGGTATATGAGGTGCTGTTCCTCCAATTTGCGGTGTTGCTCAGTCTGGCCGTAGAGGAGGCCCAGGACAGAGAGGTCGGATACAGAATGGGAGGGGGAGTTGAAGTGCTGAGCCACCGGGAGGTAGGGTTGGTTATTGTGGGCCGAGCGGAGGTGTTCGGCAAAATGATCGGCAAGCCTCCGCTTGGTCTCACTGATATAGATCAGCTTGACATCTAGAGCAGCGGATGCAATAGATGAGGTTGGAGGAGGTGCAGGTGAACCTCTGTCGGACATGGAATGACTGCTTGGGTCCTTGAAAGGAGTGAAGGGGAGAGGTAAAGCGACAAGAGTAGCATCTCTTGCAGTTGCAAGGGAAAGTGCCCGGGGAAGGGGTGGAGCGGGAGGGAAGGGAGGAATTGACCAGGGAGTTGCGGAGGAGCGGTCTTTGCAGAAGACAGACAGGGGGGGAGATGGGAAGATGTGGCGAGTGGTGGGGTCACATTGGAAGTGGCGAAACTGGTGGAAGACTATGTGTTGTATGTGCCGGCTGGTGGGGTGAAAGGTGAGGACCAGGGGGACTCTGCCCTTGTTGCGAGTGGGGGGATGGGGAGAGAGGGCAGTGTTACGGGGTATGGAGGAGACCCTGGTGCGAGCCTCATCTATAGCGGGGGAGGGGAATCCCCGTTCTCTGAAGAATGTGGACATTTGTGATGCCCTGGTGTGGAACACCTCATCCTGGGAGCAGATGCGGCGTAGACGGAGGTATTGGGAATAGGGGATGGAGTCCTTACAGGAAGTAGGGTGGGAGGAAGAGTAGTCCAGGTAGCTGTGGGAGTCAGTTGGTTTGTAGTGGATGTCGGTCAGAAATGTATCCCCTGCGATGGAGATAGTGAGGTCAAGGAATGGTAGGGAAGTGTCGGCAATGGTCCAGCTGTATTTGAGTGCCGGATGGAAGTTGATGGTGAAACAAATGAAGTCAGTCAGTTGTGTGTGGGTGCAGGAGGTGACACCAAAGCAGTCGTCGATGTAACGGAGGTAGAGGTCGGGGATGGGGCCCTGGTACGCTGCGAACAAGGATTGATCGACGTACCCGACAAAGAGGCAGGCGTAGCTGGGGACTACAAACCCAGACTGACTCCCATGGCTACCAGGACTACTATTCCTCCCAACCTGCTTCCTATAAGGTCAGAAGAAGGGTCTCGACTATCAAACGTCACCTATCTCCAAACGTCGCCTATAACAAACGTCGCCTATCTCCTTCGCTCCTTAGATGCTGCTGCACCTGCACTGAGTTTCTCCAGCCTTTTGTGTACCCTCCTGTAAGGACTCCATCCCCCATTCCCAATTCCTCCGTCTACGCCGCATCTGCTCCCAGGATGAGGTGTTCCACACCAGGGCATCACAAATGTCCTCATTCTTCAGAGAACGGGGATTCCCCTCCCCCACTATAGTTGAGGCTCGCACCAGGGTCTCTTCCGTACCCTGTAACACTGTCCTCTCTCCCCATCCCCCCATTCGCAACAAGGGCAGAGTCCCCCTGGTCCTCACCTTTCACCCCACCAGCCGGCACATACAACACATAGTCCTCCGCCAGTTTCGCCACCTCCAACGTGATCCCACCACTCGCCTCATCTTCCCATCTCCCCCATGTCTGCCTTCCGTAAAGACTGCTCCCTCTGCAACTCCCTGGTCAATTCTTCCCTTCCCTCCCTCTCCACCGTTCCCCGGGCACTTTCCCTTGCAACCACAAGAGATGCAACACTTGTCGCTTTACCTCCCCCCTCCACTCCTTTCAAGGATCAAAGCAGTCGTTCCATGTCTAACAGAGGTTCACCTGCACCTCTTCCAACCTCATCTATTGCATCCGCTTCTCTAGATGTCAACTGATCTATATCGGTGAGACCAAGCGGAGGCTTGGCGATCATTTCGCCGAACACCTCCGCTCGGTCCGCAATAACCAACCCGACCTCCCGGTGGCTCAGCACTTCAACACCCCCTCCCATTCTGTATCCGACCTCTCTGTCCTGGGCCTCCATCATGGCCAGAGTGAGCAACACCGCAAATTGGAGGAACAGCACCTCATATTCCGCTTGGGGAGTCTGCATCCTCTTGGTATGAATATTGAATTCTCTCAATTCTGTTAACCCTTGCTGTCTCCTCCCCTTCCTCCTCCTCCTTTTTCCTTTGTTCCCCCCGCCTCCACCCACCCCCCATCAGTCTGAAGAAGGGTTTTGGCTCAAAACGTTGCCTATCTCCTTCGCTCCATAGATGCTGCTGCACCCGCTGAGTTTCTCCAGCATTTTGTGTACCCTCATTCTGGAACATATTGGGTTAGGGAAATTACTCCTGCTGATATACAACAGGGAGCGGGGGTGGGGGACAAAGTAGGGATGAGTACTTTTGGTAACTTTGTGGGCACCTTTGTGGCGACTCTGTGCAAAAAGAAAAATGTTCACTGTTCCTAGGTACGTGACAATAAAGTAATATCATCATCATCATCAAAGCATTCTGCCTATGGATTTGGATCCTCTCCCCAACTTAAATTTACCTGACATTTCAAGATCAGTCAAATCCAGCTGCCGAAGTTAAACCAAATACGTAGTTAAAGTAGAAACCAGTGGTCTCATTGCAGTATTTCAGTGGCCAACCAACCTCCTGCAAAGCAATGAATTACCAATCTCTGTGTTAAAACTAGCAGGTAAGTTTGAGGTGAATTGGGTTCCCATTGCAGATATTTAGCTTTCTAATCTCTCAATTAAACCAGAGAGGGGTGGGTGGAGAATTGGCAGGAGGAACATGATGTCAAAAGTCCCTGAAATAACCCAAAGGACCATATATAGTCCCAAAGCAGTCATGAAGTAGATGAGAAAGTTGAGACAAATACAGAATTTAAAGAGAGCACGTTCAGTAACATAACCTGAGGGAGAATTACAGAGGCAAGGGAGGTTTGATTTTTTACACTGCTTTTATTTCAATGCAGGCCTGAAATGTAAGGCAGGTGATCTCGGGACATGGATCGAAATATGGGTCTTGGAAACTATAGCTATTACAGAAATGTGCCTGAGGGAGAGACAAGATTGCCAGCTCAATATTACGGGGTACAAATGATACAGGAGGAACTAAAGTGGAGACAAGAGAGAAGCAGAGTCGCATTGCTAAATAGGTAGAACATCATGGTAACACATGGAGAGGATATTCTGGTTGTGCTATTTTAAGCAGCATGTCTTTAAACTGGAAACGATACAAAAAAAATATTTCTGAGGTATGTTGTCCAGGTGCAGGCAATTGGGAGTAGCTCAGTTCAGCAACTTGGTTGGCATGGGCAAGTTGCCAGAAGGGCATGTTTCTGTGCTGTATGGCTATGACTCCTGTTTATGTTCCATACTCTGATACATATTTAAATGGTCAAATTATTTTAACTTGATTGTGCTTGTCAAACCTTGTGAAAGCCTGGCATAAAATAAAAGCAGAAAAGGGTTCTGACCCAAAGCATCGCTTATCCATTCCCTCCACAGATGCTGCCTGATCCACTGAGTTACTCCAACAGTTTGTGTTTTGCTCAAGATTCCAGCATCCGCAGTTCCTTGTTTCTCCAGCAGAGTAAGATAAGGCTAATTATTCAAATTAGCTTATCTGTGTAGTTTGATTTGGCTTTGGCCAGGGAATCTCCCATTCCTATCTTGGAGTTTGTTGACTGTATTGTGAAACCAGGGGAGGGTTAACACCAAAGATGGACACAAAATGCTGGAGTAACTCAGTGGGACAGGCAGCATCTCTGGATAGGCACAAAATGCTGGAGTAACTTAGCGGGACAGGCAGTATCTCTGGACAGAAGGAATGGTCTCAGGTCGAGACCCATCTTCAGGCTGAATCAGGGGAAAGGGAGATACTGAGATAAGGAAAGGTAAGGTGTGAAAACGAGACAAAGGGGATGGAGATTAAGGAACATGTAGAATAGGTGTTAATGAAGAAACTGCAGATGCTGGAGAATCGAGGGTTACACAAAAAGCTGGAGAAACTCAGCGGGTGCAGCAGCATCTAAGGAGCGAAGGAGATAGGCGACGTTTCGGGTCGAGACTCTTCTTCAGACTGGTCAGGGATCAGGGAAACGAGAGATATAGACGGTGATGTGGAGAGATAAAGAACAATGAATAAAAGATATGCAAAAAAGTATCGATGATAAAGGGAACAAGCCATTGTAAGCTGTTTGTGGTGTGAAAATGAGACGCTAGTGCGACTAGGGTGGGGGAGGGAGATAGCGATAGAGGGATGCCAGGGCCCGAGGGCTGAGGGAGAGGTGGGAAAAGGAGGAGACAGCAAGGGTTAACAGAATTGAGAAAATTCAATGTTCAAGCCCAAAGGATGCAGACTCCCCAAGCGGAATATGAGGTGCTGTTCCTCCAACTTGCGGTGTTGCTCACTCTGGCCATGGAGGAGGTCCAGGACCGAGAAGTCGGATACGGAATGGGAGGGGGAGTTGAAGTGCTGAGCCACCGGGAGGTCGGGTTGGTTTTTGCGGACCGAGCGGAGGTGTTCGGCGAAACGATCGCCAAGCCTCCGCTTGGTCTCACCGATATAGATCATCTGGCATCTGGAGCAGCGGATGCAGTAGATGAGGTTGGAAGAGGTGCAGGTGAACCTCTGTCGGACCTGGAAGGACTGCTTGGGTCCCTGAAAGGAGTGGAGGGGGGAGGTGAAGGGACATTTCTTGCAGTTGCAAGGGAAAGTGCCCAGGGAAGGAGTAGAGCGGGAGGGGAGGGAAGAATTGACAAGGGAGTTGCGGAGGGAGCGGTCTTTGCGGAAGGCAGACAGGGGGGGGAGATGGGAAGATGTGGCGGGTGGAGGGGTCACGTTGGAGGTGGCGAAACTGGCGGAGGACTATCTGTTGTATTTGCCGGTTGGTGGGGTGAAAGGTGAGGACCAGGGGGACTCGCCCTGTTTGCGAGTCGGTGAATGGGGAGAGAGGGCAGTGTTGCGGGGTATGGAGGAGACCCTGGTGCGAGCCTCATCAATAGTGGGGGAGGGGAATCCCAGGACAGAAAGGTCTGTGGGGAATGGGAGCAGGAGATCAGGTATGTTTAGGCAGATTAAGTGGAGGTGTTCAGTGAAACGATCGCTGAGATCTCTGTATAGGAATGGGAGGATAGAAGAATTAACTCCTATGAGTTCACTCTCATATTTAGCAGAAATCCCAGTCTAAATTGTGAAAATCTTCACAGTGAAATATATAGTTAAATATTAGAAGGTAAAAAAGCTGCAGAGCATTACATATCACCCAGTTTTTACATTGCTAGTTAAAAATGACGGTTTTGACTTGGTAATTAGAATTAGTGTGTATTGGGACTCTTACTAAAGCTATCAGTTCTTTTGCGTTACTCATTACCACAATATATCACGTGCCATGCATAAAACTTACATCAGCTCTCATATGTCCAAGAGAAAGGCATTGATCCTGTTATAAGACTGTCATGTGATGAAGACATCTAAGCAGAAACCAGCTGGTTCTTCACTGAAATGCCTAGGTTTAGTTCATTTACTCCATAAAGTAAAACATATTATCTAAATTGTATTAATTCAACATGGGTTAGTGCTTCTGAAAAATGTAAGTGGCTCCATATTTTCAAGGCATACTCAAGATCAATAAAATAGCAGCATCAGTCAGAGTAATGAAGATTTATTTAGATGCCTAGCAGTCAGCAGACAGCCCAAGCCAAATGATACAACCAGCAAAACCGTATCTTGAATGTCTGCTGCAATAAAGGATTCTTTGCATTCCACTTTTAGCTCTCAAAGGTAAAAATACAGCAAAATGCTAAAATGTGATAGCGCTAAGATATGGAATTAACTTTTTCAAATAGTAGGGTGCCACGGTGGTGCAGTGGTAGAGTTGCTGCCTTACAGCGCCAGAGACAGGGTTCGATCTTGACTATACATTCTCCCTGTATCTGCCTCGGTTTTTCCCAGTATAAAAGAGTAAGTCACTCGCACAAAATTGTACAACATACTTATTAAAGTTTACTCACAGTACACTTCAGCATATTGTTAAGGCAAGCGTAGCAGCTATTCGACTAACAGTATGAACTGAATTCTGATAATATAAACCGCATGGTAGGCGGAGATTCTACTAATAAAGCACTACAATTGGTTAGTGTAAGTAACCAATCTGCATCTTTCCATGTAAAAATGAAATAAAGCACAACTAAAATGCGAGCCAATAAGAAGAAACACATTGATGCATGTTGACTAAATAATACAGTCCTAATAATATGGTACCCAAAACGCTAATAACACATCCAGGGACGTATAGATGGTTACACAAATATTTAAGGGGTGGTCTACAGGCCTTTCCGGCGCCGCGTGCGGTTTATATCAACGTCTCCTCCTTTCACCGGGGAATTAACCGGGGATGGTACCGGAGACCCGCAGAGTGGAGGCAACGAAGCAGGCGAGCGGGGCGCCGAACATTGTAGAGAGGCCGCAGGGGGCAAGGTCAGTGGTTGTTCTGCAGCAACTGGGCACAAGGGAGCGGTCGGGGCGATCAAGCTCCTGCAACAGGAGGGAATCTCAGCTCCCCCGCACCGGACGATCTACCTCGGGTCGGGGCTTGTCAAACATCATGTGGTTTTGGAGCTTCCCGACTCGGTCTCAACCCGAGACTGTGAGCCCTTGATGTTAAAGTCGGCATGCCGCGGTTGGAGCATTGATCCCAGGCAAGGAATCGGTTCCGATGGTAAGTCCACGCCCTGCTGGTGAGGCTCAAAGTCAGTCCCAAGCAAGGCCTCCAGCTCCACGATGTTAGGCCGCAGAGCGACCGGAGGTAGGACCCGGAAAACAATTGCATCCCTGGCAAGGTAAGTGATTGATAAAAGGTTTCCCCCGCCCACCCCCCACATAAGACAAACCGGAGAACATTAACACAAACATTTTAAGTTGTTAATAACAAAAAAAGACGAAAAAGGCAGACAGACTGTAGGCGAGGCTGCCATCAAAGCTCCACTCGATGGAAGGTATATAGGGCTCTAAACAAGGCCTTTGGTACATTGGTCTTCATCAATCATGCTATTGAGTAAAGACGTTGGGACACTATGTTACAATTGTACAAGACATTGGTGAGGTTGTATTTGGAGTTCTATGTTGAGTTTTGGTCGCTCTACTATAGGAAGGAGGTCATTAAGCTGGAAAGAGTGCAGAGAAATATTACAAGAACATTGCTAGGACTCAAGAGCCTGAGGTATAGGGAAAGGGTGGGCAGGCTAGGACTTTAATGGTTCAATGGCACTTTATTGTCACATGCACCTAGGTTATCGTGAAATTATTTTTTTGTAGGTACACAAAAGGCTGGAGAAACTCAGTGGGTGCAGCAGCATCTAAGGAGCGAAAGAGATAGGCGACGTTTCGGGTCGAGACCCTTCTTCAGACTGATTCTCCAGCATCTGGTTCCTTCGTTAACACATTATTTTTTGTATGCAGTTCAGTAACAATCTTACTATACATAGGCACAATAATACTCAAGTACAAGAGTGTAAGATAGTAGACTACACAGAGGCTATATAACTCCTATTCATTGACTTCTTTCAGTACCATTATCCGATCCAAGTTAATCTCCAAGCTTGGGGAACTTGGAGTCAGCACTCCCCTCGACAAATGGATCCTTGAATTCCTGACCAGCAGACCACAATCAGTGAAGATAGGTGACAAATCATCCTCGACGGTAATACGCTACTATACTCCTTATATATTCTTATATATCCTTACATAGTCCTCTTGGACTTCGCCTCATGGCCCTCTACCTGCTTTGGACCTTTTAATTTTAAACTGCCGGCAGGACATCAACTGCCTCAACTTTTCCACTCCCCTTTCTCACTCTAGAAACATAGAAACATAGAAAATAGGTGCAGGAGGAGGCCATTCGGCCCTTCGAGCCAGCACTGCCATTCATTGTGATCATGGTTGATTGTCCGCAATCAATAACCTGTGCCTGCCTTCTCCCCATATCCCTTGACTCCACTAGGCCCTGGAGATCTATCTAACTCTCTTCTAAATCCATCCAGTGATTTGGCCTCCACTGCCCTCTGTGGCAGGGAAGTCCATAAATTCTCTGGGTAAAAAAGTTTTTTCTCACCTCAGTCTTAAATGACTTCCCCTTTATTCTAAGACTGTGGTCCCTGGTTCTGGACTCCCCCAACATTGGGAACATTTTTCCTGCATCTAGCTTGTCCAGTCCTTTTATAATTGTATATGTTTCTATAAGATCCCCCTCATCCTTCTAAACTCCAGTGAATACAAGACTAGTCTTTTAAATGTTTCCTCATATGACAGTCCCTCCATCCCAGGGATCAATCTCGTAAACCTACGCTGCACTGCCTCAATCATAAGGATGTCCTTCCTCAAATTAGGAGACCAAAACTGTACACAATACTCCAGATGTGGTCTCACCAGAGCCCTATACAACTGCAGAAGAACCTCTATACTCCTGTACTGAAATCCTCTTGTTATGAAGACGAACATTCCATTAGCTTTCTTCACTGCTTGCTGTACCTGCACGCCAACTTTCAGTGACTGGTGTACAAGGACACTCAGGTCTCGCTGTACCTCCCCCTTACCTAGCCTAACCCCATTGAGATAATAATCTGCCCCCTTGTTTCTGCCGCCAAAGTGGATAACCTCACATTTATCTATATTATACTGCATCTGCCACGCATCTGCCCACTCACTCAACCTGTCCAGGTGCCCCTGCAACCTCCTAACATCCTCTTCACAGTTCACACTGCCACCCAGCTTTGTGTCATCCACAAACTTGCTAGTGTTGCTCCTAATTCCCTCTTCCAAACCATTAATATATACAGTGGCTTGCAAAAGTATTCATACCCCTTGAACTTTTCCACATTTTGACACGTTACAACCACAAACGTAAATGTATTTTATTGGGATTTTATGTGATAGACCAACACAAAGTGGTGCATAATTGTGAAGTGGAAGGAAAATGATACATGGTTTCCAAATTTTATTACAAATAAAAAACTGAAAAGTGTGGCGTGCAAAAGTATTCAGCCCTGCTGAGTCAATACTTTGTAGAACCACCTTTTGCTGCAATTACAGCTGCAAGTCATTTGGGGTATGTCTCTACCAGCTTTGCACATCTAGAGACTGAAATTTTTGCCCATTCTTCTTTGCAAAATAGCTCAAGCTCAACCGGATTGGATGGAGAGCGTCTGTGAACAGCAATTGTCAAGTCTTGCCAGAGATTCTCAATTGGATTTAGGTCTGGACTTTGACTGGGCCATTCTAACACATTAATATGCTTTGATCTAAACCATTCCATTGTAGCTCTGGCTGTATATTTAGGGTTGTTGTCCTGCTGAAAGGTGAACCTCCGCCCCAGTCTCAAGTCTTTTGCAGACTCTAACAGGTTTTCTTCAAAGATTGCCTTGTATTTGGCTCCATCCATCTTCCCATCAACTCTGACCAGCTTCGCTGTCCCTGCTGAAGAAAAGCATCCCCACAGCATGATGCTGCCACCACCATGTTTCACAGTGGGGATGGTGTGTTCAGGGTGATGTGCAGTGTTAGTTTTCCACCACACATAGCATTTTGCATTTAGGCCAAAAACTTCAATTTTGGTCTCTTCAGACCAGAGCACCTTCCTCCACATGTTTGCTGTGTCCCCCTCATGGCTTGTGGCAAACTGCAAACGGGACTTCTTATGGCTTTGTTTCAACATTGGCTTTCTTCTTGCCACTCTTCCATAAAGACCCGATTGTGGAGTGCACGACTAATAGTTGTCCTGTGGACAGAATCTCCCACCTGAGCTGTGGATCTCTGCAGCTCCTCCAGAGTTACCATGGGCCTCTTGGCTTCTTCTGTGATCAATGCTCTCCTTGCCCGGCCTGTCAGTTTAGGTGGATGGCCAAGTCTTGGTAGGTTTGCAGTTGTGCCATACTCATTCCATTTTCGGATGATGGATTGAACAGTGCTCCGTGAGATGTTTTTTTTATAACCTAACCCTGCTTTAAACTTCTCCACAACTTTATCCCTGACCTGTCTGGTGTGTTCCTTGGGCTTCATGATGTTCACTAATGTTCTCTAACAAACCTCTGAGGCCTTCACAGAACAGCTGTATTTATACTGAGATTAGATTACACACAAGTTGACTCTATTTACTAATTAGGTGACTTCTGAAGGCAATTCGTTGCACTGGATTTTATTTAGGGGTATCAGAGTAAAGGGGGCTGAATACTTCTGCACGCCACACTTTTCAGTTTTTTATTTGTAAAAAGATTTGAAATCCGTGTATCATTTTTCTTCCACTTCACAATGATGCACCACTTTGTGTTGGTCTATCACATAAAATCCCAATAAAATACATTTACGTTTGTGGTTGTAACGTGACAAAATGTGGAAAGTTCAAGGGTATGAATATTTTTGCAAGCCACTGTATATGGTAAACAGTTGCGGCCCCGACACCGAGCCTTGCGGCCTCCACTCGCCACTGCCTGCCATTCTGAAAAGGACCCGTTCATTCCTACTCTTTGCTTCCGGACTGACAACCAATTTTCTATCAATGTCAACACCCTACCCCCAATACCATGTGCTCTAATTTTAGTCACCAGTCTCCCATGCGGGACATTATCAAAGGTTTTCTGAAAGTCTAGATACAATACATCCACTGGCACCCCTTCATCCATTTTACTTGTCACATCCTCAAAAAATTCCAGAAGATTAGTCAAGCATGATTTCCCTTTCATAAATCCATGTTGACTCAGACTAATCCTTTTACTGCTATCCAAATGCTCCATTATTACCTCTTTAATAATTGACTCCAGCATCTTTCCCAGCACCGGTCAGGCTAACTGGTCTGTAATTCCCCGTTTTCTCTCTCGCTCCTTTCTTGAAAAGTGGGATAACATTAGCTATCCTCCAATCTACAGGAACTGATCCTGAATCTATTGAACATTGGAAAATGATCACCAATGCATCCACTATTTCTAGAGCCACCACCCTGAGGACCCTGGGATGCAGACCATCAGGCCCAGGGGATTTATCATCCTTCAGTCCCATTAGCCTACCCAATACTATTTCTCGCCTAATGAAAAACATTATTTCAGTTCCTCTACCCCATTAGATCTTCTGTTCACCAGTACATCTGGGAGATTGTTTGTGTCCTCCTTAGTGAAGACAGATCCGAAATACCTATTCAACTCTTCTGCCATTTCCTTGGTGCCCATAATTATTTCACCCGTGTCTGCCTTCAAGGGACCCACATTTGACTTTGCTACTCTTTTTCCCTTAACATATCTAAAGAAGCTTTTACTGTCCTTCTTTATATTCCTGGCCAGCTTCCCCTCGTACTTCATCTTTTCAGCCCGTATTGCCAGTTTTGTTTCCTTCTGTTGTCCTATGAAAGTTTCTCAATCCTCTGGCTTCCGGCTACTCTTTGCTGTGTTATACATGTTTTCTTTTAGTTTTATTCTATCCCTAACTTATCTTGTCAGCCACGGTTGCCTCCTACTCCCCTTAGACTCTTTCTTCCTTTTTGGAATGAAATGATCCTGCGTCTTCCTGATTATGCCCAGAAATTCCTGCCATTGCTGTTCCACCGTCATTCCTGCAAGAATCCCTTTCCAGTCTATTTTGGCCATCTCCCCTCTCATGCCTTCATAGTCCCCTTTGTTCAACTGCATCACTGCCACTTCCGATTTAACATTCACCTTCTCAAATTGCAGATTAAAACTAATCATATTATGATCACTACCTCCAAGCGATTCCTTTACCTCAAATTCTCTTATCATATCTGGTTCATTGGATAACAGTGAAGAATCCATCTCGGAGGCATTCTACAAACTCTCTTTCTTGGGGTCCTGAACCAATCTGATTTTCCCAGTCCACCTGCATATTGAAATCCCCCATCACCACCTCTCCCCCCCTGAACGTACAGCCCTCCACTCACTCTGCAACAACCAAGACTGGTGATCAAACCTACCAACAAAGGAGGCGCCGTGGTAGTCTGGCACGCTGATCTCTAATGGTCTGAGGCCAGGTGCCAACTCTCAGACAGCTCCTCCTACTTATCCTTGGACCATGACCCCACAGGCGAGCACCAGGCCATTATCTCAAACACTATCACTGGCTTCATCACTTCCGGCTCCCTGCCCTCCCAAGCCTCCAACCTCATTCTCCAGCCCCGCATGGCCCGATTTTACCTCCTCCCCAAAATCCACAAACCTGACTGTCCTGGCGGACCCATTGTTTCTGCATGTTCTTGTCCCACCTAACATATTTCCACATACCTCGACTCCATCCTATCCCCCCTGGTCAAATCCCTCCCTACCTATGTCCAAGACACCTCACACGTTCGGCTCCTCCAGGACTTCTGTTCTCCAGGCCACCATTCCCTCATCTTCACCATGGATGTCCAATCACTCTACACCTCCATCCCCCACCAGGAGGGTCAGAAAGCCCTCCGTTTCTTCCTCGACCACAGATGCAACCTATCCCCGTCTACCGATACTCTCCTCCGCCTTACCTTTAATAACTTTTCCTTTGACTCCTTCCATTTCCTCCAAATACGTGTAGCTATGGGCACACACATGGGCCCCAGCTATGCCTGCCTCTTTGTAGGGTGCGTCGAACAATCCTTGTTCGAGGCGTACCGTGGCCCTATCCCCAAACTCCAGCTCCGCTACATCGACGACTGCATTGGTGATACCTCCTGAACCCATGCAGAATTCACTGACTTCATCCATTTCACCACTAACTTCCATCTCAAATTCACCTGGACCATTTCCGACATCTCCCTGCTGTTTCTCCATCGCAGGTAACAGACTACTGGCCGACATCTAGTACAAACCCACTGACTCCCATGGCTCTCTGGACTACACTTCTTCCCACCTTGCTTCCTGTAAGGACTCTATCCCCTACTCCCAATTCCTCCGTCTGAACTGCATCTGCACCCAGGCTGAGGTGTTCCAAACCAGGGCATCGGAAATGTCCTAATTCTTTAGGGAACGGGTGTTCCCCTCTTCGACTATTGATGAGGCTCTCACCAGGGTCTCTTCTATATCCCGTCGACTCCACAGAAGATGTACCTCCAATGGCAGCTGAGGAAGCACAATCTGCCACCGGCAATGATGGTCCAATTCTACACGGCCATCGTAGAGTCTGTTCTCACCTTCTCCATCATGGTCTGGTTTGGCTCAGCCACCAAGCACGACACCTGGAGGCTGCAGTGAATCATCCGATCAGCAGAGAAGGTTATTGGCTGCAACCTTCCCTCCATTGATGAACTGTACACTGCAAGTGCCAGGAAGCGAGTGGGCAAGATCACCCCTGACCCCTCTCACCCTGGCCACAAACTCTTTGTATCACTTCCCTCTGGAAGGCGACTCCAGACTGTCAAAGCTGCCACAGCCATACATAAAAACAGTTTTTATACACGAGTAGTTGCTCTACTCAACAGCCAAAAATCTGTAGCCTCCCTTTGATCTGGTATTTTGTTGGTTCACATGCTAGATCAATGGTGTTTTATCATTATTTTTTTATTATTACTAATGTTTAGTGTTTTCTGAGTCATTCTTAACTGTCACCGTATGTCATGTTGTTACTTGCGGGCGGAGCACCAAGGCAAATTCCTTTATGTGAATACTTGGCCGATAAACTTACTTACTTAGCTCCACTCTCACTCCCCATGCCCCCACTCGTAACAAGGACAGAGTCCCCCTTGTCCTCACCTTCCACCATACTAGCCGTCACTTACAACAGATAATCCACCGACATTTTCGCCACCTCCAACGGGATCCCACCACTGGCCACATCTTCCCATCTCCTCCCCTTTCGGCTTTCTGCAGAGACCGCTCCCTCCTTAACTCCCTGGTCAATTCATCCCTTCCCACCCAAACTACCCCTTCTCCTGGCACTTTCCCTTGCAACCACAGGAAATGATACACTTGTCACTTTACCTCTCCCCTCAACTCCATTCAAGGGCCCAAGCAGTCTTTCCAGGTGAGGCAGAGGTTCACCTGCACCTCCTCCAACCTCATCTATTGCATCCGCTGCTCTAGGTGTCAACTCCTCTACATCGGTCAGACCAAGTGCAGGCTTGGCGATCGCTTCGCCCAACACCTCCGCACAGTTCGCATTAACCAACCCGATCTCCCGGTGGCTCAACACTTCAACTCCCGCTCCCATTCCATATCCGACCTATCGGTCCTGTGCCTCCTCCATGGCCAGTCCCACTGCAAATTGGAGGAGCAGCACCTCATATTTTGCTTGGCTAGTTTACACCCCAGCGGTATGAACATTGACTGCTCCAATTTCAGGTAGTCCTTGCTTTCCCCCTCCTTCCCCTCTCCTTCCCAGCTCTCCAACAGCCTACTGTCTCCGCCTCTTCCTTTCTTCTTCCCACCCCCCTCCCCCCACCTCCACATCAGTCTGAAGAAAGGTCACAACCCGAAACGTCACCTATTCCTTCGTTCCATAGATGCTGCCTGACCTGCTGAGTTTCTCCAGCATTTTTGTCTACCTTCTTTATACATTCATGACTGTGCAGCCAGATATAAATCCACTCAATTTACAAAATCGCAGATAATACCACCATAGTGAGTCAGATATCAAATAATGACGAGATGAAGTACAGAAAAAAGATTGAGAAACTCACTACTTGGTGCCAAGACAACAACCTCTTCCTCAATATCAGCAAGACAAAGGAGACAGTGATTGACTTCAGGAAGTGAAGCAGTACAAACACCATACATTGATGGCACAGAAGTGGAGATTGTCAAAAGCTTGAAGTTTCAAGGAATAAATATCACCAACAATTTGTCCTGGACCAACCCAATTGAAGCTATGGCCAAGAAAGCACATCAACCCCTGTACTTAGGAGGTTTGGTATGTCCCAAGCAACCCTCACCAAACTCTACAGATGTGTTGTATAAAGCATTTTATCGGGATGCATCACAACATGGCTTGGGAACGGTCCATCCAAGATGCCAGATTTCCAGTGCCATCTTGTATCCTTTATTTCTTGTAGCTCAGGAAGTTGAGGGGTAATCTTATAGAGATGTATAAAATAAAGAGGGGAATTGATCTGGTGAATGCACAGAGTCTTTTACCCAGGGTTGGAGAATCAAAAACCAAGGACATTGGTTTAAGATGAAAGAGCTAAGATTTAATAGGAATCTGAGGGGCAACTCTTTTCATCCAGAGGGTGGTGTGTATATGGAATAGTCTACAAGAGGTGATAGTTGAGATAGATACTATAACAACATTTAAAAAAGAGATACATGGATTGGAAAGGTTAGGAGGAATATGGGTCAATCGCGGGGAAATGGGACCAGCTTAGATGGCACATCTTGGTCATTAGGAACAAGTTGGGGTGAAGGGCCTTTTTCCATGCTGTATAACTCTATGTCTATAACCCAAAAGAGCATCTAATCAAGCCTATTATTCCTATCAGCAAATTAGCCATTTTTATTCTGAATGAATCACAATAAATGTTATTAAGTTGACAAGACATTTGACATGACATTTCCAGAGTGGTGCTGACAAAGATGAGAGGGCATAGTTGGTTGGGACATCTTGATTGGGACATCTTATCTAAATAATGTCAGTTAACTGACTGACATCTGGCATCATAATGTGGATAATGTGATAATGAGTATAATGTGGATAAATGTGAGGTTATCCACTTTTGTGGCAAAAACAGGAAAGTAGACTATTATTTGAATGGTGACCAATTAGGAAAAGGGGAGATGCAACGAGACCTGGGTGTCATGATACACCAGTCATTGAAAGTAGGCATGCAGGTGCAGCAGGCTGTGAAGAAAGCAAATGGTATGTTGGCATTCATAGCAAAAGGATTTGAGTACAAGAGCAGGGAGGTTCTACTGCAGTTGTACAGGGTCTTGGTGAGGCCACACCTGGAGTATTGCGTACAGTTTTGGTCTCCTAATCTGAGGAAAGACATTCTTGCCATAGAGGGAGTACAGAGAAAGTTCACCAGACTGATTCCTGGGATGGCACGACTTCCATATGAAGAAAGACTGGATAGACTCGGCTTGTATCTAGGCTTGTACCTCGCTGGAATCTAGAAGATTGAGGGGTGATCTCATAGAGACTTACAAAGTTCTTAAGGGGTTGGACAGGCTAGATGCAGGAAGATTGTTCCCGATGTTGGGGAAGTCCAGGACAAGGGGTCACACTTTAAGGATAAGGGGGAAGTCTTTTAGGACCGAGATGAGAAAATCATTTTTCACACAGAGAGTGGTGAATCTGTGGAATTCTCTGCCACAGAAGGTAGTTGAGGCCAGTTTGTTGGCCATATTTAAGAGGGAGTTAGATGTGGCCCTTGTGGCTGAAGGGATCAGGGGGTATGGAGAGAAGGCAGGTACAGGATACTGAGTTGGATGATCAGCCATGATAATATTGAATGGCGGTGCAGGCTCGAAGGGCCGAATGGCCTGCTCCTGCACCTAATTTCTATGTTTCTATGTTTCACAAACAAGGTGCTCTTTCATTTAATCTGACATATCCCTCAAACTGCTATTGCAATCCAGGTAGGACTCACACCTATGTTCAGAGAAGAATGTGGAAGAGCTTGCCAGAACTATCGGACAAATCTGAAAATAAGATTCCTATTTGGTGAAACACCTATCCAGAAATGCATGTTTGCTAAACAATAGGAATTAAACAATAGAAACGAAACTATCCATCAAACAACAGATTAGATCACAGATCATGTCACATTTTTTTATGAATGACAATGGACTGTAAAACACAGAGGTGGAACCTCCATGAATTCCTCACTCTCAATAATAGCTAAACTCAGAATGTAATTTACAACCATCTTCATCAAGATGGGTTCATTAAATGAACCATCTTAATCCATCCCTGAATCCCCCAACATCAGAGAAACAAGTCCTTAAAATGTATTTCTCTAACCTTAAAGACATGTCCTCTGGTCTTTGATATTTCTAGCATTGAATTCCTTTGTTAATGCTACCTTTCACTCTCATTGTGGTTATAGCCAAATCTTCCTCATTAAACTGGGGTTTAATTTTGGGGTTTTATTCTTTATTTCATTTTTGTCCATGTTTATTCAACTTTCCCTTTTTAAAACAGCAAAACAGTATTTAGCTTGAGGCATGGGGATCATGCTACCACATCCATATAAAGGCTGCTTAATGTAATAGTAAGATTAAATGAGAACTTACCAGTTTGAAGTTTGATCATTATTTTATGAGGAGTTACGATGATGGATTACGTGAAGAAGCCCCGCCAGGCACATGCGTGTCATACTTCAAAGCAGCGGTGTGAACACACAGTAACTATAGTTGAAGTGATATAGTAAGACTCAGAAGACTAGAACTACCAGATGATCTTTGCGATTATGAGGGCCGGGAGCGGAGGGCACGTAATGCCTCATCGTACTCCTCATAAATTAAGATCAAACTTCAAATTGGTAAGTTCTCATTTAATCTTACCATATTCGGAGTCCCTTGAGTGATTGAGTGAAGATTTCAAAGCTCTGTGATTTCATGCCGTAGATCCATTCCATACGACACACTGCTTCAGATGACACAGTAGTGAATAAATAATGTATTGAACATTACTTCGAATTATCCAATAAACATTTTTAATAATAATAAACAAAACAGTATTAACCCATCTGTCCCAGGGGGAAATTACAAATGAAATTTAGAAAGAAAAGAAAATCAAACCGAAACCCAAAACAGTATGCCCAAAACCCTGCACTGTCAGGACAGGTTTATCATAGAATTTTGAGAAGGTCACCTCCCTAGACCACCCTGCAGCCCGGAGGATTTGGTCTAGAGGCACGTCCTGTGCTTCGCTGTGGATGTTGATGCCGCCCTGGTAGAGTGAGATTTAAACACATGAGTGTCTACTCCAGCACAATCCAAAACCTGTTTTAACCATCTAGAAATAGTTTTTACTGACACCTTTTTATGAAGTTTTTTGTGGCTGATGAGCATTGCTGTCTCAGAGCCTCTGAGACTCTTAGTTACCTCGATATATTGGCTCAGGTGCTTGACTACACATAGTGTTTGGTCAACGGGGTATGCTTTAAAGCTTACTTTGGTTCCGGCCGTTCCTGGCCTGCTTTGTTTGATTTAAATAATACACATAAAACGTAATGTTATCTACAGAAGCGTACATGCTATCTAGTCGTAGCTTTTGCAATGTTTGAACTTGTTGCGCTGATACTAGCACTATGAGCATAACCACTTTAAGTGTTAATCATCCCAGATTTCTGTATATCTAGGCTTAGGAGGGTTCTTGTTAAAGATTCCTCTCATGAATCGGGACACTAGCAGATCAGACCCGATAGTTTGTTGTTCTGAAAACTGCCCTAAATAGGAGGACAAAGCACTCCGAGCACTATTAATGGCACTATAGCTCGTGTTCATCAATGTAGCAAGGAACTCCAATACATCCGGTATGCTTGCAGTATGATAAGATATATCTGACTGCAAGCAAAACATCTCCCATTTCTTAATATGAGACACATATTGTTTTTTAGTGCTATCTCTCCAAGCAGCATTTATCACATCCATGGTCCTATTCGACTGTCCAAGCACTTGGAACAGTCTGGTCAGAACCTGCAGATTAACAAATTAATACGATCATGTAACGGATGACTTTCTCCTGTTACTGGATGCACCAACAAATTACTGCAGTTGGGGAAAGCCATGAATGGCTGAGTCATCATTTTCAGCAACAATGGGAACTATGGCTGTGTAGTCCAGTTGGAACCACCAAAACACCTAAGGCAGAGTCCTGCTCTATTTTGGTGAGGCATTGCCTAATGAAGCAGAATGAAGGAAAAGCGTAAAAGAACGTATGTCCCCAATGTAGCGAGAATTCATCCACCGCTACTGCTCCTGGATCAGGTTCCCACGAAACGTATTTAGGCAACTGGTGATTTAGCCTGGATGCAAACAGTTCTATATCTGGCAAACCATAGCAGCTGACAATCATTTTAAAAACATCAGGATTTAGCATCCATTCTATGTTGTCATTAAATTTCCGTGACTTGTTGTCTGCCACGACATTATCTCTACCTGGTAGGTAAATAGCTGAGACACAGATATTCCTGGAAATAAACCAGTCCCAAATGAGGTTAGCCAGATTTTCGCATGATACTGACCTTATTCCTCCCATGTGATTGATATAGGCAACAGACGTGGTATTGTCAATCTGGAGCTGAACATGTAAATTATTCATTGCTGAACAATAAGCTTTTAACCCATAGAATGCACCCAGCAATTCTAAGTAATGTATACCATGCCTTTGTAGGATTAGGTCCACTTGCACACTCCATCTACCACCACAGCTAGACTCGCTGTCCGTGGCACCCCATCCCAAAGCACTGACATCTGTTTGTAAAACCACTGAAGGTTGTTGAACCAAAATGTTTTGTGCAATATTGATTATCCACCATTGTAACTCGGCGATGGCTTTGGCTGGCAACTGCATAGGTCTATCAAAATGACCTGCATGTTCTTTAAGTGCTTGTTCTCTAGCTCGTTGCAAACTTTGATAGTGCAGGGTTCCAAACTCCGCTGCCAGGAAAGCTGCCACCAATTTACAAGTAACACTGGCTACTTGCCGGATGGAGGGTTGTTGCTTTTCAGCGAGACTGGTACAGACCTCCATGATTTCAACAGCCTTGGCCGCAGGCAAAGTCACTGACATATCAACTGAATCAATGACAAACCCCAAATAATCTATTTTTTGGGATGGCTCTAGCTTGGATTTTGTTGGATGGACAAGAAAACCTAATCTCTCAAACAGGTGTTTGGTTACTGAAACCGACTCCTCAGCTGTTTCCTGAGTGTTGCTTATAATTAAAATATCATCTAGATAAGCCATCACAATGTGATTCTGTGCACGAAGTAGCATCAGAACTGGTTTTAACAATTTTGTGATCAACCTAGGAGCTGAGGTTAACCTATTGGGCAATGCTTTAAATTGCCACAGCTGTCCCATCCAACTAAATTTCAAGTTTTGTCGGTACTGATGATGATTTGGTACTGAATAATATGCATCTTTCAGATCTATGGTTGCCATATAACAACCTTCTGATTACAGCTGTATAGCAGTATTGAAGGTGTTCATTTTAAAATGCCTATACTGGACATTGGAATTTAACTGGGTTAGATCCAGAATGACTCGACACCCACCATCTTTTTTCTGTCTGGGGAATATATTGGACACACATTGTTGAGGATGGCATGTCGTCCTCTCCAATACCCCTTTTTGGAACAAAACTCCAATTTCTTTATTTACCTGCAGAGTTTCTGGTCCACAAAAAAAAATACCTGACTAGGCATATTTTGTGCAGGTGGATGAATTCCTGACATAAACTCTATTCGAGAACCTGAGACAGTGTCCAGTATAAACAGATCAGATGTTATGCAGCACCATTCATTATAAAATAACTGTAACCTACCCCCAACCGGAGGTTGTTTCCCAGAGGATTCATGCTGGACTGAATGAATCACCCGTACCTCCATAGTCGACTTTGAAGTTCTTGTTCTCCTTGCCATGCTAGGGTTGTAGTTGGGGTACACAGGTGGGTAATAACGCTCTCCCACTGGTACCACTCTGCTTGGCCCTGCCCCATGATCTGACCCCCGTCGTGTCGAAAACGACCTGTGAGGTGGCATCCTGGCCGAAGGGACGTAAGTCTTCATGAGGCCAATCATTTTGGCCTCTTCTTCCAGGTCTTTGACCTGTTTGAGCAGGTCCTCGCCAAATAGATAATTTAACGCTTGAATGTTGGATGACCTGCAGAGACCTGCAAATCGTGGGTTTAGTGTCGGCTTAATAGCAATTTTCCGGATGTAGTTTATTTCAAAGTATGCATTGCACAGCAGGGCCAACATATCCTGCTGTGTCCCGGACATCGGTGCCCCTCGGACCATTTTGCCGAAAGCCGTGATCCCTGCCCCCACCAATTTGAGGACTCGCTGGAACCAAATTCTTGTCCACGCATCGTTGCACTCATTTGTGCCCAGATAGCAAAGTTCACAGTGGGAACTTTGAGTGACGCACAATTAACAGGTGTTACATAACGGGTGGTTGTTTGTTGCATAATGGAATCCTGTAGCTGGTGAGAGGCCATGTAGTTGATGTTACCCGCCAGATTTTCCTCCATGGCTTCACCAGTACCTTCCAGAATGGCAACATTTCTTGCTACATCCGGGACACCTGGAGCATGGCTCATGTGCCTTGGTGTGTGCCCAAAAGCAGTGACACCAACTTCAGGGTCAGACTCCTCCTGCCCTGGCTCTCCGGAGTCTTGCTCCAGGGAGGTTCAGGGAGGTCTCTACCAGCATTTTCTCCATTTGATCGAGCCGTCCCCAGACCTTTTTGTTAGAAAGAGGGCAGTCTTCCTCATCAGACTCGTAGGGGAAGACGGTCCTGAGAGATTTCCTTTTGGCCTTCCTCCCTGGTGGAGTGGCCTCAGTGCCCTGAAGCACTGGAGTTAACGGAGGCAGTTGAGCTGCCGGTAGATCAGCAGTCGGTGTCGGAGCCGGCGTTACCGCAGCCGGTATCTCCCTACCCAATCTGCGAGCACTAACTGCGGGCCCGCGCGTTAAGCTCCTACTACGGATAGACTTTTTCCCAACTCACTCCATTGCTAACAACGCCCGCTGACCCGAGCCAGACTCACAGAGTTTAAGTACCCGCAGAAAAGTTTTAAAATCACTTACCTGCCGGTTTACTACTTACCGCTGGTGGAGCTGCGCTCTCCAGCCCGTCGGTGCGCCATGCGTCAGACGTAATGCGTCGCCATGCGATCATTCTCTATGATCTTGGCTAACCTTCTTCTTGCATATGGCGTGCACAGCCTAAAGTTGTAGGACAACTTGTTCTATTTGATCTTATTTGATTGTGCACGCCGGGTTGATTGCATTCGTCGAAACAGGGCGGACCACGACAAGGTTGTAATCTTCCACCCCATCATGGCTGATCATCCACAATCAGTACCCTGTTCCTGCCTTCTCCCGATATCCCTTGACTCCACTATCGTTAGGAGCTCTATCTAACTCATTCTCGAAAGCATCCAGCATTGGCCTCCACTGCCTCCACTGCCTTTCACAGATTCACAACACTGGGTGAAAAGTTTTTTCCTCATCTCCGTTCTAAATGGCCTACCCCTTATTCTTAAACTGTGACCCCTGGTTCTGGTCTCTCCCAACATTGGGAACATGTTTCCTGCCTCTAGCATGTTCAATCCCTTAATAATCATATATGTTTCAATAAGATCCCCTCTCATCCTTCTAAATTCCAGTGCGTACATGCCCAGTAGCACCATTCTTTCAACATATGACAGACCCGCCATCCCGGGAATTAACCTTGTGAACCTACGCTGCACTCCCTCAATAGCAAGAATGCCTTTCTCAAATTTGGAGACCAAAACTGCACACAATACTCCAGGTGTGGTCTCACTAGGGCCCTGTACAACTGCAGAAGGACCTCTTTGCTCCTATATGGAACTCCTCTTTTTATGAAGGCCAACATGCCATTAGCTTTCTTCACTGCCTGCTGTACCTGCATGCTTACTTTCAGCGACACCCAGATCTCATTGTACTTCCACTTTTCCTAACTTGACACCATTCAGATAATAATTTGCCTTCCCGTTCTTGTCACCAAAGTGGATAACCTCACATTTACCCACATTAAACTGCATCTACCATGCATCTGCCCACTCACCCAACCTGTCCAAGCCACTCTGCTTCCACATAGTATCCTCCTCACTGTTCACAATGCCGGCCAGCATTGTGTCACCTGAAAATTTGCTAATGTAACTTTTAATCACTTCATCTACATCATTAATGTATATTATAAATGGCTGTTAGAAACACCAACGACAGAAGCAATTAGAAGAGACTGGGAACAAGAGTTATTGATAAAAATTCCGAACGATAGATGGGATAAAAATGTATTATATGTAAACAAATGTTCAATGAATGTAAGACATAACCTAATTCAATTTAAAATTTTACATAGATTATATTATTCGAAAACAAGACTGAATAAAATATTTTCAAATGTTTCCCCCATCTGCAACAAATGTCTAACTCAAAATGTCACTATAGCACATTCCTTTGTCTCTTGTACAAAACTGTATACATTTTTAAATGAAATTTTTGGAATTTTTACAAAACTATTTAACACAAAATTGAACCCCAATACTGAATTGATTATCTTTGGATCAATGGAAGAGGGAAGTAAACTAACTATATTCCAAGAAGCTTTTCTTAATTATGGTCTAATAACAGCAAAAAAACTTTTTAAATTTTGGAAAAACGCACCTACGCCAACATTCAAAATGTGGATATCAAACATGTCTGAAACGCTACATCTTGAAGAAATGAGATTCCTCTTATTAGGCAAAGTAGACCAATTCTTAAAGATTTGGTCTCCGTTCATCAACTTTATACAAGCATATGGTGCAACATAACATAACCTTAGAAATTAAATGGTTTAGAACTGGGTGACGGATGGGCAAAAATATGAGATAGGCAGTTCTCTCCTAATCTCTCTTTTCTTTTTACTTTTTCCTTCTCTTTCATTCTTTTAACTTCTCACCTCTGTCCTTTTTTTTTGTTTTCTGTTTCTACTCGCCTGTCTATCTATTCCGACACTCTTTATTTCTTTTTTCTCTCACTGTTCTTTTATTATTGAACTAAAAGTATGAAGTTGTACAAGAATGAGAATATGTATTTATATATTAGGTACTTAAGTACCAGACTACTGTACTTACTTCTAACAAAAATAAACAAACAAAAAATAAAAAATAATTAAAAAAAAAAAAATGGCTGTGGTCCCACCACTGGGCCTAGCGGTACCCCACTAGTCACTGCCTTCCATTTTGAAAGGGACCTGTTAATCCCCACTCCTTGTTTCCTGGGTACCCCACCCCCAATACCTTGTGCTCTAATTTTGCCCACTAATCTCGTGAATGGGACATTATCAAAGGCTTTCTGAAATTCCAGGTACACTTAATCCACTGGATCTCCCTTGTCCATTTTCCTAGTTACATCCTCAAAAAATTCCAGAAGATTAGTCAAGCATGATTTCCCCTTCGTAAATCCATGCTGACTCGGACCAATCCTGTTACTGCTATCCAACTGTGCCGCTATTTCATCTTTTATGACTCCAGCATTTTCCCCATCACCGATGTCAGGCTAACTGGTCTATAATTCCCTGTTTTCTCTCTCCCTCCTTTCTTAAAAAGTGGGATAACATTAGCTACCCTCCAATGCACAGGAACAGATCCTGAATCTATAGAACATTGGAAAATGATCACCAATGCATCCACAATATCTAGAGCCACTTCCTTAAGTACTCTGGGACGCAGACCATCAGGCCCTGGGGATTTATCAGCCTTCAGTCCCATCAGTCTACCCAACACCATTTCCTGTCTAATATGAATTTCCTTCAGTTCCAGTCCTCTGGCCACTAGTACATCTGGGAGATTGTTTGTGTCTTCCTTAGTGAAGACAGATCCTAATGGCTCCAATATCGATAATTTTTGGACTGTTTCCAGTAAATTCTCAATCCTTTCCTGGCATATTAAATGTATTAATACACAAACATTTACTAGGTAAATATTTGTGTAATGATATATTAAATGTGTAATGATTATGAGAAATGTATGTACAATAACCACAACAGATATCTTTACATATATAAGTAACATTTTACCTGAAACCATCCTGCACTTCCCATTTTAATAGTTTGAGTACTATCCACAGCTCAATCATTTAGTTCATCAGGACATTTATCCCAGTTTCGTTTAGATGAAACCTGTACATTGAAAACCAGACCAGAATAGGAACACCAACAATGGCAGCAAAAAAGCGTTTAAACTAATATTATTGTTCAGTACATTTGGTATTATAATATCTGAATTTGTTAGCTGGAATTTTAGTTTTGGATTACAGTAAAATAATTGATAGTCCGGTATGTGGATTATTTAGATGTGTATTAAAACTGATCTTCAGATTCATTTTTAAGCACTTGGAACTACTTGTTAGGGGAAGCATTTTGTACTATCTCTTAATATCCTGTGAGGAATGTATGAATAGAAAACAAAAAATGGATTTAAAAAGGATTGATATCTTATAGACAAATGACCATAAACAGTAGACAATAGATGCAGGAGTAGGCTATTCGGCACCTACAATGATTACATTCATTGTAATCATGGCTGATCATCCACAATCAGTACCATGTTCCTGCCTTCTGCCCATATCCCTTGACTCTGCTATCTTTAAGAGCTCTATCTAACTCTCTCTTGAAAGCGTCCAGAGAATTTGCCTCCACTGCCTTCTGAGGTAGAGAATTCCAGAGATTCACAAATCTCTGGGTGAAAAGGTTTTTCCTCATCTCCATTCTAAATGACCTACTGCTTATTCTTAAACTGTGGCCCCTGGTTCAGGACTCCCCCAACATTGGGAACATGTTGGGAGAGTCGTACCTCTAGCGTGTCCAATCCCTTAATAATCTTTCAATAATGTTTCAATAAGATATCCTCTCATCCTTCTAAATTCCAGTATATACAAGCCCAGTTGCTCCATTATATCAACTTATAACAGTCCTGCCATCCCGGAATTAACCTCGTGAACCCACGTTGCACTCCCTCAATAGCAAGAATATCTCCCTCAAAATTTCAGACCAAAGCTGCATACAATACTCCAGGTGTGGTCTCACTAGGGCCATGTACTACTGCAGAAGGACCTCTTTGCTCCTATGCTCAACTCCTCTTGTTATAATGGCAAGCACTGGGTCGAAAATGTATTAAAGAAAGTTATAATAATAGGAATTGTGCATAAATAATGGAATAATAAAAAGATTTGTGATTTATCCCGCAGTTTGTGAACTATTCATGAAAATTGTAGCCATTAAACTTCAAAAAGTAAACTCGCCACAGCTTGAAACCTGGAGCAGAACAATAATTGTTACTTTGGTTCACTGAAGTAATGACACAAACTATTAACTGAGCTCATATTTAGAGATTGGGGAAATTAAAGAAATTGCAAAATAACATTGGTATAAATCATGATTTTTGGACTATATTCTGTGGAATTCATTGCCACAGGCACTGTGGAGGCCAAGTCACTACGATTTTTAACGCAGAGATTAACAGATTCTTGATTAGTAGGTCTGTCAAGGATTAAGGGTAAAAGTCAGGAGAATGGTGTTGAGAGTGAAAGTTGGAACAGCCATGAATGAATGGCAGAGTAGACTCAATGGCATAATTCTGCTCCTTTGACATGAACTTATGAATTCCATTCTCACTCTTGTCTTCCGGTGATGTGGCAAAATGAGGAGGCTACTATTAATACTCTTATTCCACATTATTTCCATAAGGTGTTAGGTTCTTACTCATCGACAAAAAGGATGAAATATCTGACATGGTATTTCTGGTTTGGGTGGATAATCAATGGGTTTGTCCAAATGGTACACTTCAGCCCAAATTGTGATCAGGATGGACACCGATTTGTGCTCGCCTGCCTTCCTTGCATCTGTTACCAGCTTTGGGAATGTGCCTGGAGCATTCCCAGGAATTTCAACCTCGACATCCTCCTAAGGCCCAGTGGATGCTACACCAGCTGAGAACTGAGAGCAGACATCGGTCCTTACAGGGCCTTAAGAAGGCCCCAAATGTCTTAAAAGGAAAGGTAATTGATCCCAAAGGGGATCAATTACTGAACAATGAAAGCCATGGTTTCCCTCCGGGGAAATAATTAAAAATCTTAACATTACTGCTCTGGACTGTTAAGGGCCTCCAGCCTTCCTTAGCAACTTGCTCAGCACATTTGTTGGGCTTTTTGTAATAAAATGTTGTACTTAACTTCCTCATTTTTAATTTGCTTCCCTTAATATTCAATCTCTTTGCTTGAATTTTCCTTTTGGAGTCCAAAGTAAATGGTGCTGATTATAATGGGATTTTAATAGTTTGATTTGATATTGGTACAATAATCAAGATACAGTCAGAGAGATAGTAAATTCAAACAGTTGAAGTAACAAAGGATCTGTATGTCCAATTTAAATCAATGTTTTGCTTGAAATATATTTTAGTCCTTGCCATATTTGATCTATAATGTACTAATCTAGTGGTGACAAGTGACTAATACTGCACTAATTCCTTGATAGTGATAAAATGATTATCTGCATATGTTGCTTTGTATTTATTCTTAATTACTTTGTAATCATGACACATCTATGTTGGAAAATTGGTATGGATTGGGCCATTGACTTCTATGAGGGATCTATCAATGTTAAGCTATGATACAGAAAGTGTTACAGAAAAGATGTGCTGTTTTTGCAAGACAGTTAGTTCTTCCCACCCAAATGATTCTCCATTCTACAATGTAATTTAACAAGCATAAACAGTCAAAATGAGTAGGAAGGAACTGCAGATGCTGGTTTATACAGAAGATAGACACAAAATGCTGGAGTAACTCAATGGGTCACATAGATTCTGGCGAACATTTTGGGTCAGAATCCATTTTCCTTCTTCTTGGAAAGAAGAGTTCCGACCAGAAATGTCACCTATTCCTTTTCTCCAGAGATGCTGCCTGACCTGCTGAGTTACTCCAGCGTTTTGTGTTTATTATTAATAAATAGTCATCCTGGCATCCAAACCTTATGTAAAGTTGTTGATAAAACAGTTTGTTGAAAAGCATAATCGAAAGCAACAATGAGAAGTATGATGGTTAAAAAAAATATATATATGCATGCATGACCAGCTAACTAACTGAAAAATCTCATTGTCATGCGTGATAAATGGGAATACGGTCAACTAAGAGTATAATAGGATGTGCAGCACAAAAATAAAGAATATTCTTTAAATTTGACCCCATTTCTGGCTCCAAATGAAATGCAATAAATCGGACTGTTTTGAGTTCCATTGAAAATGAATGAAAGCATTCCTTTCAATTTTTATCTTTGAAAAATAAAAATACCCATTTAGTTCTTAAAGCAAAATAAAGGCATGTTTTTGGTTTGGCTTTTTTTTAAACTTTGAAAAGTCTTCACAATGTAATAGTAACAAGAAAAAGTGTGCAATTATACTAATTTATGAAATTGCTGCAATATTTGTATTCATAATGAATTACTTTGCTGCAGTTATTAAATAGATGAAAATAGTTGCCATTTTGTACACACAGCAGGATCCAACATACAGCAAAGGAATGAATAATTGGTTAATTGGTGCCAATTTATGATTCTGGTTGAGGCATAAGGGGAGCATTTCTTGGAATAGTGCATAGGACCAGCAATCAGTAAATGTTGTCAAACATCTCCCATAAAAGATGTTGCAACTGATAAAATAGCAATTCTTCACTCAGTCAGTCAGTGAGCATGCATTATAAACTACACTGCTTATAGGGGACTAAGATATGAAAAATCAGACAATTTCTACATTGGGTGGAGATATGATTCACCTGATTACTTCTTTGAAACCAGTAGCATTAAGTGAGTGAATGAGCTAATTATATCAAGTTTTCTTCTATGAACATCATTGATTTTTGCACCTAATTTCAAAAGATTTAGCATATTTCAAAGGGGGAAGATTGGTGTGATGATAAGTCTGTAATAAACATGGAACAAGAAAAGACCCTTCAGCCCACACTGCCTGTGCCAAACACGATGTGAAGACCATGTCAAGACCTGCACATAACCCATATCCCTCCAGTCCCTGTAAAACTGTATACCTATCCAGAAGTCTTTTAAATGCCATGAACATATCTGCTTCAACCACCTTTCCCAGCAGTGCTTTCCAAGCACTCACCGAACTCTTTGTAAAAAAAATCTTGCCCTGCACATCTCCTTTAAACGTTTCCCCTCTTGCCTTACAGTTATGCCCTGATCTTACTTGAATCTTAAAATTACAGATTTTAAAATGGCAACCGTTGACATTTCCAGAGAAAGGAAAAGAAGCAATACATATTGAGAAGTATTAGATCACAGTGCACAATTGGTAGCAATGGAATAACTAGCTTCCTGGAAGTGAAATGGGGAACAAATAATGTGTGACAAATTAGTTTTATTATCTATATCAGTGAAATTACTATTGTAAATTTCTTATGTGGTTGCAGCGAGACCAATGAGTAAATATCATTTTAACCGTGTAAAATGCCTTTAACCTCCAAAATATTGTAAATCTGAAATCTGATATGTGATATTTTACTTTACTTATATAAAGTTTTCAATGTCTTACCTATTTTCCTTATAGGAAATATTATTTAGAATTGTGTATAGTTAGTATTCAGATTGTTGACCATCATCCCTTTTTCATTATTTAATCTATGTTATTAAGTAATTATCAGCAATTATCCACTTTGAAAGATAAATGTTGAAAAAATGAAAAAAAATCTGTAAAATAATGGAGATTTAACCACACGTCATTCTGTGGGAGAGACAGAGCCATTAAGAAGAGCTGGGGACTCCGCCATTATAAAGCCAAAAGATGATAATTTACTGCTCGATGTCAAGTCCCCTGTGGCCAGATTTTGCAAAAATATGGAAAGGAGTTCAGCTTCTGTCAAAACTATCTTTGCCAAATGCTATCATTCTGAGTTTCTTGAAAGACAGGGAGCTGGGCCTAGGGGTATACAGTGTTCCATACGCTGGTGCCAGTGATACAAGTGTAATTCTAGACAATTGAAATGACTTGTAAGATCATCACTTTCCTAAACTAGTGACAGCTGAGGGACTATAGCAGGCCAAAAACCCATAGGATTTAAAAAAACGCTAGCAGACCTAACACTCTAAAAACCAAAGTATTGTATTGTCTTCATAAAAAAATAAAGCTTGGTATTGATCTCTACTAAGTGAAGGTTTGAACAATACTTGCTGTAAAAAATATTATTGACTTCAAGTAGGCTGAGCAATAATATTAACTTTATAGGTTTTATTTATCAGATCAAAACGGGAACAAGTGATGGGTGAACCGACATAGAATAGGAAAAAGATTATAATCAGATAGGGACCACCGGCTTCAGAGTTAATATAATTTTGATGTTGGCCGACAGGGCAAAATAAACAATGGAGAATTGGCAACATATTCACTGGCACACATTTCAATGAGGAAGATAAGTGAGGGTAGTTTAAACAGCGGGCAATACATTTTTGAGTATTTTGTACCTTCACAAAGGACAGTCTTCATCTGCTTGGTCATCCATCGTGTTAATTGATCAGAAGTATACTCATCTCAATGCCGATTTTAGTGATTTAAAAATACACCAACATTTCCTGTCATCCTCATCAGCACACAGATGTGTTCTAAAGTTACACTCTGTCATATTTTATTTCTTTAAATTACATTTTTGAGTAATCTGACCATAGTTTATCCCCAATAAGTATGCGATATTCAAGGAGAAATAATCATGGAGGCTTTTCAATACATTATAACGGACTGAAACTATAAAAGAAGAGCGTTCAAAGATATAGAAATTACATAGATATCAGTAAAGTAATACATTTTAAAAATTACATTGTTTACTGTGAAACTCCACAATTAGAAACTGTGCTCAAAACTTTGCCAACATTTCATTTTGCAAAACCAATGCCTGCATAAAACTGGGACATATCAACTCTTACCTGCTTTTAGATGAGATATTGTGCTCCACTTCCAAAACTCAGATGTTTTGAGGGTACATGTTCACAATATTAAAATGCAATTTCATTGGATGTTCGATAGAAATAAAATTATATATTAAAAGATGTCTATCTGTTTCCTTTTTCCAAGGGGTCTTACAGAACTTCACTTACCTCACTTACAGGAAATGTGTTTATTTAAGGAAGCTGTGTGTATTGCTCTCCTGATTCCATCTATTCCTTATTTTAAAGTTTTTGGTGATATAAATAGTACATCAAGTACATCCAGTAGCTAAAATTGCTACGTCCAAAGTTCCAGGCTGAACATTAGAGGTATCAAGGGCAATTTCAATGAATTATAATACCAATGTATCTATTACCGTATAAAATAATGTTCACAGATGTAGCTGTAATCATAACTACAATATCTTCATTATCAGTTGTAACTAATATGCAAGGTCATGATACCATATGGTGTGCAATCAGTAATTGTTTGCTCATTTATCCATATTTTTCAGAGTAAGTGTGGTCACCAGGATTCTTATAGTTATCCATGCTCTCCAAACATGACAAGACAAACAGAGTTACTCATTTTTTTTCTGGCGGAAGAAGGAATCATAGGCTGAAAGACTGTCCTTGGCAATTTTCTTGAGATTACAAAAAAACATTTTGACTTTCTGCCAGCTTTCTTTTTTTATGAGGGATTATGTTCACTTGCTTAGACATCTCTCCCCATCTGCCCCTTGGATCTTTTAGCTTGGCGAACAGACCACCCTGATAATCAGCAACATTTTTAAGCATTTAATGTTGTGTTCTTTACGTGCAGATTTTCTGGGTCTCTTGGTTCATTTGATATCATGTTTAATATTATGTTGGTGAAAAATCATTTACACATGCAAATAAACCAGCCATCAGAAACAGGTTTCAAATGGGCTTTTAAATATGCAAATAAACATATTTTATTTTTTCCAACTGCATGTTACAATGTAAGTAATAAACAGAACAGCAATAACCAGCACATGTTTCATTCCATAATGATAATTTGGCCAAATCTTGCTCGTTTGTGGCCTCTGGCATTGTAGAGATTTACTAATTACTGTACTTTTAGCCAATTTTGATTATGAGGGGCATATATAGTTCAAAAGTTATTGGAAGTGGTGAGGCGTCAAAATGCCGTTAGGTACATAATGTTGACAGAACCCCAGGATGACTTGGTCAGCATAGATGGATTAGGCTGAAGGGACTGTTTTTGTATTATATAACTCTCGGACTCTTTGATACACTGCTTGAGGCCTTGTCTTTGTGTGCATGCTGCTTCACTGCAGGGGTGCTGAGGTCAGCTTAGCCAGCTTTCCATATCTGGACCTTGTTATTACAGGTAGGCAGGTACTGCAGATGACACAGGCCTCCGCTCACTCTGCAGCAACCCCGACTTAATAATCAAACCCGCTGACAAGGGAGGTGCCATGGTAGTCTGGCACATTGACCTCTACCGGGCTGAGGCCAGGCGACAACTCTCAGAAACCTCCTCCAACTTATCCTTGGACCACGATCCCACAGACGATCATCCAGGGCCGGATTTAGATGAAGAGGGGCCCTAAGCTGTTCCACTTTTGAGGCCCCTCCCAATACCCCACCCCCACGACGAGAGGAAGATGGTCCACCAGATTGACACCGATTTGCAGCCGAGCGTGGCCAATGAGATAAGGGGCTGGAAAGCTGTGCTTTTTATTTATTGCCAGTGCTAGTGTCGAGTTATTGGTTGAAAACACTATTATTCGGATATGGAGGACAAGGAAAATTACTGAAGGGTTGTTTAGAGACTGCATATGTAAGAAAGGCCTATGACAGTGTCAAAAATATTATACACCTTATAACCATATAACCATATAACAATTACAGCACGGAAACAGGCCCTCTCGGCCCTTCCAGTCCGTGCCGACCATTTGTTTTCCCCTAGTCCCATCTACCTGCACTCAGACCATACCCCTCCATTCCCTTCATGTCCATATGCCTATCCACTTTAGTCTTAAATGTTAAAATCGATCCTGCCTCCACCACTTCTGCTGGAAGCTCATTCCACACAGCCACCACCCTCTGAGTAAAGAAGTTCCACCTCACGTTACCCCAAAACTTCTGTCCCTTAATTCTCATGTCATGCCCTCTTGTTTGAATCTTCCCTACCCTCAATGGGAAAAACGTATCCACGTCAACTCTGTCTATCCCTTTCATCATTTTAAAGACCTCAATCAAGTCCCCCCTTAACCTTCTGCGCTCCAAAGAATAAAGACCTAGCAGGGCTCTCACTTATTTTTTTTTCTCTGTTGTCAGCCGGGTAACCTCGGCAGCTTTTTAGGTTGCCAAATGACAGTTTAAGTGGTAATTTAAGACGACTTGCATGACACGTGCGATAATGTGCTCGGACGAAGTGCGTAGATACCAGTCGGAATTATGCTCAATGAAGCATTCACATTATTCTGTTTCAAATAAAGTCACAAACTAAACATATTCACCAATCAAGACATGATATATACCACAATGACATGCAGCAAAATTATAATACAGTATCTCAACTCTTTTTACACATTGCAATTAATGCAATTTCTATTATTTTTTTCCGCTTCCAAACAAAAATGTGGTTGGATTATTCAGCATATGATCAACCTCGGTGAGACAAAGTGCAGGCTTGGTGATCACTTCGCACACCACCTCCACTCAGTTCGCAATAACCAACCTGATCTCCCGGTGGCTCAGCACTTCAACTCCCCCTCCCAGTCCGAATCTGACCTTTCTGTCCTGGGCCTCTTCCATGGCCAGAGTGAGGCCCATTGTAAATTGGAGGAACAGCACCTCATATTTTACTTGGGCAGTTCACACCTCAGCGGTATGAACATTGACTTCTTCAATTTCAGGTAATCCCTGCTTTCTCCTCCCCTTCCCAGCTCTCCCTCAGCGCACTGTTTCCGTCTCTTCCTTTCTTCTTCCCGTCACCCCCACCCTCACATCAGTCTGAAGAAGGGTCTCAACCTGAAACGTTGCCCATTTCCTTCGCTCCATAGATGCTGCCTCACCTGCTGAGTTTCTCCAGCATTTTTGTCTACCCATTCAGACAAGTTCTGTTATCCCACTTTCCTGACCCACTCCCTACACATTAGCGGCAATTTTACAGAGACAAGTTAACCTACAAAGCCAATGTGTCTTTGGGATGTGGGAGGAAACCCACACGCTTGCAGGGAGAATGTGCAATTCAACACAGAGAGTGCCCGAGGACAGGATCGAACACAGATGTCTGGCGCTTGAGGCAGCAAGTCTACCAGTTGTGCCACTACATTTTGATTTCCAACACACAAAATTATACGTTGATAACTTTGGTTACTAAAGAAATGAAAATATCAGTTTTCAGTTTTAAATCTCCAAGTGACGCTACGTCCCCCTTTACAGCTACTGTATGTTTTAATTAAGTTCAAGTCTATGGGGCAGTACAGTGGCCCCCTAGATTTTGAAGCCGTAGGCTTCAGCCTATGAAGCCTAGTGGTAAATCCGGCTCTGCGAGGCCCCCCTAGATCTCAAGGCCCTCAGCTTCAGCTTGTCAAGCTTATACGTAAATCTGGCCCTGCGAGCACCAGACCTTAATATCACACACCATTTCTGATTTCAGTACTTCCGGCTCTCTGTCCTCTAAAGCCACCAATTTTATCTTTCCCCAGCCCCGCACGGCCCAATTTTATCTTCTCCCCTAAATCCCCAAACAGAACTGCTTTGGCAAACCCATTGCTTCTGCTTGTTCATGTCCCACTGAATTAATTTCCACGTACCTTGACTCCATCTTATCCCCCCTGATCCAATCTCTCCCTACCTATGTCCAAGACACCTCACAAGCTCTTCGTCTCTTCAATGACTTCCGTTTTCCATGCAACCACTCCCCCATCTTTACTATGCATATCCAGTCACTCTACTCCTCCATCCCGCACCAGGAAGGTCTTAAAGCCCGACGTTTCTTCCTCGACCACAGACCAGCCAATTTCTGTCTACTACCACATTCCTCCGCCTTGCAGAGCTGGTCCTTACCCATACCAATTTCTCCTTTGACTTCTCCCACTTTCTCCAAATCCAAGGCATAGCTATAGGCACTCGCATGGCCCTCAGCTATGCCTGCCTCTTTGTAGGGTACGTCAAACAACCACTGTTTCAGGGATACACTGGCCCTATCCCCGAACTCTACCTCCACTACATTGATGACTGAATCGGTGCTACCTCCTGCACTAATGCAGAACACACTGACTTCATCAACTTCATGACTAATTTCCATCCTGCACTCAAATTAACTTGGACCATTTCTGACATCTCCCTACTGTTTCTAGATTTCACTGACTCCATCATAGGAGACAGACTGTTGACTGACATCTATTACAAACCCACTGACTCCAATTGCTATCTATTCTACACCTCTTCCCACCCTGCTTCCTGTAAATACTCTATCCCCCACTCATAATTCCTCTGTCTACGCCGCATCTGCGCCCAGGATGATGTTTTCAATACCAGGTCATCTGAGATGTCCTCATTCTTTAGGGAACAGGTTTCCCCCTTCTATTATAGATGATGCTCTCACTAGGGTCTCCTCGATATCCTGCAGCTCTTCTCATGCTCCCCTCCCCCCATTTGTAACAAGGACAGAGTCCCCCTTGTCCTCACTTTCCACCACATCAGCTGTCCCATTTGCCACCTCCAACGGGATCCCACCACTGGCCACACCTTCCCGTCTCCACTCTTTTCTGTTTTCCGCAGAGACTGTTCCCTCCACAACTCCCTGGTCAACTCATCCCTTCCCACCTAAACTACCCCCTCCCTGGGTACTTTCCCCTGCAACCAAAGGAGATGCAACACCTGTCCCTTTACCTCCCCCCTTGTCTCCATCCATGGACCCCACAGCCTTTTCAGGTGAGGCAGTTTCACTTGCACCTCCTCCAACCTTTTCTACTGTATCCACTGTTCCAGGTGTCAACTCCTGTATATTGACGAGACCAAACGCAGGCTCGGCGATTGTTCCACAGAACACCCCCGCTCAGTCCGCCTTAACCTACCTGATCTCCCGGTTGCTCAGCACTTTAACCCCCTCCCATTCCCAATCTGAATTCACTGTCCTGGGCCTCCTCCATTGAGGCCCAGCACAAATTGGTGGAACAGCATCTCATATTTCGCTTGGGTAGCTAACACCTCAGCAGTATAACATTGACTTATCTAAATTCAAATAGCCCTTGCTTTCCCTCTCTCTCTATCCCCTCCCTCTTCCCAGTTCTCCCACCAGTCTTAGGGGCCTGTTCCACTTAGGCGATTTTTTAGGCGACTGCCGGCAATTGTCATAATAGTAGCAGGTCGCTGAAAAACCAGCAACTGCCCTCCCCCTATGACAATGTCTATGACAAGCTACAACAACCTGCCATCAAGTTGATGTAAAGCTACGGCAAGCCACTGACAACCGGCGACCCATTAGGACTTCCACCTATGATCACACCTACGACAACCTACAACCACACAGGCGACAACCTACGACAACCGTGGTCAACCTACGTCCACCCACGATAAGCTACGTCAAGCTACGACCCTGACGACGATGACTGATGACAACTGAAGACAATACCGTCACCGGTACCGGTCGCCGGTTGACGTAGGTAGTCGCCAATGGAATTCATCGGTCAGCACCGGCGACAACCTATGTCACCTGGCCACAACCTACAACAGCACCTTCGTTAGGAGAAGTCAAGCTACGCTCATTGGCGTCAACCCACTGTCACCGAAATGTTTGAACATGTTGAAAATCCAGCGGCGACCAGAAAGACGCTACGACTCTTCAGGCGACTGAGGAGACTACTCATGACCACACAGGCGACACCCCGGCGACCAGGTGGCGACAGCCTAGTCGCCTGTAGTCGCCTAAAAAAATAGCCTAAGTGGGTCAGGCCCTTTACTGTCACATACTACATTCTATCTCTGTCCCGCCCACTCCCTTGACATAAGTCTGAAGAAGGGTCTCGACCAGAAACGTCACCCATTTCTTCTCTCCAGAGATGCTGTCTGTCCCGCTGGGTTTCTCCAGCGTTTTGTGTCTACTGCAGGTGACAAGATAAGACAATGGTTCAGATTCAGTCTGACCCAGTCTGTTCCTTTTAGGGATTAAAATTTATTAAAGCAGTAAGATTTTCTAGTTATTCAACAAAGCGAATGGTAATGGTACAAAACAACAGGGTGCATTAAGGTGCAGCTCCAAAATTATCCAAATGGCCCATTTTCCATACCGCTTGTACAATTGTGAAAAATTGCTGATCATTCCAGTTCAATGAAGAATGCTGTGACCTAATCCCAAGGAGCCAAATATACCATATTGACCAAGACCTGAAATAAATTGATTTCATGTGTTGTTTCTTTTCGCCTTTATCTTCTGCTTCAACCTGAAAATTTTGTAGTGCATAGCGACCAATGCACAGAGTAGATGGCAACATAAATATATTATTTTGTTTCAAAGATTGTCTGGATATAAAGTTAATTTGTTTTACAGACTGCAATTATCAAACCAATTTCACTGATTTTCCATAATATTGTTTTGCAGCATTGCATAAAGAACATCCGCTTGTTGTGATGTGGTGTATAAATAGGAAGTGGCAAATGTATTACTGCAACACAGGTTCATCAGTACAAATCTAGCATAAAATTAATATAACCTTAATACAGAACATTTTTACATGTAACAATCCATTGCAGTATAATAAAACACTCGTCTTCCTATTGCTGGTGTTTGATTGTGCCAACAGAGGCACACTCGTGACCTCTTATTCTCATTTGAATCTCGACCTCTACCTCAACACCTTTGTTCTCTCTCTCTCTGTGCTTGCTGCCCTTTCACTTTCTTTCAGAATTCCTCCTTATAACTCCTTATAGATGAGTGAAAGTATGACTGTATTTTAACAAGATTGTTTCTCCAATTTTTTTTTAATGATGTGGTTTGAGAAATTCAAATTTCAAAATTCAGTGCGATATGTAGCAAGTCCTCAACAAATTTTCCACTCTTTTCCACAGGCAAGAAAGCTAATGTGAATGGAAATCTGATTGGTCTACGGACCAAAATTACAGGCTAAATACTGCATTATTGCAGCATACACAAACATAATATTTAAAGCATTTATTTCTATAATGTAGTAAAGATGTTTCTGGTGACATGAAGGACTTGTGCTGATATATACATTATTTGCCCATTAAATTTATATGCTAAAATATGTATATTACAAGAAAACATTAAAACAATGATTACTATAATTTCTGCTAATGTTAATTTGAGTAGCAATGGTTAACCTATTTTCCAATGCAAAAAATAATGCATCATAAGGCCATGCAGCTAAAGGAGGCAAAATTGTTCTTCATGCTCCACTCCATTCACAACTTTTCAATGAATGAAGCAGCCCTTGCCAGTATGCAGAAAGACCAAGACAACATTCAGGCATAGGCTGCTGAGTGACAAGTAACATCCATACCATGGCAGTACCAGGCAATGAGCACCTGCAGCAAGGGACAGTGAAACCACCAATCCTTGTCATTATTGTTGCAAAAAATATCCCCAAATTCAAGATCCAGGAGCCAATATTAATCATAAGTGCAACTGGATTGGACATATAGGGCAGGTGAGAGCCAGTATCAGTGGAAAGTTGACTCATCCCTTGATACTGAAAAGCTTTTCCACCGTTTCCAAAAGACAAGTCAGTAATGTGAAGTATTTTGCACTTGTCTGAATGACTGCAGCTCAATAATATTCAAATAATGCAATGCCACAGGGAAAAAAGGCAACCTAATTGATTCGTACCCCATCCACCACCCTAACATTAATTCTCTCCACCAGCAGTGCACAGTGTCACCAGATGAACTGCAATTATTTGTCTACAATATTTTAGCACCACTTTAACCTCGAAGAGGAGCAAGCATAGCAAGAAATGAGGTTGCCACCACCATCATGTTTCACCCCAAATGGCACACTATCATGGAAATATATTGCCATGTCTTCAATGCATGGTGCCCAAACCTTGGAATTCCCTGCCCAGCAGAACTATAGCAGCACCTTCACCTGAGGGACTGCAACAACACAAGTAGGCTGCTCACTATCATTTTCTCAAAGGAAATTACAAGTAAAATGGAAGCAAAAAAATGTTGATCATGCTGAGGATGACCAGATCCTGAAAAATGAACAAATAAAAATGCATAGATAGTTAAAAGATAGTACACAGGAGGCTGTTCCATTATTTTGTAGGAAGAGCTTTTCATTTTGTCTCACTCCTTGGTTTTCTCCCCCATTCATGCCCATACATATCTGTATTCCTTTATTTTTAAAACAATTAAAACATATTTGCCTTCATTATTTGCATCATACTTGCATAATGAAGATGATTCATGAAAGATCGTGTCTTCAAACAGTTGAAAATATATCATGCAATGTATCGTGTGCGTCATGCATCGTGATGCATAAATGATGTCGCGTAAATGATGTCGCGTAAATGATGTCGCGTAAATGATGTCGCGTAAATGATGTCGCGTAAATGATGTCGCGTAAATGATGTCGTGTAAATGATGTCGCGTAAATGATGTCGCGTAAATCGACGCGCAAATGACGCCCAAGTGGGACAGGCCCTTTACTTTATTTATGTTGTTTTAGAGGAGGCATAATGGCGCAGCAGTAGAGTTGCTGCCTTACAGGGCCGGAGACCCGGGTTCGATCCTGACTACGGGTGCTGTTTGTATAGAGCTTGTACGTTCTCCCTGTGACATTTTGGGTTTTCTCCAGGTGCTCCAGTGTCCTCCCGCACTCCAAACACATACAGATTTGTAGGCTAATTGGCTTTAGTAAATTGTAAATTGTCACTAGTGTGCAGGACCGCACGAGTGTATGCAGTGATCGCTGGTCGGTGTGGACTCAGTGGGCTGAAAGACCTGTTTCCACACTGTATCTCTAAAATCTATATTCTAGTATCTTCCAGTTTGGTTGCTCTGGAGTGACATTTCCTGCTGATAATTTACTGTGCATTAGCAATTTTTATTTATCCTACGTTTTAACTTATGACTTGTGAGTACTGATAAATCTCTATAAAACTACATTTTATCTCCACCCTTTTGTTGGCTTTAAAAACGGAACCAGAATGCAGGGCTCAGCCATGTGTGGCATTTAGTCTTTCAACACACTTATTGTGCCTGGATAGTTAAGGCAAAGTTTTGTGCCACACAGCAACTTGCTGATCTTAGCTGACAAAAGAAGGATTCACCCAAGTAGAGGGCAACTATTTCCCCACAGGAGCAGAAAAAAATAATCAAAGGGCATCATTATATGGGCAGGCTTGTGGATTCCCCAGCAGTGAGCTCAAAGGTGTCACTGGCAGAGGTCCAAGAGCAAGTTACTGGATTGCCCTCTCAGTCAGGCAATGATGCGTGACACAGATGATTTAAAAAGGTGAAAATAATGTAAGGGCTAGAGGAGTTTATAAGCACTAATAGAAGCAAGTAAAGGGAATAATGTGTGGACTCGATATCTGTAAGCAAAAGGCAAACTAAACAAACAATTTTAATGCAGAGCATAGAATGAAAAAAGTGGGGTTTTTATTCATTGCTCCAGCTGTAATCAGAGAAGCCAGGGTTTGTCCACAAAGTCATGATGGATCAAACATGATATGCTTTTTAAAATCTCCAATCGTCTGAATGCTCAGTCCTGAGTGTGAGACAGACTGGAAAGCAGCCCATGGGGGTAGTTGCAGAACAATGGCAGGTCTTCTGCTAATTGACTGCAGAATGTGTTGGTTCCCCCAGTGGGAAGTGCACAAGACAGCAGCAGATGGAAACAGAGTGGACACCCTGGCAGAAAGCAGCACAAAACCTGCTGTGAATCTGGCTCCAATTATGGGTCATAACACTTCTTGTTTAACAGAACCCAGCAATACAAGGTATAGAGAGCTCACTAAAGGTTTCTAATGCCGAGGGTCTTTAGTTTTCTGCATTGCAGGTTGCAAGCATCTTGTCATCTGGATTTACATGTGCTAAATTAGCTCGATTTAAGGTTCATTTTAATTATTCAACCACGCACATTTGGAAATGATTTCTGACCTGAAAATGTATGTCTATTCAACACTATTCTCTACTGAAGCTAAACACACACTCAAAATACTCATTGCCATATTGGTTTTTAGATTGCTTATAAATATTTGCATCTATTTAATAAATTCAGTTGCTTGTCATGTTGTTTCCTGCATAAAAGATAAATATATAACTGCCAACTGTGATATATGGCATTACATAGATTACGTAGGTGGTCCTGAATTGGTATTGAGATCTTCGTATCAGTTGTTTCTCTGTCAGAACCAATGAGACTACATATAATTTAGTAAATCATCTCTGTCTGTTGTTTCCGTTGTGCATATACAGCACACTATTTTGTCATTTGATGGTTTTACTGATGCACACAACACTATCATTATCCTAGCAGGAAATAATAACTGTAATTACATGAAAAACAATGCACAAAGGACATTCCAAGATGAGAATTACGCCGGTGTATCTTCTCCAGAAAATATCTGCTTACTATGATGCATGTGTTATTTCCAAATATAAACAGCAATTTAATGTTTAACTGCAATTCACTTGAAATGGCTTAATGATACAAAATACAATGATCATTTGCCTCAGAGACCTGAGCATGTCACAGCCCAGAAACTCCGATTTTTAAAAAAATCCTGTGACCCTTATATTTTTCAAACTTCTCATGTAGCAAAATATTTTATTGCTATCACTTCAGGTTTCCGATCCTAAAATTTGCATTCCAATGCATAAAACGTTGTGTGTGTGATTTCCGAAAGAACAAGTTCCAATCAACATTCTAATTAAGGTGTAGGAAGCAACTGCAGATGCTGGTTTACACCCAAGGTAGACACAAAAAGCTGGAGTTACTCAGCGGGTCAGGCAGCATCTCTGGAGAAAATGAGTAGATGACATTTTGGGTCGAGACCCTTCTTCAGATAGGGTCTGAAGGTCAACTGTTAATAATTTTATTGTAGGTTAGTTATTTTTATTTTGTTTGGTATGAGCTATGAAATTCCGTTGTTATTTCCAGGATTCTCCTGAAAGCACACTGAATTATCATAGCAATCAATACAAGAATTGCCTATGGATATCTCTCCCACTAGTTTCTCTCCTCCCTTTGCAAATATACTGGGCTTCTCCTATAAGCTGCATGAGTGAGAAGGAGATGTTTGATGGCATGTGGGAGAAATAATCTCATCTTCCATCATACTAAGTACAGTGTACAGTGGCATCCCGCTGGAGGTACACATAACAAATATATTGTATAACCTGAATGGGACACCATTTGTGGTTGTCGGTGTCATGCAAACCTGGCTTCTAACGTGCTACAAGTTGTAATGCAACAACCAATGTGTACTCTTCCCGACATCCACCCTAACTGAGTAGATCAAATAGTTTTCTTGAGTCATGTCATCACAAGATAGGGTTACGACTTATAATTCACCTCAAATTAATTTTATTTTAAATTATGCAATAATAATATTTCATGTGTCATGCTATTTTACATAGGCAGGTATCGTGCAAAAGATCATGTCCCAACCAATGTTGTTCTCCCTTTTCTTCTTTAGTATTTACAGTTGCAGGCTATTTTTGCACGCCAGGAAATGCCATCATGTATACAGAATGTTCATATACAGAATGAAAATATATAAGAATGATGAAGATTTATTTCAAGTCATATGATGAAATACCTAGCAGGTTGAAATATAATGCTTTCTTTTCCAAATTAGTTTGTTCTTGGATAATATTTTTTATAATGATTAAGAGTGCCTGTCATTTCACGTTACGCCTCCATTAACACTGAGCAATCTCAGGTCAAGTATGGCACAGTTTAGATGCAAAATAAAGCTCTCGCCACACAAGTCCAACAAGTACCTTTATCCCAACCTCAGAAGAGCACTCCCTTGCACCAGTGTGACATTTTAATTTCCCATAGCAGCTGCCCTTGTAGCCCCTGAATGAAATTTTCAATTTAACACCACATTAAAAGGCCTAAAGCCACCAGAACTCACTTTAGATGCCCAAATTTATTTCACATCTAATAGTGCAAACCCAGATTTTAAAGATGAAAGAAT